>LNAC01000235.1:2851114-3015916 GCA_002007465.1 Ailurus styani
CCTGCCTCTCTGCCTCCTTGTGATCTCTCTCCCTCTGTGAAATAAATAAATAAAATCTTTAAAAAAAAAAAAGAAAAAAAGGAATTCTCCTAGATACACATGTATACATCACATATCTCTGGAAGGTATGTATAAAGTGGATAAGACTATCTATAGTTTGAGGAACTGGATGAATATAGGAAAGTGGTATGAGAGAGTCTTATTTTTACCATTCATTTTTTTCCTTTGAGTTGTGTCCTATATATCTGTATTAATAGTCACACATAAATTTAAAATTAAAATGTCTTTCAAAAATTTATTGTGCATTACCTTGACCTAGTAATTCCTTTTCTTAAAAATGATCATACGGTATACTACATATGTACCAACTAATTTAAATTGTACAAATATTATCTATTCAGCACTTTAATAACAACAAGTGTATTCACAACAAAACTGTCCCTCGGCTTGGCCTGGTGAGATTAGTCAGGTATATCCATCCAATGAAGGCTGTACAAATCATTAACAAAGTTTAGAAGCTTATTATGTACTGATATAGATTTCAACATACAATATAGCTTTTGGTGAAAAGAAAAGGAGGAAAGAGTGTGTTAAGTATGTTTGCATTGGTAAAAAGGAAGGAAATGCATTTGTTTATATATCCTTAAAATATCTCTGAAAATACACATAAGAGATTGAAACATTATCACCTCTGTAATGAGAATTGGATGGAAAGATATAAATTGACCAGAGATATTAATATATTCTTTTTCTTTTAAGAGTTAAGGCATGTTGATGCATTACCTACTTTAAGCAAATGAACACTTAAAAATGAATTTTAGTTATTTATTTCCTTTATCCATTTTATATTCCCCCCAAAACCATACCCAGCAAAAAACAAAATTTTATCCAATAAAATATCTGCCAAAGAATGATTATGTCTGTTGAACAGATTGGCATATATTTTCTTTTCTTGTGTTAGTAAAAACAGCATTTATTATATCATTAACATAGCATTAGTACAGATTTTTAAAAATTTACCCAAATATGAACTTTATATATATTTATTTTGTATCACACACACCCTAGCTTAAGTTTTAATATAAGGTTATGCATTCACTGTAATTAAATATTTTAGGAATTAGGAATCCTGCAGTAATAATTGTAATAATAATGATGATAGTAACAGCTAGTAATGCATAGTTACTATTATAATTACATACATTAACATGTTTAATCCTTATAGAAACTCTATGAAGATTAAACGAATATTGTATCCATTTCAGTGTTAGGAAACAGAGTCACTGAGAGCTGAAGAACTAATTTGCCTGAGGTTGGCCAGGTAAGTGGCAGAGCCAAGTTATGAATTCAAAAACATGGAATTCAGAGTCGAAGGTTTTAATCTTTATAGCAAATCCATAATAAAAACAGCAAGAACAAGAAAGTACGCTCCAACCTAGGATAAACAAGTCAAGCCTTGCTTCACTCAAAGCTTATACATTTCCATTTCGGTAAGTTATGATGGCAGTGATGTGAGATGATCCACATTGCAAAGATACATGATGTTAGCAGATCACGTTTTTAGAAGACAATAACACAAAACCTATATAAATATGTCTCTCAACTTTAAAGGAATCATGTACCCTAAAGTCCAATTTTTAATGCCAAATAAAAACATCACAGAGATCTTACCGAACAATAAGTTAGTTTATGCTACCACACATTCTGTAGTGCTTAACAAGAGCCCTGAATGGAGGTTACTCAATAATACTTGCCTTTTCTTCTTATTATTTTTTTTAGGGAGGCTACAATGGTGCCATTATTTTTTATAAATCATGAGTCAAACTGTCCTTGTCGCACACACACACAAAAAGAAATGCCTAGCTTTAACAATATAGAAACATAGCTGTATTTATAGGAATATTTCTACTTCACTGGATACCAAGTCTTTGTTGCAGACATGTTCCAGTTGGAACATGACCAGTCAGATCTCACCCTTGAAGTGTCCACAAGTCATCGGTGATTTACTACTGTTCTTCTGAAGGCAATTAACATCTTTTCTTCATATTTTCCAACAGTTCTACTACATGGATTCTTTTCCTGGAGATAATATCTTGCATTTATACTGCATGAAATGCCTTTAATGAAGCTTTACATTTGATTTTAATATCAAGTCTGGAAGGTTAGGTTAAGGATTATTATGGCTTTTTTATAGCTATCAAAACTGGAACATTGAAGTTAAATGACTGCTCTAAATTTTATAGCCAATAGTGAACTAAAACAGTGCTTGGTACTCATTGATTTCTTTGTATTGTAGTCAGAAATAAATAACAGAATAATAAATCATAATGTAATAAGTATGGCTTTAAACTAAATTTGAATTAAAAAAATTAAGTTTCAAGTTTCTTTAATTGTGTGAAATTATTACTAATAATTATTGCCAAATTATTAATTAGAGCATGGTATTATATAAAGCAAACAAGTGAAAAGGAAAGAGGTCTTGGAAAAGTTATACATGTATTTATACTTGTGTACACACACACATAATCATGTATTTGGCAAGACAAAATGTATAATATAATGGGTGAAGATTAAACTAAAAAAAACTTCTGGAATATAAAATAAAAACAATAGAGGGAGATGAGAAAGGAAGAACATAAAAGAAAGAATAGGAGGCATGAAGGATTCGCTCAATCTTCAACTTACAGAAATTATTAAGAGAGAAAAAAGAATTTGAAATTGATAAAATCATCTTAAAATATAGAAAATAATTCCTATAACAGAAAGAGAGATTTTCAATGAAAGGGGGACCACTGAACTCTTAGCTGAATGAATTAAGCATATGCATATACACACAATAAGACATCTTTTAAAATTTAGAATATGAAATATGAAAAGATTATGAGAGCTTTCAGGAAGAAAACAAAAATAAACAACCAAACAAAAATCAACCAGAAGATTATTATCAAAGGCAAAGAATCAGTATTCCAAAAATCATTAACAATAATGGATTATAGAAGACCTTGAAGCAAGGCTTCAAAATTCTAAGGACAATAGATTTTAATCTAGTATCTCATATCCATTATTATTAAGAAAATAGGACATAATAAAGGTATTTTCAGATACGCAAGAACTCAAAGATTTTTGCATTCCATGCCACCATGAGAAAGGACTGCAACAAAATGAAAGGAAATTAAGAAAAAGACATGAGATTCACAAGAGACACTCCATTTAAGAAAAACTTCGAAGCACACTACTGAAACTACCTGTGTAGTGCATCTAAAGATGAAACCAAGCTGATGGACAGCTAGAGGGAGAGTATAATTTGACAAAATAATCTCTAATTGACAATTTGTAAAAAGTTATCAGAGTTGGGATGTGATAAAGGCAGTTGGAATGTGAAATGGTAGAATACATTTAAAAGTGATGCTAGTAATATTCTCTGTTGAGATAAAAAAATGCTCTTTTTTACAGATGTAATTCTAGCATAAATCATCATTTTCAACAAACAATATTTATATCATGATACTGTAAAAACTTTTTTTTTTTTAGATTTTATTTATTTATTTGACAGAGAGAGAGATCACAAGTAGGCAGAGAGGCAGGCAGAGAGAGAGGAGGAAGCAGGCTCTCCGCCGAGCAGAGAGCCCGATGCGGGCCTCGATCCCAGTACCCTGAGATCATGACCCGAGCCGAAGGCAGAGGCTTTAACCCAGTGAGCCACCCAGGCGCCCTAAAAACTTTTGATATACAAATTGATTCACCTTATAAAGAATTTACAGAAGACCTAACAATGGGTCTAATATAATTTAAGCCTTATCAACTTTGGCAGTGAATAGGTCCATGATAGCCACCAGAAATGAGGAGGTGGAAGTGAAGACACATAGAGGGAACCATGGCAAAGCTAACTGTCCTCATTTTACAAAATGAGGAGGCAAAAGATACCTATGGAATTGGAAACAGGTGGTTAAATGTTTTTGTTTTGTTTGGTTTTGTTTTTTGTTTTTTTTAACTAATGTTTTGCTTTTTAAATTGTAATCAGTGGAAAACTAAGAATAGCCATGTAATTATTTTGGAAAGTGGGAGGGAAGTGAAATATATTCTCATTTATCAAAGCAGAGAATCTAAAGGTAATGTTTGAAGTTGATAAATAGATGTTTCACAAATGAGCTAATCTCCAGATGGGGAAAACCAGCAAGGCTTAAAAATGATTAGCTCTGTGACCCAGGGATGGGATGAGAAGTGGGGCAGGAGGTTGCTTGTTGATTTTCATTATAATCCCTTCCATACCCTTGGCCTTTTTATTCCGATGCTTAAAAATCAGTCATGGAGAATCCCTCCCCTCCCTGAACTGTCTGTCTCCTCCACAGAAACTGCTGGCCAATTCTAAATGTACAGTGTGGGCATAAGAGCTGAGGGAGGACAGTTAACATTTATCGATCATACTCATTAAATCAGACATTGAGGTATTAGTTTCCTTTATAACATCTATTGGCTTAGAGAATTTGTTACCTCATTTCAAATCACAGTATTTAGTGGCAAAACTGGTACTCTTAATCCAGAACAATTTCTGTTATGTTCAACTAGCATCTCTTCCTTACCAATAAACAATATAAGGTATCGGTGACAGGTCTACACAAAGCTACTAAGTATTCAACATTCCAGGTTCTTGACATTATTCCGAGAAAATCACATAGAGTGAGAACTGATGGAAAGATACTAGGAACATTTCAGTGCCTTCCAGAAATCCAAGATATTTTACTTTTAGAGGACCTAACCAGCTGTGTACATTAAAAATAAAATCTGAAGTATAAAGTCTTTGAAAATGTTTTTTTATAATTGTGAAAATTAATTTTCTTTTGCCAACAATTAACTCATTTAAAATTCAGAATGAGGGCACCTGGGTGGCTCAGTGGGTTAAAGCCTCTGCCTTCGGCTCAGGTCATGATCTCAGGGTCCTGGGATCGAAGCCCATATCTGGCTCCCTGCTCAGTGGGAAGCCTGCTTCCTCCTCTCTCTGCCTGCCTCTCTGCCTACTTGTGATCTCTCTCTCTGTGTCAAATAAATACATAAAATCTTAAAAAAATAAAATAAAATAAAATTCAGAATTATTTATCTGAAAGCATTGGGCTAAGTGAGAATTCTTGCCAAATCAAAAACCACATACTTCCTAAAATTTAATTAATTTATTTTAAAGATTTTATCTATTTATTTGGGAGAGAGAGAGCAAGCACAATTGGGGGAGGGGCAGAGGGAGGGAGAGAGAGAGAAGCAGACTCCCTGGCTGAGCAGGGAGCCCCATGTGGTGGGGGGTTTGGGGGAAGGGGCTTAACCCCAGGACCCTGAGATCATGATCTGAGCCAAAGACGCTTAACTTACTGAGCTACCCAGGGGTCCCTTAATTAATTTTATAAATATAAAATTTAAAAATTAACGAAGTTGACATATGTATAACTATTAAACATTTAATTTTGATTATTTCATTTTTCTTTTCATTTTGTATTTTAGGGACAATAAATACGCCCTCAAATCTCAAACACTTTTATATGTTCTTACATTTTATAGGTACCACACTCTTCCTTTAAAAAAAAATGCTAAATGCTCTTGATATGCTTACACTATAACATACATATGTAATCAATAAGATCATCATTTATTAAAGTATACTGATGTCTGTCACTATGAGTTGTTCATCAAAATAATATTACGTAATAAGAAGTTCAGATCTAAACATTTGTAGGCAGAGAGGAGACGCTGGAAGGTTCATATTGGGGTAGTGAGGTCCACACTGTAATTGTGTTCTAACTTAAGAGAATATTACCAGTTTTGTTTCAATAGTAGATTTAGCAAACCGGCTATTTGTCTCTACTAGGCTTGACACATTAGGTTTTATTTATTTTATTTTATTATTTTATTATTTTATTTTATTTTATCTTATTTTTTGAATTTTTCCTCTTTTTTAATGTAGTCTACTGTCTTAATGATCCTCTAGGGTAAATCATCATTCATTTTTGCTGATTGTTAAAAAAATAATTACACAGAATATTCAAACATATTTGGTGTCTCTCCCCAACCACAGGCTTTTGGTTAAGAAGAGACTTTCCTAAGTCTGATTTGCTATGAAGTGAAGAATGAAACATCACCACCCCTCACTGCTGGTAAATAAATATATTCGCCATACCTCCTTCTAATCATTTTAAAGTATAGAGATTCTGATCATATCCTCCATGGGACTAGAATGATATGTGAATGTGCTACAGTAAAATCCTGCAGAAAACAACTATTCCATAAGGAAAAGGGCTTAAGGTTTCCTTCCTGTGAATATTTCTTTACAAGACCAAGTCTATTACACAAAGAAAAGTCCAACCAACTTGCCTCTCAACGTCAACTGTTGCACTCCCATTCTATAGGCCATGATGTCCCAGAGACATGAAAAAGACAATGTTAAGAGAAAGGCTCTGAAGACCACAATGGTTACTTCAGCATAAAGAGAAGTAAGGAGAGTTTACTTCTTGAACTCTACTTTTAACTATTTGAGTAAGGATAATTTATTCTTGAATTATTCTTTTTTTTTCCCAGATTTTTAAAAAATTTATTTGTTCAACAGAAAGAGCAAGAGAGCACAAGCAGAGGCAGAGGCAGAGTTAGAAGCAGACTCCCCACTGAGCAGGGACCCCCTCCCCCCCCCACCTGGGGCTCCATCCTAGGACCCTGGGATCATGACCTGAGCCAAAGGCAGATGNTCCCCAGATTTTTTAAAAATTTATTTGTTCAACAGAAAGAGCAGGAGAGCACAAGCAGAGGCAGAGGCAGAGTTAGAAGCAGACTCCCCACTGAGCAGGGACCCTCCCCCCCCACCTGGGGCTCCATCCTAGGACCCTGGGATCATGACCTGAGCCAAAGGCAGATGCTTAACTGACTGAACCACCCAGAGGCCCCAAAATTATCCTTATTTTTTATATCTAGCTGTGCCAGCACATAAAGATGTGATCAATAAATATTTGATGAATAAATGGCACAGCTTTCCACAGTTCTGAATGGCTTTACCACAAAACCTTTACCACACACACAAAAAAAAAGGCTGTATATTTGCTTTATTTGAGCTTTTCTTTTTCAATCCACATTCAGACCAAGATGCCCTCAAATATGTAAATAAAATGAAATCACATAATCCTGAAAATGTCTTTCAGCTTTCTTGTGTGTAAAACTTTTAATTTATATCCTTTCGAGAATTTCCATCATCACTTTCTAGGCTCCAACCACCCATAATGACTGTTTCANAACTTTTAATTTTTATCCTTTCGAGAATTTCCATCATCACTTTCTAGGCTCCAACCACCCATAATGACTGTTTCATGCTATGTTTGAAAAGTCATTTATGAACTATCTAGTTGTTAGAGAATTTAAACTCCAGTTCACTTTATATGATGATGATTTTTTTTACTTTTTTATTTTTTGTTTTTTACTTTTTTAAAGTTATTTTTACAGTATTAAAAATCCATTTTTTCTGATTACCAATGTAAGACATGCCAACTTTGTAAACATATACATTTTATAATGTACATTAATAAGAATAAACATAAAACCACATATTTAGCACCCTCAGTAATAGGTAGCCTATGTTCAATATTTACTTTGCTTATCTGCTATGTAAATTTTGCATAGCTTGGATCATAATTTTTAATATTAGTCTTTTGTTTTACATTACAAAATAATAGTGTTCTCAGGCTATTAAAACATCTGACAGCAAAATATATGGTAGATGCAAAAAATCCATTATATGAAAATATAACTTGTTAAAAATTCCCACAAATAAATATATATAAAAAATACAATATTCCAATTTGTGGGTATATAAAAGGATCTAGGATAAAACTTTATTCAACAATTATTGCTCTTCGAAAAATCTTAGAAATGGAGTTACTGGGTCATAGAATATGAACATTTAAAGACTCCTGGAACACATAGAAACTGATCTCTGTAAAATAGAAGTTTTAACCTCACAGGCCATTTTAAACATATCTAAAATGTACACTGTTTCAGTTTTTATTTATTTATATTCCAATTTTTGGGAAATTAAGTAGTATAGATAGGTAGTGATTTACACAAACTTAATGAAATTTGGAAAGTTCTCCAGCACAAAAAATGGCCTGAGTTCTATATTTGTCTGGGACAATCTAACTCGAAATGAATATAGCATGTATAGTCTACAGAAGACCTGACCTTACACAGTGAAAATGTTAGAGCCCTGAATCCCCCTCAGGAGTATGGTCATTAAGTTTCAAAGTAAATGGCAGTTTCTTTGTTGTGAATTATGTTTTCAACATGGAGTCTGATGAGAAAGTTATTCCCAAGGCAGAATGTAAAAATACATGCATCACTGCCTTGAGGGAGACAATACATACGTGAAACACAAAGGACATCTAGATTAGAGAAAATACAAATTAGAGAAAAAGAGAACATTTCCTGACTAATAAGTAAATGATGCTGGAAATTTTGTGGGTGTTTCAGAATGTCTCCTTAAAGAATCAATAGTTCGAGACTATATGAGAAAATAAAAAAGCAGAGACTAAAGATGTTAAGAAGGATAGGAGAGACAAGAATAGCATGCATGTAGAAAAAGATCAGCAAGTCTCTGACATTTTGAAAAAAAAGGAGGATGCCTCATCAAAGAAACTCTAGGAGCTTTGCTGAAATAAAGAGGAACTGAAATTTAAAGCAGAATATATATGTAAATGGGAATGTACACATATACACACACATAATTACCTAATTACAGAATAAAAAGCAGATGAATCTCATTCCAAGAAGGGTCCAATTTTAAACCATGCCTTTCTTAAAAAACTCAGTTAAGGGACACCTGGGTGGCTCAGTTGGTTAAGCATCTGCCTTTAGCTCAGGTCATCATCCCAGGGTCCTGGGATCCAGTGACATATCAGGCTTCTTGCTCAGCAAAGAGCTTGCTTCTCCCTCTGCCTGCTGCTCCCCCTCCTTGTTCTCTCAATCTCCATCTTTCTCTCTCTCTGACAAATAAATAAAGTCTTAAAAAAAAAAAACGGTTAAAAATTCCCCCAAGCATTGTCATAGAGGGACAGAAGGATTTGAGGTTGATCCTATTATAATACAATACTCATGTCTCTGTCACACAAAAGTACAAAATCAGGTAAGTTGCCCTCTAAATTCTCTCAGACAAATATAACACATATAGGAGCATACACCCGTATACATCTTAGAGAATAATTCCTTACTGAGGATTATTTCAGTCTGTGTGAGTGGTGCATTGAAGTTGTACTAAAATGTGTAAGTGATAAATTATGGAAGTGAAACCACGAGTCTTCAGTATTGTTATAAATCACACAGTTTTATTAAAACATGAGCTACGATTTCTATAGCTATTAAAGAATATTGATGTTCACAAGTGTATGTGAAACTTTCTGATTCATAAATAATTTTCTTTTTGAGAAGCAGCCTAAGGATTGAGGTGTTTTATTCTGAGAGGCATTCTGTTCAGACATTAGAGGGCACAGGTTGAATGGATGAGTCTCCAAGCAGGCATTTGGGCAGTAGTAATACATGATTCATTACCTGCTGACAGTCAGTGGCATTTAGGTTTTAAAAAGGGCTCTCTGAATAGCAGGAGCAACAAGGGACAGGATCAAGGGACACAGTAGCATTCTAGGCAAATGTCTTAAAGATGACAAACTTTGTTGGAATATTTAATGTTGTACACAGCAGAGATAAATCCATTTCTGTGAGGTGAGGAGGAGAATAAATATCGAGTTGTGTCAACACTTTTTAAACTAAAGCGTTTGAATTGATGTATTTGAGACTTCAAATACCTGCTGATACTTTCTAGTTTTTAGTGGATATTTTCTATTAATAGAATATTACACTAAAGCTTAAACTTATCTTTGACATTTAATAATCATATAACCAAAAAGGCTATTATTATTCTGTGCCCAGAGTTATTACTTTATATTTCTGGAAGGAACAATGAAATATTTATCTAGCTCATCTAAATATACAAAGGATTATTTCTATTCTTTTATTAAATGCAGATTAACTGAAGAGTTAATCAGAGAAAAATCCTTAACTAATTTTGATAGCAACACCATATTAATTTGGAAACCACAGACCATGAAGGATGCTATAAAACTGAAAGGAAGATGGGTTTCACTAGCAGTTTCTATGGAAGAAGGGGGCTTTAAAGATGATTCTCATTGGTGAGGGGTCAGTGCAGCACCATATTGATACCTTCTCATGGGTTTGATGACTCCATTTGACCATATGACCTAAAGAAAATGCTTAGTAGGTATATTGGTTTTCCAGGGCTGTCATAACAAAATACTATAGATTAGGTAGCTTAAACAATAGAAATTTATTTTCTCAGATTTGAAAGATGGAAGTTCAAGTCAAGGTGTTGACAGGTTTGACTCCTTCTAAGGCATCTCTCCTTAGCTTACAGATGGTTGCTTTTTAATGGTGTCCTCCATGGTCATCTCCCAGTCTGTGTCAACTGTGTCCTCATCTTTACTTTGGTTAAGAACATTGGTCACATAGGACCAGGGCCCACCAATATGACCTTATTTTGCTTTAATCACATGTTTAAAGATTCTCTTTCCAAATACAGTCATATTCTGAGGTACTGGGAATTAGGACTTCCACATTCATGAATTTTGAGGGACACGATTCAGTAACAGGAGACATGCATTGAGCTGATGTCACATTATCACAGTGTCACAGAATATAATTCAAATCACCTAAAACCTACAAGGTGGAGGTTAAAATGCTCTTCTCAAATGTATGTTTTCAGGTATATTTAAAATCTCTCTACATCTCTGTATTTTAAACATTAAATATCGCTGTGTTACTCATAATTGTATATTGAAGAAAGTGATGAAAAAGAGAATATGAGTTTTCCATTTGTTTCCAAGTTGGTTTCTAATCACTGCCAGTGTGAGAAAAATACACTGATTAAACAGTCTATTCTGCCACAGCATTTTCCACATGCCTCACAGTCACATTTTCTGTTACATTTTGTTTCATGAAAAAGGATTCCACAGTGAAAAGAACTTAAAAAACACAGAGCTGCAAAAATTTTAAACATACTATTTTCTGCAAGTTTATGAAGAGTTTTATTAAACGCTTGCAACAATACACATCTTTAAGAGTGATAAAATACATAACATTACCAAAAATTATTTATTTACTTATTTTATTTATTAATATAAATATTATATAAGTAATATTATTTATATAAATATATAAATAATATTATTTATTATTTACTTATTTTCTTCTGGGCAATAATGATCTATGGAGACATGTTGATATCTATACCTATATCTATATCTACATATAGGTATATAGATATAGGTATCTATATATAGATAGATATTATAGACATACATGGAGACAGATACTTAACTAAAGGTAAATAGAACTATACCCATCTTACACCTATATTATCTTTCTCATGAATGCTTAATCTTCTGCATAGCTTAATTAATAAATAGGATAAAAAATAGGACTTCAGAAATTATTGGTTGGATGGATGGATGGATGGATAAATGGATAAATCAATGGAAACTATAGTACTATTTCTTTTTGTTAATTTTCTTTGAGATTCTCCTTTTGTAGGTCTGAAAAATTTTGGATATTCATAATATATATTTGACAATCCATATATTTTGTAGACATAGTATCATATTATACTAGCTTTTCTTTCCTACTGGATGGTGATTTATGGTGACATATATATCTACAAATAGTAAAAATAATAGTCTTATCTGATTTAATAGATGAGGTGAAGTAATCCAGATCCACTTGGATTATTATTTTATCTGATAGACTGGTGGATTAATCTTTAATGGCAAAGATAGACATTAAAGGTTGTAGAAGGTTAGACAGTAATCAAAAAATGCATATTTAAACAGATGAATTCCATTCAGGAACCTGCCAAGAACTGTTTTTACTCTTGCATAATGTTAATAGAAGGCATGCCTACTATTGCAATCAATTCTAGTAGCCATTAAGAGAATTACTGCAGGGTAAATGGGAAGTCATAACTGCAAAGGTTGGTATACTCAGCAATCATCAGAAATAATAAAACCTGACTGGCTTTTCAAGAGCAACATATATAAATCTGAAACAAATGGAAGAACTTTTAAGTTTATAAAACACTACATATTTCAGAAAATTCCCTACAATAAACACTATTTAAATGGTGTAACCAATTTTCTTTCACATATATTAAAAGATATACACTAATACTGTATTAGAATATAATTGCTGTTCATCAAAAAGCACAATAAAAGGCTAGTACATTTATATTACTGATGCTGGATTCAAAGTAATTAGGAATTGTAGCAAGCAGTGTTTTAAAAAATAATGTTGATAAAAATGGTTAAATTATGCAATATTGTTAAGGTGTAGTTATATTTTTCTAAATTACTACTTTACTTCTACTTAAATATTATGTACATAAGCAATATAGAACAGTTAAATGCATGTTGCATTTTAATTTGAATCCACAAATTAGAAAATGTTGTATTATATTATATTGTGCCTTAAAGTATTTTATAAATCTCCCGTCTTTGTTGTGACCTCAATAATAGATAACTTAAGTCTTTTGATTATCAGCAGTATGCAATGCTACACATTTTATAGCTTCTCTTTTGCAGTTCACCCTAAGTGAATAATTTTGTTTAACAAGGTCATCTCCTTGGAGATTGTTTATTTCTTAGGCAATTTACCTATAATTAAGAGGAGTTTCCACCAGATGGAGGATGATGCTTCTATTTTGCATGCAAATGAGCTGAGTTATACAATGGTGAAATTGAAAGTCTATTTACATGACTTTCATGAAAACATTTTTTTTAAATTTTTATTTATTTATTTGACAGAGAGAGATCACAAGTAGGCAGATAGGCAGGCAGAGAGAGAGGGGGAAGCTGACTCTCTGCTGAGCAGAGAGCCTGATGCGGGGCTTGATCCCAGGACCCTGAGATCATGACCAAGCGGGAGGTAGAGGCTTAACCCACTGAGCCACTCAGGTGCCCCCAAAATATTTCTTATAAGATAAAATATTATTTTAAACACCTTAAGCATCATTACTCCTATATGAATCAAATATGTGAATATACTATATCAGGTATGAAAAAAAATTATTAAAATTTAAAAATATTGTTTGGATTATTAGCATTTTTATTATGATTTATTTGTCCTAAAGTGTACATTATCATGATTAAGTTTCAAATACTTACAACACTAACTCAAGGAAGTTTTAGTAGTATATCTACAACAGATTAAAAAAATTAATGGAATCTAGCTAAGGATCATGTGCCAAAGCAAGCATCTGCAGTTCATTGTTGAATGTTTCAAGTAATAAGCAGCTTATAGTGAGGAGACACCAATGGTTCGGAGAATGGAAAGGAGTCAAAAAACTCTCAATGGGCTTTGTCACTAGCTATGGGGCTGTGATTATGCATAAAAACTAAAAGGAAACCATTGCAGATGGATTCTTTAAGATGACACATGTTCTGTCATCATCATTTGGGTTTCTTGCATGTTCCAGGTAGAGTGATTGTAGCAGAAGTCATGTCTGGAAAACTCCATCATGCCATTGTGATGCATGTTGTGTTGTTGCCTGCCCTTTGCCCTTTATTAAGGCAAAGTGAACATGTAATAAGTGAAACCTAATGGTATCATTATTTTGAACATCACTGTGAACCCAGGACTACTGATGCTAATGAACAGAGTGAACACTGTACTTAACAATATATTTTGCTTAAACTTGTATTTCTGTTAGTTTTTTTTCCCAATACTACAGTTTGAGTAGGACGTGTTACATAAAAAAAAATAAATAAATAAAATTAATGATCATCTATTTCAACACTTTTATTCATCCAATAAGAAAGAAAAAAATCCTTCTTGCTATTTGCATTCCTTCCCTTTCTAACTCTTGGTCCCAGATAGCACTTGAGTTTTACAATATTTCCCTTGCTCTAAAATTTTCTTTCCATAGAACTTAATTTTCTTTCTTTTTTTTAAAAGATATTTATTTGTTTGAGAGAGTCAGAGAGAGATCCTGAGGAAGGGGAAGGGCAGAGGGAGAAGCAACCTCCCTGCTGAGCAGGGAGCCCAATGCCAAACTTGATCCCAGAACCCCAAGGTCATGACCTGAGCTGAAGGCAGATCCTTAACCAACTGAGCCACCCAGGCCCCCCTGGAAGTTGATAGAATTTTCTCGATTTTCTCTTATATCTTATTTTTGAGAAAATCACAATGCCATAGTAACTGCCAGCAACTCAGGGCCGTTTTTCCCCCTTCTGTGTTTTCTAGTGTGTTGCAGAGCAATAAGACTTTGAACTCCATTTCCAGAATCCCTACCAGCATAGTCGATTCCACTGAACTGAGACTCAACGCTTTATTTCGAATTCAGAAGAGGAACAGTATTTTTATTTCTCTAGCAGGGAGCAAGCCCGCTTAAGAGCATTGTTACATGAGAAATTTTACAGCTGCCCTTCTGGATTTTCATTTCCTAAAAATCACTCACCTCTAGTTTATTTCGGTATTTATCGGTACTTATCATCTCACTCCCTGCTGGCTAGCAAAAACATGAAATCTAGTATCTGCCTTCTTCTACTTTTGCTTCTTCAGCACTTTTGGTGGTATGGCAATATATTAAATTACCTTGAAATACCTAGAGTGGCTCATGAATTTCTAACTCAGCCCTATCTATAAAGTCCTTATGTACAGACCGGGGCAAAAATGGGTTCCAATGGGACTAAAAGTATTCCTGTTTGATGACATGAAAATCTCATTATTTCTCAAATAGAACAGTCATTTTGTTCTCACTTTAACGTAAGAATCAGTGCAATAGACTATTGATTTCAATGACCTTTTTAACAAATATATGTTGTTAGTAAATAGATATAAATTTGCTTTGATACAGTTTGCTAGTTTAAAAAACTAGAGTGACAAGAAAACGTGAGAATTGAAATGCATTTAAATGAAGTATAAGAAAGTTCAGAAAGGAATTTTGTTACACGTCCTTCATTTACGATGACCTTCAATAGTGAAAGATAAATGGATGAACATTAACAGACTGCTGGGGCTGGGAAAAATGTGCACTTTTTCTTTCTTCCATTCTGTGCCTGCCCACCTGTCTGACCTCCCCTCTCTTTCTGCTTGCTTTCCGTCTTTTGATCCTTTCACTACTCTTACTCCAGCTAATAACATAAGGTGTCATTATAGACAACTGATCAGAAAGCATGAAGATCTTTTGTTAAATAGATTATATATTGTAGTGCTACTTCTTTTTACTGCTTAAGCAACACTGTAAGCAAATAGATTTAGGGGTCCCCCCAGAAAGAAAGACAAGATACAGCTTTCATGACACAGGAGAAGTCATTTTAGACCCCCAGCTATTTTCTGTGATCTCTGCCAGTGCAACTTCCTAGGAGGTGTCAGAACTACAAAGAAATGCAAAAACCTCAGTCATTAGGGGTACTAAGGAAACAAAGGGAATGCAGAAGCTCACAGGCTCTACAGCACCTGGAAATAGCCTAACTATATTGGAGACAAGAAATCAAGGGTAAAACTCTCCAGGGTTGTTTCAAAATAGGCAAGACCCTGCATTCCTTACCTGGGGTGGGGAGCCCAAGGCCCCATCCAGTTTTTCCTGGCTCTGGAAGCAAGCACACAGCCCCCTCCCCTTGTCTTCAGTCACCTCTGTTTCATTATAATGTTAAAATCTCCACCACCCAAGGAGAAGAAGAGGCTTCATCAACATAAGGTGGGGTATTTGTTTGCATATTTTCTAAGTAAGCCCATCTGCTGTAACCTTATGTGACAACAAAATCCCTTTCTGAATACTCATCCTAACTCAAAGTAAAAGGAACTCACTCACTCCCACTCAGGGAGTCCTGGCTTTGGAAATCATTCCCATCATCTCCTAATTTGCAATAAATAGTTTCCTTTGTATGACAACTGCACTTGGTGTAGTCTCTACCCATAACTCACCAAGGAGCTAACTCACATTAGTTCTGTTATAATAGAAGTTAAATTAATCTTCTTTCTAGGTTCTTCCTAATCTTTAGTCCTCTCCTCTGTTCCATGCTCATTATACTCTGGCTAATATGAGAACAAAGATAATAAAGAATTTCACAGAGCATTTTAAGAGGCATTTATGTTTATTACATTCACTATGAACCAATGTGGAGGGATCGAAAGAGAATGTGCTCTGAGACAGAGAATTAAGGTTCAAATCCTGCATTCACTTTAGGCAAATTGTCCTCCGAGGTTTTATCTTTATTTATTTTTATTTTGGGGGAGGTGGGTGGGGCAGAGAGAGAGAGAATCTCAAGCAGACTCCCTACTGAGCATGGGGCTCTACCCTGGGCTTGATCTGAGTGACCCTGAGATCATGACGTGAGCCTATATCAAGAGTCTGAGGCTTAACTGACTGAACCACCCAGGCACCTATCTCTGAGGTTTTACTGCTTAATCTTACAATAGAGCTAATAACATGATCTCAATATGCTGATGCAGTGAACAGTTGATATGGTATGTAAGATAGAGAAAAGCAGTCCTTGAGAGCCAGAGATGGTTGGGCATTAATGCTTATGCCTTGGTGTTACTTGGAGTCCTTCTGGCCTCATAGCTAAGCTGTGCTATTTCACAGAACAACACCACACAAGGCCATACTGTGACCATGATGGAGCAAGATAAAAACTGAGACCACTATGTAATTATATTTGAGCACAGACAAAACAAACATGTGTCCATACTACAGAATTAGCCAAATAACTCCCTGCCCTGGCCTTTTCCTGATACAGCTAACAACCGCAATTTCATCACTTATGACTTTAGTTCTACTTTATTCCTCTCATCTTATTGATAAAAATTCTAAAGCAAAACAAACATGGTATTATGTTATCTTCTCACAATATTTAATCCAGAGCCAAGTCTCAGCTTTCAGAATACTTTCTAAAGCCATTTAATACAAGTCCAAAAGGGTGTTCTCCTATATTGCCATGAGCCAACCAACCTACTTTTTTTGATTTCAGGTGTGGCCTTGATAGTATTTCTGGAGAGGGAATTAACATTTGGATAAAGCATATAAAATGTGATAATGTATCACTAATAGAAGTTTTATTTAATTTCTCTTCATATATCACCTAAATCAATGAAACGTATTTGTTGCATGGTTTTGTTGAGATATAGACAATATATTCTTCTCTCAGCAATATCACAGAGATATTAATAGAACCCGTGAGTATGTGTGTATTTGTATACAATTTGTTATCATGAAATAGATTTAAGACATTTTAGAGATTTAAATGGTGAATTGGGATCCTCATATTACAATCCAAACTATGGAAATAATATATAATTAAATTCCTAGTATATCACTAGGTTGCTCAGCTGGCACATGGGATATATAGATAAAAACAAAAAGGGGGCACCTGGATGGCTCAGTCAGTTAAGCATAGGACTCTTGGTTTCAGCTCAGGGCATGATTTCATGGGTGGTGGGATCAAACCCCATGTGGGGATACATACTCAATGGGAAGTCTGCTTGAAGATTCTCTCCCTTTGACCCTCCCTATCCCCAGCATGTGCTATCTCTCTCTCTCAAATAAAGAAATAAAATCTTTAAAAAAGTATATGACAAAATACCCATATAATATACACATATAATATATATACACAAAACATACATTTGAGAGGAGAGGGTGGAGAGGTTTCTCCTTTTATTTAGCTTCTAATTCTGAAATTTTCATTGTCTTTTTAAACAAAACCTCTCATTTGATCAAAGTAATACTGAAATACCCTCCAATATATTTTTCCCTAATTAAAAAAATCCAACAACATGGGGCGCCTGGGTAGCTCAGTCGGTTAACAGTCTGCCTTTGGCTCAGGTCATGATCCAAGGGTCCTGGGATCGAGCCCTGTGTCAGGCTCCCAGCTCAGCAGAGAGCCTGCTTCTCCCTCTTTCTCTGCCTGCCTCTCTGCCTACTTGTGCTCTTTCTCTATCTCTCTGTCAAATAAATTAATAAAATCTTTTAAAAAGTCCAATAGCAAATTTGCAATCAAACGTTTACCATTGCTTTTATAATTGCTTAAAGCTTCATAGTGTCAAATTTTTTAGAAGTATTTTCATATACATGATTCTTGTTTACTTCAGTTACTTGGCTATTCTTGGTCTATTACAGTTCATATAAATTTTAAAAACGGTTTGTCAATTTCCACAAAAGCTCACCTAGAATTTTGATTAGATAGCATTTATTTCAAAGATCAATTTTTAAAATTTTAATTCCAATATACTTAACATATAGTGTTATATTAGTTTTGGGTGTACAACATAGTAACTCAGCAATTCTATATATTACTCAGTGCTCATCATGATAAGTGTAGTCTTAATCTCCATCACCTATTTCACCCATCCCCCCACCCACCTCCCCTCTGATAACTGTCAGTTTTTGCTCTATAACTGAGTCTGTTTTTTGTCTCTTTTTTCTTTGCTTTGTTCCCAAATATCAACTTTTATACATAAATAAAATATATATAAATATGCATATATATAAATATGTATAGGAATATACATATTTATATATTTTATTTTATATGCCTATGGACATATATTTATATATATTTATATTTAAATAAATATATGTTTATATATGAACATATTTTTAAAGATTTACTTATTTACTTTTAGAGAGGGGGTGAGGGGGAGAAGGAGAGAATCTCAAGCAGGCTCCTCATTGAGCATGGAGGGCAATGCAAGGATGAATCTAACCACTCCAAGATCATGATGTGTGCCAAAATCAAAAGTCAGTAGCCCAACTGAATAAGGAAACTGAAACTTCTAGTCTTGTGTATTTTTAATAAAATTCATTTCTCGGTATCTGATATTTGTTGATACCATTTAAGTGATAACACTTAAAAACTTTTATTTTCCCTTTATTTCTTGTAAATAAAAATAAAATTAGCTTTTTAATGAAATTATATAAGCAGTCTTTCTCAAATTCACTTATTTATTCTAGAAGTTTACTTCCAGATTTCTTTGCATTTTTCAATATATATTCACATTGTGAATAAAAGTAGTTTTATTTCTTCCATTCTTATTACTCCTTTTATTTGATTTTGTGGACTTACTGTACTTCTAGGACAGTTGGATAAACTACTGAATGTAAATCATTATAGCAGGAATCCTTGTTATGTACCTTGTCATTTTCAAAAACAATGTGTTCAAAATTTTATCATTACCACATTTGCTATAGACATTTTTGTAGAGGAATTTTATCAGATTAAGGAAGTTTTTTTACTTGATCACTAATTTCTGAAAATTTTGTCAGAAAAGGACATTGAAATTGATTAAATAATTTTAAACATGTGATTTTTAATGTTTTTTTGTTTTGTTTTACAAACAAAACTGATTTTTTAAATGTTAAAGCTCCTTTTATTTCCTGGAATTCATTCAACTCTGTTCTGATATGCTATACTTCCTAAAACATGCATATTAGACTAATTTTATTATTTATTAGGCATTTTCCAATTGCCATTATGAATGAGAAGAGCTCAATTTCCTAGTCATTTTTTTTTTTTATCAGGCTAATGCTGGACACATAAAATAAACCAGAGAGTGCTACTTTGCTTGTTTGTTTGTTTGTTCTGTTTTGTTTTGTGTTACCCAAAAGTGTGTAATAAAGTTAGTATTATTTTTATTTTTCCTTAAATATCTGGGCCTAGATCTTCTTTTGCTTTCTAATTTTTTTAAATCAATTTAACTAATAGTTTGTTGTTGCTTCAGTATTTATTCAGTTTAGCCTATTTAAAGATATTCAAATGTATTAACTGAAAGATGTGCACTTTATTATATTTTTAATTTCTGCTGGCTATATTATAATGCCTCCACTTTTATTCATGATATTCCTTATGCATTCACTGTTTCATTTTCAGGTTATCATTTCTTTTAATATTAGCAAATATCCAACTCCAGTGATCTCATTTTTGTTTTAAATTTTCATTGTATTAATTTATGCACATGTCATTATTATTTCTTCCTTCTTCTTTGGGTTTAATATGCTCTTTTCTTTTAACTTCTTGACATAAAATTTTTTTAACTTCTTCTTTTTTGATATGTGTACCTCCAGCTAAAGGTTTCTAAATATTGACTTCACTTCATCCCATAAACTATGATATTAACTCTTTTCATTACCTTCTAGTTTCACAATGTTTTTACTTCCATTGTGATTCCTCTTCTGACCTGTACATTATATAGCAGTAAAAACATTTTTTTGATATTTAAATGTGTAGGGGATTATAATATAATCTTAGGTATTGATTTCTAGGTTACTTGTACCATGAGTAGAGAGCATGAGATGATTCAGGTAGGAGACTGGTGGAGTTATTGTGTAAAATGCTACCATGGGGTCAGTAAGGTAAGAGATCTGTGATTATTATATATAGTAATTTGGAGTGTGATATTGAGCTTAACACAGCTATCCCAAGACAATGATTGGAAAGAATTACTATTATTTGCAACATTCTAACCTTATTAAGAGTAATATAATTACTCATATTTTGGTCAAAATTCTATTTTATCATATTTCAAGTCAAACTTAAGCTTTAAAAACATATCAGTTCAAAGGATCTCTTCATTTTTCTAATCACTACTTGGAGAAAACAGAAATTTAGAAAAATGTTTTAATTTTATCATTTTGATTGAGACTTCCCAGATTGGGTGATAGGAGTATCTAGCACTTATTTTATTCAAATTGCACAAAGATAAACTATAGTCAACTTTCTGAATTAAAGATCTGTTTTGGGGTACCTGGATAGCTCAGTCAGTTAAGCATCTGACAATTGATTTTGGCTCAGGTCATGATATTGAGGTTGTGAGATCGAGCCCCATGTCAGGCTCTAGACTTAGCATCGATTCTCTCTCTCCCTTTGTCCCTCCCCCTCTCAGCTACCACATGCATGCCTACTATCTCTCTAAAAAAAATTTTAAAAAAAGGTCTGTTTTGTTTATTTTATTTGTAATTTTAAAATATATTTAATTGGAACATTTAAAAATATCTGGAAGTGACCATTTCATAATATCAATTAATTAAAGTTTCCAATCAGTGTTTCCCCACAGTAATCACTTTTCTATGCAACATCCATTATTTTACAAGTTCACTGAAAATTTAACTCCTATTCTTTTTTTTTTCCTAATTTTTTTTTCTAAATTCCAGTTAGTTAACATACAGTGCAATATTAGTTGCAGGACTAGAATTTAGTGATTCATCACTTACATACAATACCAAGTGTTCATCACAAGTGCTCTCTTTAATACCCATCACCTATTTAACCCATACCCCCCCTGATCTGCCCTCCAGTAACCCTCAGTTTGTTCTCCATAGTTAGAGTCTGTTCTATGGTTTGCTTCTCCCTCTTTTTCTTCCACTATGTTCATCTGAACTCCTTAAGTAGTTCAGTGCATCACCCAAACCATCATAATGCACAAAATTAAACAAGTAGTTTCTTCCATGATGATTTTCTATGACCCAGTGCATGACATGAAATACTTAATATTAATATCAATATTATTAGTATTAATGTCCCACTTTTCACTAGGTCTTTAATATTCTAATAAATCTGTTTAAATAAAATTTAAGTTAATCAGCCTTATAGGAAAAGTAAAGTTAGTATTTATATTTCATTCAGAGAAAAGTAAAATAAATTGATATGTGTGGTATTCTCTCAAGAAAAGTTATGCCAATGACTAGAGATTTCACTTATAAATTGTCACACTTAGAAAATTCAACATAAACATTTTCACTTTAAATGCAGCAAGGGATTACAACTGAATAAACTTGGTGGATTTTAGTGAGAGGTTCTATTTCTTGAAATAGTGTTTCTATTTACTTTGTATTTCTCTTTGTATTAGTTTAATTAAATATTCAAAGTAATATGTCAAAAGTATGATATTTTTAATATGATTTTTTTTTAAATTTTGAAGTATGCACCCATCAGATCATAATTCTTCACTGGGATCAATTAAACTTTTTATTTAAAAATATTAAAGTGTTTCTATTTTAAAAGTTTCCACATGAAATACATTTAGAGTAACACTATTATATTTTCTTTAATTTATTGATCATATTCTTCTGTTAAAGGCACTACTAGTTGGGAGTTAACGGTGAGAGGTAGTATACTTTAAAATTAACAAAATTAAGCATTTCAATTTCCTTTTCCTTGAATAAAACATAATGCATTTTCTATTCTAATGATTCCATTTCAATAGATAATTAATATGAACACTACAGTTATCAAATTAAGGAAATATAGCTTTTTATTATCATGACTTCGAATTAATGTCCCATATACACATTCCGCCCATGATTAATGTATCATAAAACTTTAAATGATTTAAATTATATTTTTATAAAGTAAATCTAATCTCAGTGTCTGATCACACCCGGGAAGACCACGAACAGTCACAAGACAAAGACTACATGACTGTATGGACAGAATAAACAATATATACTCAGGAAAGGTTTAGAAAGTGTCTTCAATGTATTCTTACATAAAATATCAGTCACATCCTGAGATTATAATCTGAAGTAATCTGAAAACAGAAATGGAACAGCCAGTAAACGAAAGATTCAGTGAAAACATACACACTGAGGAATGTGTATGAAATGACACCAGTGCTCTGCTTACTTCAAATTGAACAGTAACTCAAACTAATATTAAATAAAATTAGAAGTTTATTTTCTCAAATATTCATTCTTTGAAATAATAGTTTCTTCCAGTGAAGAATTATTATCATCAAAAACTATATTCAAAAATATGATTGGGATAGTTTAGAATAATATGTTATTATATGCATTACATTTTATAATATATTATGCATATGCTAATTATAACATATCATCTTATAGAATATGAATATATTAATATTGTTGGGCTGGCAGGAGATGGAAGCTATACAAAATGAAAGTCCGTCCAAGACGGCGGACCTTCCCGCCAAAGCCCGTCCAAGATGGCGGACCTTCCCGCCAAAGCCCGTCCAAGATGGAGGACCTTCCCGCCAAAACTCATCAAGATGGCTGATGCCTAGCCCCTCCCCTGCTTTACCCAATAAAAGCCCCCGTCACTCTGCCTTGCGCGCGACTTCCCCGACTCCCTTCTCTCAGAGTCGCGGAACCTTGTCCGAGGGTGCTTGCAATAAAGCTCTGCCTTTGGACTATAATTTGCCTTAGCGGTCTTTATTCCTGTGTGCGACCAGAAAAACCTTACAAATATCACTTATATTTTGAGGGAAATAATAAAAAATAAATTTTTTAATTGCATATATACATATTGATACAAAAAATTGTTAGGAAGAGTATGGAAAAATTTATTTTAAGACCTTTGTGATTAATTTTTTACCCTTAAGAACTCTTTCAGTATAGCTGATACAAGGGGAAATATTTCCTGTATGTGGCATTTTTCTTCACTATATTATCATAGCATCACTAAACAGATACTGCGCCTACCAACTATCAGGACAAAATGACCTATGACCACAAAACTGTCGAATCACAAAAATCAAATTTAAAAAGTTAACATAATGGGTGGCTCAGTCTATTAAATGACTGAGTCTTGATTTTGGCTCAGGTGGTGATCTCACGGTCCTGAGATCGAGCCCTGTGTCAGGCTCCAGGCTCAGTGGGGATCCTGCTGGAGATCCTCTCTCCCCGTCTCAAATAAATAAATAATTTTTTAAAAAAAGTTAATGTATCATGATAGAGAATGTAGCTTAGATACTGACTTTACTAGTAATGAAAAACCGTGCATTTGGTACAGCTGCAAAACTGAATTAATTAGCTGTTCTTCCACAAACTCTTACATATATAGAATATGACCTAATAAAGAGATGTGCAATCTTTAGTTTCTAACACATGCTGAACTTTATAATAAGACTTCAGTATAATTATCTCACCTACAATGCTGAGACACATTATCCCCATTTTAAGGATGAGAAAAATGAGGCCAGAATATTTACATAGTTAACCCAAATCCACACAGCTAGCTAAATTCCATAACTTGCATCATAACCAGTTATTTAAGCTTTTCAACTCATGGTCTTCTTAATATTACACTTCAGCATCCCTACAATAATAAAGGATTAAAAGATCCTTGCATAATTTGGCAGGAACTATTTAATTCTTCCATGAAGATAAAATAGTTACCTAGAAAATAAACTCAAATAATTTCTGCTTTCTTTTTAATTAATTTCTTTATTTGGCAGAGAGAGACAGTGAGAGAGGGAACACAAGCAGGGGGAGTGAGAGAGGGAGAAGCAGCCTTCCCACCAAGCAGGGAGCCTGATGTGGGGCTCAATCCCAGGACCCAGGATCATGACCTGAACCCAAGGCAGATGCCTAATGACTGAGGCACCCAGGCACCTCTAATTTCTGCTTTAATTGTAGTTCATGTTGTCCTTTTCTTTCCTCTTCAGAAATAAAAATAATTCATTTCAAATCATTTAAAGCCATTTTCACATAAACAGCCTATATTTTTCTAAAAATTGTTATCCTTCGATCTCTTTTCTAGCTTTGAAATATGCATTGTCTTTTTCATAGATGTGATTTTAACTGTGTATGCATATGAGATTTTTAATATGTGTTTTTCCTCGAGGCTGTCTCAAATTTCTTTATATATCCTGTGTAATTGGTGCTGTAAACTTCATTATTCATTCTGTTAATTCATGCCAAAATGATTCTTATGTGTGTGTACATCTTGGCCTTGCAGATTTTTAATTAATTTCATTGCCATCAAGTAGCATTTTTATAAAGCATCCTGTATACTTTGTAAGGCTGCAATTTTCCAGTCTGCCAAATGTGTTTTTGTTTTTTTTTTTTTTCCTCTCTCTTTCTCACTCTGAGAGGGCAGGCTTCCTCTGGAGCCACATAATATCACTGTGTTGATTGGAAAGGAAATTATATACAAATCAAACACTTCACATTGAGATGAATGCATAACTAATTTTAAATCATAGAAATTCTACACGGTCTGACAAGATGTTGAAAAAACGCATAATCTATATTCCTTTCCCCAAACCAAACCTGGAGAAGCTACAGAAGTCGGAAACACATATGGATGAAAACCATGAAGAAAAACACTACCCAAGATCTTCTAGAAGACAGAAGGCCTCTGTGTGTGGCGTAAGCAGAAATGTTAGCTTGGAGGACTGCGCGCCAGTTCTAGCAGTGGAGTCTAATGCTCCTGTATCTCAATGTTGTATTGTCTGGATAATTTCCTATCCTTTTACCATGTCGTGAGAGAGGAACAGTGTCAAGAACTGAGAAGGGTCTTTACCCTACTTACACAGTGGCTCCTCACAATTTTATGGATAGTGACAGAAGACTTAGACTCTGGGCCAGAAACAGAGGTTAGTTTATTACACAGCAACAGGATTAGTTAGAGAATAATAATTTTCTTGCTATTTCCCCAAGCCCTGATTCACACAGGGCAACATGGCAAGGGCTCAGTGATATAACCAGAGCAGGTGATACCTGAATACAGAGTGTGTTGCATTACAGGATAGGAACCCTGAGCTGAGAACACCTGCATTGTTTATAATGGACTATAAGCAAACCTTCCCTTTCCCAGGGTGGGAATATTAACTCTTATCTTTCAAGACTATAAGCAAACCTGTTTTTGCTTTGAAGAGAGACACTCTCTCTCTCCCCCTTCAAAGGTTGTTCACCATACAGTTATCCTTGAAAAGACAATCCAAACAGGGCAACTCAGTGTCTTCACTCATAAAATGTCATAAACATGACTGACTCATGCAGATTCATACCCAGAATAGTAGTAGTAGAAGTTCAGGGTTGCAGGGTGACATGAAGGTGGAAAGAGAGTCTATATGGGTGAAAAGTAGATTATAATTAATATAAACACATTATCCACTCTTGATTGGTCCCTTGTCAACACCTCCCTATCCATACTGAGGTTAGAGCCGTTATATCTGGAGAGAGAAGCTCTAAGAAAGATTAAGGAAAGGAAGCCTGGGTGGCTCAGTCGTTGGGCATCTGCCTTGGGCTCTGGTCATGATCCCAGGGTTTTGGGATTGAGCCCCGCATCAAGCTCCCTGCTCAGCGGGAAGCTTGCTTCTCCCTCTCCCACTCCCCCTGCTTGTGTTCCCTCACTCTCCGTGTCTCTCTCTGTCAAATAAAGAAAGAAAGAAAGAAAAAAGAAAAGAAAGATTAAGGAATATAAAAAGAAAAACAGGCAATTCAAATCAAAAGTAAGCGAGAGTAAAAATATTAATGTCAAACAAAATGGAATACAAGAAATAAAACAGCTTAGGGGCACCTGGTGGCTCAATCAGTTAAGCATCTGCCTTCGGCTCAGGTCATGATCCCGAGATCCACATCAGGATCCCTGATTAGCAGGAAGCCTCCTTCTCCCTCTCCCTCTGCCACTCCTCTTTCTTGTGCTTTCTCTCAAATAATAAATAAAATCTTAAAAAAAAATTTTAAATTATATGCGTATATTTTATTAACATATAATATATTGTTTGCTTCAGGGTGAATCATCAGTCTTACACAATTCACAGCACTCACCATAGCACATACTCTCCCCAATGAAAAAAGAAATATTAAAAGAAAGAAAGAAAGAAAGAAAGAAAGAAAACACCATAAAGGGCAGAGAGGGAATTTTAAGAGCAGAAGATTAAGAAAATAGAATAGTAATTGACCTACACAGTATCTTATATAAAATAGAAAATGAGAGTATTTAGTTAGTGCATGTAATATATATCTGGTCTTGTTATACCTCTTTAAAATTTTAATAATTTCAGCAATCCCATAAAGTAGGTTACTAAAAAAATCCAAAGCACAAAGACTTAGTTTGTTCAAGATTACAGTTAATAAGTATTATTTGCTAGATAATTGCTTTGAAAACTAGTCAAACCTTTTAAATCTCTCAGTAAAGTACCTATAATTAGAAAGGCACTCATTAAATGTTAGATCTAATTATGGGATTGCTTAGTGTAGTATACTAATGCTTTAACATAACTAGAACCGTAGGGAAGATACTTTGATCAGAGTTATGAAATAATTAGCTATATTTTTAAAAAGAAATAATTTCATTTTTTTTCTCCTGGCAGTGTTAGGTTTAACTCACATTTTTAAAAAATATATGTAGAGCTTTATCTGGGTCATAAGTTCTTGGTTGTACTGCTTTGTACATAATATAAACTTGAATCATCATATTCATTAAATTCCTCTATCCCTCTCTCTTGTTACCAATTAAAATAGACACGTACTGTACTTATCACATTGAATGCTAAAAGCTATTAAAAATTGCACCTGAGGGTGCCTGGGTGTCTCAGTGGGTTAAAGCCTCTGCTTTCAGCTCAGGTCATGATCTCAGGGTCCTGGGATCCAGCCCCCCGTGTCGGGCTCCCTGCTCAGCAGGGAGCCTGCTTCTTCCTCTCTGCCTGCCTCTCAGCCTGCTTGTGATCTCTCTCTCTCTCTCTCTCTCTCTCTCTCTTTCTCCCTGTCAAATAAATAAATAAAATCTTTAAAAAAAAATTGCACCTGAGACTTATACTTCTTTTTAAGACTCTGTCGTAAATATATAAATATACTCATACTAAAATTAATTTTAAATTAAAAAAATGCCAGCTTATTTTAAATTTTATTGCAACTATCAGATAGGATTCTTAAAGTGGTTTTCAATCAACAGGATTTAAAATAGAACCCTGTGAATTCCCTATTTTTATAACTGAAAAAGACTTATAAAAGAAAATTATTTAACCAGGACATGAATTGCTTTTAAAAGTCTCTGGACTTTATTATAATTTGAGATACAAAAGTCCATTCCCAGTATTGTATACTTAATTTTGAAATTCTCATTGACCTTTAGCATACCATGATACTACTAGCATTTGCGAAAAAATAAAAGAATGAAAGCCAAATTCTCATTTACTTTGTTATTAGTTTAAAATTACACCCATTAAGAAAAAAAAAGCACATGATGATTTCAATAAATACAGAATAATCATGTGAAAACATTAAAAATTCAATATACATTCATTCATGATAAAAACTCAACAATGAGTAAGAGAGAATTTCTCCAACTTGATAAAGACTATCTCCAAAATACTTCCAACTAATACCAAAATTGAAGGGTGAAAATCTGAATGCTTTCCCCCTTAGATAAAGAACAATGTGAGGATGTCTACTCTTACCATGTAACACAACATTGTATGAAAGCTTTAGGCAGAAAAATGAATCAAGAAAAGAAATAAAGGTATCAGGATTGGAAAGAAACAAAGTAAAACTGTCTTTATTTGCAGACAGTGTGATCCTGTTTCTAAAATGTCCTAAGGAACATGCATAGCACACACATACACACACATTCACACAGACACACAATTACAAGGTCATAAGGACACAAAAATCAATATACAAAAATCCATGATAATTCTAGACTACTAATGATGGACAATCCAAAAATGTAGTTAAGAAAACAATTCCATTCACAAAAGTATCAAAATAATAAAATATTTATGAATAAGTTTAACAAAACAAGTACACACTGACATTACAAATTACTGGTAAAAGAAATTGAAGCTCTAGATAAATTGAGAGATATTCCATGTCACAGATTGGAACTCAACACTATAAAGATGGGAATCCTCTACAAATTTGTGTATAGATCCTATGAAATACCTATCAAAAAAACAATAGGCTCTTTTTCAGAAACAGATTCTAAAATTTATATATAAATACAAGGGACCTAGAATAGCCAAAACAATGTTGCAAGAAAACAAAGTTAAAAGGCTTACATTTCCTGAGTTTGAAATTTACTACAAGGCTACAGCAATCAAAACATTGTAGTGCTGATATAGACATTTTAGACCAAGAGAACAAAAGTAAGAGGCCAGATATAAGAATTTATATATGCTACTATATAAATCCATATATTTAAAATCAATTGATTTTCTTTTGAGTATAATTGATACACAATGTACATTAGTTCCACATATATATAGTGGTTCAACAACTTTATACATTATGCTATGCTCACAAGTGTAGCTACCATCTGTCACCATACAATGATATTTCAATATCATTGACTAATATTCCTTATGCTTTGCCTTTTATTCCCATGACTTATTCACTCCATAACTGGAAGCCTGTATCATCTACTCCCCGTCACCCATTTTTGCCAATCCTCCACCCCTCTTCCCTCTGGCAAACATGGGTTTGTTCTCTTTATTTATAGCTCTGACTCCACTTTTTTATTAATTTGTTTTATTTTATAGATTTCACATATAAGTGAAATCATATGGTATTTGCCTTTCTCTGTCTGACTAATTTCATTTAGTGTAATACCCTCTAGGTCTATCCATGTTGTCACAAACAGTAAGATCTCATCCTCTCTTATGGCTGACTACTATTCTATTCCCATATACACTACATCTTCTTTATCCATTCATCTGTCAATGGACACTTAGGTTGCTTCCACATCTTGGCTGTTGTAAATAATGCTGAAATGAATATAGGGGCACATACATCTTTTCAAATCAGGATTTTTTTTCTTTTGGGTAAATACCCAGTAATGAAATTACTGGATCATATGGCATTTCTATTTTTAATTTTATTATTTTTTAAAATTTTTTGAGGATTTTGTTTCCTACAGTGGATATCCCAATTTGTATTCTCCCCCAATAAAGTTTCTTTTTCTCCACATTCTGGCCAACAGTTGTTAGCTCTTATCTTTTTTATTTTAGCCATTGATTCTAGCCATTCTGATTAATATAAGATGATATCTCATTGTGGTTTTGACTTGCATTTCTGTGGTCAATTGATTTTTGACAAAGATGCCATCTCACACCAAACTCAAACATTTACTTAAAATAGACCATGCACCCAAATTTAAGAGCTAAAACTATGAAGAACTTGGAGGAAAAAACAAACAAACAAACAAAAAAGGCGTAAAGCTTTGTGACCTTTGGTTAGGTAATTATTTCTTGGCTACAAAATCAAAAACACTAGCAACAAAAGAAATAATTGATAGATGTCACAAAAGTTAAAAAGTGTTAAACTTCATAAGACACCATCAAGAATATGAAAAGATAGGTCACAGACTGAGAAAAAGTCTTTGCAAACCTTATCTCTAATACAGGCAACTAGAAAATATAAAGAAATCTTACAAAACAATAATAAGAAGGGCGCCTGGGTGGCTCAGTTGGTTAAGCCTCTGCCTTTGGCTCAGGTCATGACCCCAGGGTCCTGGGATAGAGCCCCACATCAGGCTCCTTGCTCAGCAGGGAGCCTGCTTCTCCCCCTGCTGCGCTCTCCTGCTCTTCCCCTGCTGTGCTCTCCTGCTCTCTTGCTGTCAAATAAATACATAAAAATCTAAAAAAAAAAACAAAAATAAAACAATAATAGGATGAAAAAATCATCCAATTAAAAATTGGCAAAGGGTTGGAATATGTATTTTCTTAAAGAAGCTATATGAATGGCCAATAAGCACGTATAAAATGCACATTATTAGTCATAAATGCAAATTAAAAGTACAATGAGATACCACTTCACAGACACTAGGATGTCTATAAAAAACAGACAACTGTTGATAAAACTGGAACCCTCATACTTTGCTCATGGAAATGTAAAATGGAGAAGATGCTTTGGAAAACAGTTCGGTAATTTCTTAAAAAGCTGTGTAAATTTACCATATGATCAAGCAATTCCACTCCTAGAGAAATGAAAACATATGTCAATCCAAGGACTTGTACAGAAATGTTTACAGCAGCATTATTGATAATAGCCCCAAAGAGAAACAAATCCAAACTTTCATTTCCTGGTAAATGGATAAAAAAAAATATCATGTATCCATTCAATGGATTTTATTCAGCAGTTACATCTGCTGTTGCTTATTTAAAATAAATTGATAGCACTGAATGTTTGAAAAAAAATCCACAAGTGACCTAGTAGGCACTAAACTAGAATAGTATTAGAATGCTTTTTAAAAATGCACATTCTGAAAATATTTCTGCTTTTTCACCTAATTTTATCCTGAGAGTACACATAATATTAAAGTTTGATTTTGAATTAAATGATCAAACTAATCAATTGATATTTATCTCATCATTAAGTTATTGCATTTTCCTCATGAGAATCTATATGGTACAATCATGAATGGCATTTGCTCTGAAATTAGATAGTCTAACTTCCTATTCTTGCTCTTCCACTAACCAAAGGAATAAACTTGAACAAACTGATTTCTTTTGTGGCTCAATTTTCTTATGTGAGTGTGTGTATCAGTAGTTCTCAGATAGTCATCATGGGAATTAAAGGAATTATCACAAACAAATCACTTTGAACACTGTTTGACCAATGTAACACTCAGTATAGTTTAGCTATTATTAAGTATCTCTAAGATTTTCAGGCCTTAAATTGTATAGATTCAGAAGCAATTTCATAATTTCTTCGAGGGTTTTTGCTTTTGTGGTTTTAGGTGTTCATGAGATGTCTGCTCTCTGACGCTGAGAACTAGCAGCTAGATTGACTGTTTCTTGGATATCCTAATGATCCTCTTCAATAGCACTACCATACTTCAGTGTTTCTGTCAAACGTGATTGGGTAGAAATCCTAATAACAATTGAAAACTTTTATTCTTGAAATTACCAACCTTTTTATTTTTTCCTTAAATACAAATATGTCTTGTTACAGTCCAATTAAAACAGTGAAATAGCTTGAGACATTTCACTCCTGATATAAATGTAGAGATACTTTTTTTTTAAAGATTGATTTATCTATTTATTTGAGAGAGAGAGTGAGAGAGCAGAGCACAAGTGGGAGGGGTCAAGGGAGAGGGAGAGAGAATCTCAAGCAGACTCTGTGCTGAGCAGGGAGCCCAACATGGGGCTTCATCTCATGACCCTGAGATCACAACCCAAGCTGAAAACAAGAGTCCTACACTTAATTGACTGCACCATCCAGGGACCCCAAGATATGTTAAAAAAAAAAAGAAAATCTGATCTATTTTGGTATGTTTCCCTTTGTTTGTTAACATATTTTTAAGAAAGTGAGAGAGCTCACATTTTTCTCTTTCTATACTAATGGTAAAAAAACAATAAAAATAAACACGCAAAAAAAGAGTTTCTCTTGGCAAATAACTAACTAAAAAAGATACTTATGAAGCACCACACAAATGCTGCTTGAGTTGATATTCAGGATTTGACTCACTGTTCCTTCTAAAGTTTGCACTGTGACAGCCTTTGTACTTTCTCGATAAGGTGATTCCATTTATAACATATTTAAGAACATTGCTGGGAAGAAAATAGAGACACTTGAAGTTTTGTTTTTTGTTTTCTGGGTTTTTTTTAAGTCTTCCATTTCCACCAGTGGAACATAAACTGAGGTGATCACCATTCCAAGCTGACACACTTGAGAGCAGTTCTATCTTTCTATACCATCTTCCTTCATCTTCTGACCAAATCCAGAGGATCTGATAGAGGACTCCAAAGCAGAGACACCAAATGAAAAGACAGTGGGTACCTTCGTCACAAGAAAGGCTTGAGTGATGGACATACATTTGACTAGATTGTTCTGTTAGTAAGAAACACACTTTAATTGTGTGAAGTCACTAAGATTTAGGGGCTATCTGTGTGCAATGATTAGCATACTCTGACTGAGGCCCATCTTTTATTTTCAGCATGCCCTGAGGAAAGTTATCTGGCCCATTTTTTTTATGAATATTTGATTTAAGGGCTAGAAAACATTGGTAGTAGTGGTGTAAAATGCAATGAGGAGACAAGCTAACTTTTACCAATTTAAAGATGTGAATATCTTGTGCACCTGATGGCTCAGGTCATGAACTTGGGTCCTGGGATCCAGGCCTCACACTGGGCTCCCTGTTCAGTAGGGAGTCTGTTTGTCCCTCTCTCCCTCTGCCGCTCCCCATCCCTGCCTCGACTCATGGTCTCTCTCTCTCAAATTAATAAATAAAATCTTTTTTAAAAATATGAATGTCCATTGCATCTATATCCTTTGTTCATTTCACCCCAACACAATGACTTTATGAGATAAGTCTTAAATAAATAAGCCAAAGATGGCTCCTGTATATTGGCCCCTTGATATCTTGATATCTACACTGTTGGCTAAGACCTGTTACCTCAAAAGTCTGCTGATTCCAGACTCAAATTTTTACACATCCCGTTATTTTAAAAATAGCCGCAACACACCAATTTTGGTCACTTAGAGCCTGCTGTCTTTGCATACTCCATTAAACCTCACACAATAGTTGTTACCTTTTGATGAAATAGGGACATGCTCTTATTAGGCGTTAATCTGCTGCTACCTTTCCAAGTTCTCTGACTTTGAAATTCCCAATATGCTACTGAGTCACATCGCCTAGACACAGAACCACTTCTCCAACAACCCTCTCCTCTGAAGTTCCCTTGTCCTTCTCCCCTTAGAGATGGTGGCCCCTGGACTTTAAGCCTTTTGACAGTCATGCTGTGAGAGACTTTCCTTCTCAGGCAACACTGTGCACTTGCTACTTGTTTTCTTGTCCAGTAATTATAGCTTGTCTGTTACTACCTCTCATTGTCATATCTGTTTCCTTGATGAACCCCAAATTCCTCAAAACCCCTAAAATACATCAAATAGATTATCCCCATTTGAAACTGAAAAACAGAGTCCTGGAATAGTGAGTTGCTGAGATAAATTCTGATCATTGCCCACCCAATAGATACTTTTCCTTTCTTCCTCACTTTCAGAGGGCAGATCTTATTCCAGAGTTTACCTTTTCTCTCCAATATGATCATATCAGACTGATCTAAGGTAATTTGCTGGTGACGTGTTTCTGAATAAGCATGTGACCCAGCTCTGACCAAAGACATGATAGTAAGTCTACTAGGGAGTTTCTGTGACAAGTTTCTTTGCTGGGGGTTGGGGAGGGGAGACATAAGGAAGAAACATGTCTTCTAGTAGCCACTGCTATTTCTACTCATGATTCTTGGACCTCGGGGGGATCGTACTTTGTTGTACATCACCTTGAGAAGAACTTTGAAGATACTAAGGTAGAAAGATGGAAAAAAAAACCTTGGGCATTTATTGACAATATTTACAGAATTCATGAATCCTGGAGTGCCCACCTCTATACATACTATAGGAGATCACAAATCCCATTATTTTATATGTAGTTGAATTAGACTTCTGTCCTTCCAGGGGAAGTTACCCTAATTGATGCACTTTACTAAAGTGATATTGCCAACAGGAAACAGTAATTTAAATATATTCTAGGAAAATACCAAATTAGGAATATCCATCTCCCTATAAGAATGTAATCAAATTTAATTACATAGAACTACGGAATAATTGTCTAGCCTTGAAATGTTTCATTTATTCAGAGATTTTGCTGGGCATTACATTCTTATGCTCATAAGAAAGCTAAAGATTCAAATATTTATGACCCATGGAAATAAAAATGGTCACTATTATATGACAAAAGATCTACGCAAATCATCTACTTGGTAAAAGTCTCAAGTAATACTATATTTGACTTTATCCTTTTATCATGGCTTCCAATGTCTTTCCACTGTGTTTTTTGAAATAACAAGTAAAGGTATTAGGACCCTATTATCATTAAGCTGCTTCAGTACAAATTTTATCTTTACTTGTCTTTAATAGACTTGTCAGATAAAAATCTTTCACAACTTGCAAAAAGTTATATTTCCCTATAAGAATAGTCTATGAAACAGAAACTTATACTGAGCTATATTTTGTACTCTATTTGTGTTATTGTATGACCTCAATTATAAAATATAGCTATTCTCTTATAAAAATAGTTTTTAAAAATTGGCTATTGAGGTTGCTTTAAAAGTAAAATGAGTAACTTCTTAGTGTCATATAAAATAATGATGCATTAACTGTGCATCTTTGATTCATTGAAATGTGATAATGTAATGGATTGCCAAGTCAAAAATAACCCTTCATTCTTACCTTCAAATATCAAGAAAGACACATCATTTCAATAAATAGAATGCTCAAACTAGTTCTGTGCTATCATCATCTTGTCTCTGACTAAAATTTTTGTGGAGGACTCTGAGTATACACTGAAGATAATTTTCAAGCAATAGAGCTAGTGGGTCAAAAAGTATATTCAATCTTAGACTCACTAAATAAATTATGTTTTTCAATTTATATCTAAACCTGTATTACATAAGAATGTCCCTGCCACTGGAAGCACCATACTTTAATGGAATGGAATGTTTGTCTTTGTGACTTTCCTTTTTTTTCCCCCCTCTTCCTTTTCTGTAAGTCTTATATTATGCTCCATTTCACAGCAACCTCTGTGTTTTAGAGAGAGCTAGGTCTGGAGAAGGGCATATGGCCTGACCAGAAAATCAAAATCTCCAGTCCTGCTTGCCTACAGAGATTCAATAAGGATGAAGCTAAAATCGAAACAAAAATTTGCTGGGCTTATTAAAAAATAAATTACCAGGGGCACCTGGGTGTCTCAGTGGGTTAAGCCTCTGCCTTCGGCTCAGGTAATGATCTCAGCGTCCTGGGATCCAGCCCTGCATTTTGCTCTCTGCTTGGCAGGGAGCCTGTTCCCTGTCTCCCTCTGCCTGCCTCTCTGCCTACTTGTGATCTCTCTCTCTCTTTCTGCCAAATAAATAAATAAGTTCTTTAAAAAAATAAATTACCACATTATTTTGCTTTATTTGTTTATCTATCTAGAGTTTAAAAGGAAATGTAGACCTGAATCTATATATTCAATCAAGCTTCACTTTTCTGATGGTGTTTTCTTTTTTTTTTTTTAAGATTTTTAAAATTTATTCATTTTGAGAGAGACAGCAAAAGCACTAGCAGGGAGGAGGGGCAGAGGAAGAGGAAGTGCGAGAAGCAGACTCCCCACTCAGCAAGGACCCAGACTCAGGCTCAATCCCAGGACCCTGAGGTCATGACCTGAGCTGAATGCAGACTCTTAACCAACTGATGCAAGCACCCCTTGATGGTGTTTTCTATTTAGATTTAATTTCACCAATATTGGAGTTTTTCTGGAGCATGTATTCTGAAAAGTGGTATTAATTTAGGTGTAAAGAAGTAATATTATCAAATTAAGCTAAGTCTAAACAGAGATTTCCTTAAATGTTTCATCTTTGAAAAGTAATTTAACTATGATATATCCACTCCCTGAGATCACCTTCTGCCCTTTGAAAAAGAGATAATGAGACATAATTAAGAGACGTGTTTATATAACATAAGGTATGTAAAGTGTCTGGGAACATTGCTGGCAGGAGATGAGCATAGAAATGATGACGAGCCATAAAGATTGTTCACTCAGATGAAACTTAACAGCATTTAATACACACTTGCATTGTGTAATGTGCTTGGATTCTCTGGTAGAAAGTAGAATTAAGTGGGTATTGCTTGGCTCTTCATAAATTAAAAACTACAGAGAGTGATTAGTCATAGTTTATGAATTTTGTGTCAAAATTTATTATTTTAAGATAGATTTATATGCAAATAATTTTGATTTACACAATTTGTCAAAATTCCCTTTCTATTTAATTAGTAAATTACATCTATTTTAAAATGTAGTTTAGCTAGGATTCATACTTTTTGTTTGACTATCCAGAGAAGAAAAATATTTATTTATTTATTTTAAGAAAAATATTTATTATCAGTAATATGTAGGAATTAGATAATGTTTTATAACTTTTCATATTATTGGGCAAGATTTTTCTCAGTTACTGCTTTACACCAGGGATTCTGTAATAGGATGATATTATCTCCCAAGGCAAACAGATTATTCTTATCACGAGGTTTAATCAAATTTCTAGGACAAAAACTTCTTCCTTGACATTGTGATAGTGGGAAAGTGATTGTTTTGCATCATGGCAGTGCAAAATAAACATTTATAAGGGCAAATCCTCTTTTCATTTTCATTTGTACACATTAAGAACAAAAATGCCTAAAGTCTATGGGGTATCATATGCATAGTGGCTCTTACTGTTGAATTTACAAGTAACAGGTTTCAAAAAGCAAGTATTTTTTTTGTTTTTTGACCATTGATCTTTACTTCACTCAAGCTTTTCCTAAAAGGCTAGAATCTCCCAAGAGAAATGTGCCTTGCTTTGAATAATATAGAGAAATTTTCTGTGATGTCATACTTGCACTAAGAAGACTGATATTATAACAAGTATGTTTTCCTATTAAAGAATATTTTTATCTGAAATATTGAAAATCGTGTAAAGGTGTTAATTTAAGACAAGCAAATTAAATTATGAGACAGTGTAAACAATTTACTTAAGTGATACTATCTCTTTTTTAATGTAGCCAGTTTCCAAACCAAGATCTTGAAAGAAATAATATAGTCACACCACATATAATAGGGAAATGTACACAAACCCCAAACATGGATTAGATTAGAAGTTGTTGATATAGATTCTATAATTTACATCGGATTAATATGGCTCAATTTAAACAAGACTATTATAAATTTAAGTTGAGTTTATCTTATTTAGAGTTTAGCAGGAAACCATGTACTCACTAACATTTTGTTTCTTTTTGTAAACAGGACTCAATGTGTCATATATTTAGGGAAAAATACTATTTTAAACTCCCTTTATTTTCTTCTAACTTTGGAATTTTGTTTTTAATTTATCAATATTTTAGTGGTTTTTTTTAAATTTTAATTCCAGTATAGGTAACATAGAGTATTATATTAATTTCAGGTGTACAATATAGTGACTCAACATTTCTATATATTATCAGTGCTCATCATGATAAGTGTACTGTTAATCCCCTTCAATTATTCCACCCATTGCCCCTCCCATACCTCCCATCTGGTAACTATCAGTTTGTTACTAACTCTATGGTTAAGGGTCTCTTTTTTGGTTTAACTCTCCCCTGCTCCTTTATTTGCTTCTTAAATTGATTTTGTTTCTTAAATTCCACATACCGGTGAAATCATATGGTATTCATCTTTCTCTGACTTATTTGCTTAGCATTATACATTCTAACTCCATCCATGCTATTTCAAATGGCAAGATTTCATTTATTTTATGGCTGAATATATATACAGAATGGAATATTATTCAGTCATAAAAAATACACAATGGGATATTATCCATTCCTCATCTTTAACCATTAATCTATCAATGGATACTTGGGCTCCTACCATAATCTGGCTATTGTAAATAATGCTCCAATAAACATATGGGTACATATATCCTTTCAAAGTAGTATTTTTATATTCTTTTGTCTTTTTTGGTTAATACCCAGTTTGATTACTGCATCATGTGGTAGATCTATTTTTAATTTTTTGAGGAACCTCCATATTGTTTTTCACAGTGGGTGTTCACCAGTTTGCATTCCCACCAATGGTGCATGAGGGCTCCTTTCTCTTGATTTATTAATATTTTAAATTGAGTAAAGAAAAAATAAGTAAAAAAACCAAATTGAGTAAAGAGTATGATGCATTCAGTTATTTATTTAGTTATTTGCTATGAAGAGGATAAGCAATTTTCAAAGTACTGGCTGGCACTCTGGAATGATTCCCTAACCTATTACTCCTTTCAGAACAGAAGCATTTTCTTATGCAAGGTCGGACACAGGGGGCCAAAAAGTCTCCTTTAGAAGACCCCTTCAAATTCTCTCAACAAGTAGGAGTTGTGTTACTGGTCATGTCATCTATATCTTTTGGAAATTTATGTTATGACAACTTTAATCTCATTTATCTTTCATGTAGCAACCCTTGAAATTTTAAAATGCTCACCTCTCTGAACCAGAAATGTTTCACTTTCTTCAGATTAAATATCTTAATTCTTTAAATCATTCTTTTTTTACACAAAATAATTATCACCACCCTGTCTGTTCCAAGGCTTGCATCTCTTTATCTGAATACTCCCATTACACAAGTTTGTATTAATACATTAATAATAACCCACACAATTATCTCTTTCTAGCATGTTGGAAACTAAAAAATTCACTTTTCACATGAATTGTTTACAATCAGGTTGTTCTTACTCTGTTGTTTATGATTTTTTTTTTTTGGAACCTAAATGCAAGTCTTTATAAATGTTTCTTTTTTTTTTTTTAAGATTTTATTTATTTATTTCACAGAGGGAGAGAGATCACAAGGAGGCAGAGAGGCAGGCAGAGAGAGAGGGGGAAGCAGGCTCCCCGCTGAGCAGGGAGCCCGATGCGGGCCTGGATCCCAGGACCCTGAGATCATGACCTGAGCCGAAAGCAGAGGCATTAACCCACTGAGCCACCCAGGCGCCCTATAAATGTTTCTATTCATCTAAAACTTGTTCCTTCAAAGTCAATCCATGGCTTAATTTAATAAGTCTAAATCTCAGTGTACCATTATAGAAGGACCCATTCTTCTCGGTCTTGTTTGATAGATTTGATAAGCATATTTTCTAAGTTATGGGGCAACTGTAATAAACAGTCTAGGACCAGAGACAGACTAATGTGTGCAAAAAGCCAGGGAATTTACTTAAGGAAAAAAAGTATTTCTTTTGTTATTTCTTCATCTGTTTGCAGAGCTATAATTAAAGCTAGCTCAAATCTTGAAATCAGGTTGTGCAAGTCCTTCAACTTTTTTTTTTAATTTTTCAAAATTGATTTGTCTTTTCTAGCTGCTTTGTTTTTTCACATATTTTAGAATCAGTTTGTAAACTTCTACTAAAAATAAGCTGAAACAAAACTAAAACAAATAGACAAAAACTGTGGGCATTTTGTTATTCTATGGAATCTACTGAATAATTTAGTAGAGAAATAGTTTAGCAATATGAAGTCTTGAAACCCACTAACATAGTACATATCTCTATTTATTTAAATCTTTGACCTTTCTCATGATGCTTTGTCATTTCCATTTAATGCACTAAATTTTATCAAGATAATGTTAACCTCATATATTGAGTTAGAATGTGTTTCTTCTTCCATGATCTGGATGATTTCGGGTAAAATGTCTCCCTCAAATGTTTGTTAAAATTTGCTGGTGAAGGGGCACCTGGGTGGCTCAGTCTGTTAAAGCCTCTGCCTTCAGCCCAGGTCATGATCTCAGTGTCCTGGGATCGAGCCCCGCATTGGGCCCCCTGCTCAGAGGGGAGCCTGCTTCCTCCTCTCTCTCTCTGCCTGACTCTCTGCCTACTTGTGATCTCTCTGTCTTTGTCAAATAGATAAATAAAATCTTTTAAAAAAATTGCTTGTGAAGTCATCTGTTCCTGGAGTTGTCTTTGTGGTTAAGTTTTTAATTATTAATTAAATTACCTTTAAATATATGGGGGGGGAAAGATTGAAGGCTATTCAGAGTATACATTTCTTCTAGATTAAGTTTTGTTAGTCTGTGTCTTTAAAATAATTGTGTACTTCATTTAAGTTATCACATTTATTGACATGAGCTCTTCACAACACACTCATTATCCTTTTAAATATTGTCTAAACTAGTGTATGTCTTTTCTTCCATTTTCTTGACCAGTCTGGTAGAGTTTTATCCATTATCTTGACCTTTTTAAGAAACCATCTTTTGATTTCTTTAATCTACTCTATTTTTCTTGTTTTTCACTTATTTTAGCTCATCTCTTTAAAATTCTCTCCTGTCTGCTTATTTTGGATTTAATTTGCTCTTCTATTTCTAGGTTCTAAAAGTAGAATCTTAGAATAGAGATTTGACTCTTGTCTTTTTTTTTTGATATAAACCTTTGATTCTATAAATTTCACTCTACCACTGCTTTAGTGGTGTCCCAAAAGTCCTGACATATTATACTTTAATTTTTGTTTAATTCAAAATACGTTTTAATTTCACTTGTGACTATCACTTTGACCCAAGGCTTATTTAGACAGGTGTTAACTTCCAAATATTTGTGAAATGGCCCATACATCATCCTGCTATTGATTTCTAGTTTAAATTATTAGCGGTTAGATGACATATATTATATAATTTTAATTTTGGTCCAATTTGTTTAATGTTCCAGAATACAAGTTACCTGGGTGAATGTTCCATGTTCACTTGAGAAGAATGTATACTGTGCTCTTATTGGGTGGTATGTTCGAAAAATGTCAGTTACTTCAAGTTGGTCAATAGTGTTATTCAGGTCTTATATAACCTTACTGATTTCTGACTGCTTGTTCTGTTGGTCACTGAGAGACAAATGTTGAATTCCTCAATGATAAGAGTAGATTTGTTTATTTTTCCTATCAGTGTTATCAGTTTTTGCTTCATGTATATTAAAGTTCTCTTGTTAGATTTGTACACATTTTTCATGAGATTCACATTTATTGTAAGTGTTGATATGATTGGATTTAAATCTAAGATATTGCTAGTTGCAGTCTGTTTGCCCCATCTATTTCCCATTCCTATTTTCCTGTCTTTTGAATTGAATCATTTTATGATATCGATCTGTCTCCACCTGTGGTTAATTAGTTATATCTCTTAGGCCCTTTGGGCATGTCCTCTTGAGCATTGTCTCTCTTCTCAGTTGTGGCCAAACTCTGTCTTCTCTCTGTGATTGTGATTGCTCATGGGTATGTGAGTGTTACCTGCCCTCTTCTAGAGGTAATTCAGTTCTACTTGCTCCTCTGCTCTGGAGGGATCCTGCCTTTCCTCCCGAAAAACTGTTTTATTTCTTCTTCAGCTATAGAAGGAAACTGGCTAGGCGGCAAAATGGTTTGCAATCTGTGCCCTAGAGTAAAGGAGTTTTTCTGTTACTACTCCTTCCCCCCAAACCAAGGGATCTCATTAGGGGTGGAGGGGTTTGTTGCCCCTCTCCCAGAGCCTTAACCCTTCTACACACCTGCATTATTCAGGGTATCTCAGATCTTGGCCCGGCCCCAAATCTATCTCCTGAATATCAGTGAAAGCCCATGGAAAAGAACTTGGCAGTGAATGTAAACCCCTATTATGTCAGGGGCTCCCAAGTGTCTCACACTGACCTCATTCCCATACTTTGGCTTTAGGAACTCAGAAAATTTCCTGACTTTTTTATTGCTTGGAAGGCAGCTATCTTTGTCTCACATGCTTTCAAACAGTTCATGTGGCCTGTCCTCAGTAGAAACATCTTGTCTCTCTTTGGAATTCAGTATATTTGACTATCTTATTACTGTAGCTTTCTGATGAGCTAAAGAAAAAAAATACATAAATTTTTAGATTACTAGGTTTTTTCCTCTATGTTCAAGTGGGAATACTCAATTGGGGATAACTTTCTTTTGGGACTTTCTACATTCTAAGTAGAAGCCCAAGTCTTATTTTCTAATGTAAGTCTAAGAAGCTCTCTTCAGCATCTTTTATCCAAGTGTATGTTAAAAATACTTGCTTTGCTAGAAGGTATTCAAAATTAGACAAGAAAAAAACAAACATATAATCAAACAAAAAATGGTTTGGGTAATGAATCGCTTGTTTCCAAAAGATATATATGACGACAGAATTCTATACTGAGCTTGAGAACATTTTTGATTAGGGATTCGAAGTATTCTCTCATTCTTTCTCTCCCTTCCCTCTTTCTCATTTGATGGTGCTTCTATCAATCGGCATCTCTATTATGCTGAATAGTTCTATAAACACACCTCTATTTTGTTTAATATCCCAAACTTTTTCTGGGAGAATTTGGACAATTTTATTCTTTCTGATTTAGACCTGTGATGATTTGTCATTAATATGCCAAATGTATAAACACATTAACAATAAAAATGTTTTTCTGTTAATTTGCTTTTACATTTATATAAGTATAGTCAACAGTAATGATGTCACACATTTATCTATAAAACTGTTGGTAGCCATAGAAGAATAAAGTCTTCTGAACTAATTGACTATGCTAATTTATATCTTAGGACAGAAGGCACTAAAAATCATTGATATTGAGATTCTCTCTTGTGTAGTTTGAATTTTTGTTAAGCATTATTTATATTGTCCAAAAAAACCCCCTCTGTATATTCCATTTTCTGAATTCATGCAGCCCAGAAAACTTCTAATGACAACAATGGCATCAACATTTTGTTGGAAAGATCAAGGATATCAATCAATCAATTAATTAATTAATTAATTAATTAAGATTGTATTTATTTGAGAGAGAGAGCAAGCGAGAGGAGAGAGGAGAAGGAGAGAGTGAAAGAGAGAGAGAGAAAGAGAGAGTGAGCTCATGCACAGGAGCAGGGGAAGAGGCAGGCAAGGGGAGAGGGAAAAGCAGACTGCCCGCTGAGTAGGGAGCCAAAAGCAGGATCTTAGAACTCCAGGATGATGAGTTGAGCCTAAGGCAGATGCTTAATCAGCTGAGCCACCCAGGCACCTCAGATTAAGGATATTTAAGGAAAAGTCATCTATGGATTTGGAATTTAAGAAACAAAACGAAGGATCTTAGGGGAAAAAAAGAGGAAAACCAAGAAACACTCTTAACTATAGAAAACAAAAAGATGACTACCAGAGAGGAGGTGGGTGGGGAAATGGGTGAAATAGGTGATGGAGATCAAGGGGTTTCTTGTTGGATGTCTTATGTAGTGTTGAATCACTATATTGTACACCTGAAACTAGTATACTGTATGTTAACTAATTGGAATTTGAATAAAAACTTAAAAAAAGTTATCTAAGGAAACAAAACAAATTATTTATATATATATTTAAGCATGAGCTTATTTTTTGTTATGTCTTAAACTATTCAAAAAGGGCCAAATAGAGAATAGCCAATGTGAAACTAGGACCTTATTTTCCATTTCTCTGTATGGAAACTTTCACTGTTCCCTTTCTGTCAAACCACTTCTTAAATAATTTGTTAGTTATCTTGCATGGTGTTTTAGATTTCAGCTTTAGTGAGCCAAGCTTTTGTGGATTTTAAACATTGTTTATCCTTTGTAGGCCCTTTTTATTCATCGCCAGAGGAATTTGTTGATACAATATAAATATTCCTGCAAAGAAAGCTCTGTTTCATTATTGAAACCTTTGAGATGCCTTCAAGTATATTGTTATGTTAACTCTATCAACCAGAGCATAGTAACATTTTATTGTAAGTTGTATTCTTGGTTCTTCTGGTCTTAAGTTGTCTGTATCTAATAAAACAAAGCAAAACAAAACAAAACAAAAAACAGTAAAACAGCTGAATAAGGACCCACTATGCCCTAAGCCATGTACTCCACTAATTCCTTTACTCCTCAGTTTTCTGTTTTGCTTTTTTTTCTAAAAGTTTAAAACACAAACTAGTGTAAGCAAAACATAACTAGCATTTATATATTCAGATCCCAAGATTAACAGCATTTAATCATTTTATTGAGGATTCTTTAAAAGATTAAAAAAATAACATTATAAATATTTTGGTTGCCCATTTTTTCATGATCTTTCTCTAACTTCACATAAGATGCAATACAGTGGGGGCACCTGGGTGGCACAGTCAGTTAAGTGTTTGACTCTTGGGGTTTGGCTCAGGTTGTGATCTCAGAGTTGTGAGATCCAGCCCTGAGTCAGGCTCCATGCCGAGTGTGGAATCTCTTTAAGATTGTCTCTCCCTCTCCTTCTGTCCTTCCCCCATCCCACCAGGTGCACTCTCTCTCTAAAACAAATAAATAAATCTTAAAAAAAAAAGAAGAAGAAGATGCAACTACAATGAACTTATTTTAAAATCTCCGTATGGTATTATTTCTAGATCTTGGGAAGAAATTTAATATTTTGTTGAATCTCTTTAAGATATCCTTTTCTTTAAGTGGTTAAAATTTTTTTTCCCTGTGAATCTACTTCAGTGAAGTTTGTTTCCCACAATTTTGTTTTCCATGTTGTTTTTTTTTTCCCTGTGTTTCTTGGGTGATGAAATTATCCTTGGGGGGGTCCCTAGGTGACTCAGTCAGTTAAGCATCCTACCTTCAGCTCAGGTCATGATCCCAGGGTTCTGGGATCGAGTCCCTCATTGGGTTCTTCCTCCAACCTCATGCTTTCTCTGTCAAATAAATAAATAAAATCTTAAAAAAAAAAGAAAGAAAAGAAAAGAAAAAGAAAGAAAGTATCCTTGGGGGGGTGATTTTTGTTGTCTTTGCTTCTTCTAGGGCCCTGTGGAATTCCCTAGTTCTCAGTTTTCATGCTATTTTGCTTGAATCCTGTATCTACCCTATAGGGTTAGAGAATATCTAATATTTTCCAGATGGATGTTCATTTACTCAATACCCAGTGAGGACTTTGTCCATTATTACTGCTTCTTTAAGAGGTTGAGAGGAGTTTTGCTTATCCCACTTTAAAGACTGAACTCTTAGCTACCCGGATTACTTGAGATGGCTTGGTTTCAGCTCTTCTTTCTGAATCTTGTGAAGTCAGACCCAAAGGCCTTCATCATTATACCTTAATAGTGCCAGTGATGTTTATTCACAGTTCCAGATTGAGCCTGCCAATACATTTCTGAATTAATCTATTTATTTGTAACTTAATATATTTATAATTATAAATTACATTTATACTTATACATCATAATTTATATTTATTATATACTATGTACTTCTTATATATTTATATAAATATAAATGATAATTAAACTTACATATTTTAAAATATATATTTATATATATATATCTTTCTCTGTCAGATAATTTCAACATACTTAATGGGAATTTTATCTTTCAGCATTTTCCACAATCCTCAGAGGGTGTTTTATTTAAACAACTTCATTATTTTTTTTAACTCTAAGATAATTTTAGAGTCTTATGCAAATGTAAGAAATAATAAAGTTCTGTGTACAATTTACCCCACTTCCCCAAATGGTAACATCTTGCAAAAGTATAATACAGTATATCAATGTCAATATCCTGGTTCTATCATCAAGATACAGAACACTGCCATGATCATAAGCATCCTTCATATTTTGTTTTATTGTCATGGCCACTTCACTCTTAGCCCCACCCCCTCCTTAACCTCTGGCAATCTCTAAACTCTTCTTCATTTGTATAATTTTGTCATTTAAAAATGCCATATCAACAGAATCATAAAGTGTTATTCTTTTGAGACTGGGTTTTTTCACCGGCCATAGTATTCTAGAAACTCATCCAGATTGTTACATGTTTCAACAGTTTATTCCTTTTTTATTACTGAGTGTTAATTCATGGTACAGATTAAACATAGTTTATTTAAACATTCATCCTTAGAAGTACACTTGGGTTGTTTCTAGCTTTTGATTTACAAATAAAGCTGATATAAACATTCATGCACTAGTTTTTGTATGAACATAAGTTTTCATTTCTTTGGGTGATTACCCAGGAATTTATAATTGTTGGGTCATATAGTGGCTATGGGTTTAGCTTTTAAGACATGGCCAAATTGTTTTCCAGTGTGGCTGTTTCATTTTCATTCCCACCAGCAACACATGAATGATGCAGTTTCTCCACATCCTCAATAATACTTAATGTTGTCACTATTTTTTATTTTAGCATTGTGATATGTAATGATATCTCACTGTGGCTTTAATTTGTATTTCCCTAATGGCTAGTGATCCTAAAAATGTTTTCAAGAGCTTATTATCATCTGTATATCCTCTTTAGTAAAATGTTCCTTCATGTCCTTTGGTCATTTTCTGATAACATTCTTGAGTGTATCTCTGCATAGCTTCTTTTAAGTGGTCCCTCTAGATATTACATTATACACATATAACATCACAATCTACTGGTGCTGTCATTTTGCCAGTTTGAGTGAACTGTAGAAACAGTATCTCTTTTTCTGCCTCTTTACCCTACACCATTTACCATATAATTATCTTGAATATGTTTTCTACAAACATTTAGAATCTTATTAGTCATACTATTTGCTCCAATCACCAAACATAATTGAGAAAACTCAATAGGAGAAGGAAAGGGGTTTTTTTTGCATTTACTCATATTTTTCTTGACTGTGTCCTGTTTTTCTCTTTCTGAAGCTCCGAGATTCCTTCTTTTATAATTTTTGTTCTATTTTGAGATCTCCTAATAGCCATTCTTTTAGGGAAGATCTTGTGGGTATAAATTCTCTGGTGTTTTTTGTTTTGTTTTGTTTTATTTGAGGATTTGATTACTCCTTTGTTGCCAAGGAGTATTTTCATTTGACAAAAGATTTTGGGTTGACAATTCTTTTCTTTTAGCACATGAAATACATTATGTCACTTTCTTCTGGCCTCATTGTTTCTGATGAGAAATCCACTGTCATTCAAACTGTTTTTCCCCTCTAGGTAAATATTGTTTGCCTCTTGTTGCTTTACAGATTTTTATTTTGTCTAGTTTTCAGAAGTTTGACTATGATGTATCTTGGTATGGATTTATTTAGGTTTATCCCGTTTGAGATTTGCTCAGCTTCTTCAATCTGCTGGTTGATGTCTTTTCCCAAATTTAAGAAGTTTTCCATTGTTACTTGTGTACTTTTCAGCCCCCTATCTGATTTTTCTGTTCCCTCCAAGACTCAATGACACAAATGTTTGATCTTTTGTTATAATCTTGCAGGTGCCTAGGGATCTCTTCTCTCCTTTTATTTATTTTTGTGTGTGTATATTTTCTGTTTACATTGCATATTTTCATTGTTGTATTTTCAAGTTTACAGACCCTTCTCTCTGTTTCCTATGTTATGCATTGAATCAATTCATTGAAGTTCTTATTTTGGTTGTTGTACTTTTCAATGAAATAATTTCCATTTTCTTATATCTTCTCTTTTGCTGAGACATTCCATTTCTTTGCTAAAACTTTATTATTATTTGTTTCAAGTATGTTTGTAATTGATCAAGGAAGCATTTTTATCATGGCTGGATTAAAATATTTGTCATATAATTCTAACATATCATATAATTCTAACATATCCATTCTTTCAATATTAGCATCTATTGGTTCTTTTTCATTCAGTTGGCTATCTTCCTGGTTGTTAGAATGATAAACAGTTTTCTATGAAAACCTAGACATTTGGGTATTAGTTTTATAAAATAATGACATGAGCGGTGGGTATGATCTTAATTTTCTATTTTAACTAACTACTTCTGACACTGGTCTGGCAGGGGAACTAAGGAGTCACTATCTCATACCAGATGGTGTCAGAAGTTCAGCTTCATCACTCAATCTGTTTGTCACTGAAGGTCTATGCTATCTGGTTACTATTGAGTAAGTGTGGGAGTTCCTATTCCCCAGTAGGCTATCACTGATGAGTGGTACAAATGCCCATTACTGTTGCTCATGTGGCTTCCACTGACAATCGTGCAGAGGGGTCTCATTACCATTGGGTGATCATGAAAGTTGACTTTACTCATGCTTCCCTTTATTCAACTCCAGTGGGAAATAGTGGGGGTGCCTCATTATTTCCAGGTGGGAGTAGAAGTCTAGGCTCACTGCATAGTCTGCACTAACAGCTCAGTTGAAGGTTGAGGGTATCGGATCATTCACCCAGTGAGGATGAAAGTCACAGCTCCCTACTCTGCTGCTTTTCTGACAGCCCCCTGGCAGGTGGTAGGGGTGCTTCATTTAAGTCTTGGCTGCCCACTTGGCCCTCTCTGGTTTGAGAGATGGTTGACTATAATTCTTTTCTATCTTATTTAGTTGCAGTAGAGCAATTATTGTCTAAAAGTTTTTGTCTTCCTATTGATCCTTTAATTGATTTTATTTATTTATTTATTTGTTTGCTTGTTTGTTTATTTATTTATTGGCCAGAAGGAGAAAAAGGCTTTTGTTAGGACTTTATTTATTTATGTATTTATGTATTTATTTATTTATATTTTTATTATTTATTTATTTATTTATTTATTTATTTGGTTTGTTCCCATTGGTGTACCCATGTTTTGGGTATATTAAGCCAAAAGAAAACCCAAGGAACTCACCCTTACATGTCATTCCTTGGTTCCTGAGGTCACTAGGTTGTCTACCTTCTCTCAGGATTCAGAGTCTTCCTTTTTTGTTTTATACATACTTTCCTGGTTTCCAGTTGTACTTAACAGGAGGGCTAGGGAAAAATATATCTAGTGTATCTTCCCTGAGGCAGAAATTTTCTATTAATTTAAAAATGATTCTTTGAAAGATGTCTGGATGGCTCAGTTGGTTAAGTGTCTGACTCTTGATTTCAGCTCATGTCTTAATCTCGGGTTTGTGAGTTTAAGCCCCACATTGGGCTCCACACTGGGCATGGAGTCTACATTAAAAAAAAATAATAATAAATAAAATTTTAAAAAATATTCTTTGAGTCTTTAAAAAAAAAATAGATACCCAACTGAATGAAAAAGAACCCGTAGATGCTAACATTGAGAGAATACATATGTTAGAGAAAAGCCTAAGTATGGTGTCTAAAGTTCACCTCTTCAATTATTAGAGACCAATGTAAACATACCAGAAATCTGAGTAAAACAGGTTTTTAAACATGGAGCTGCAGCTATAAGGTCAGTTATCAACTCCTATTTTCTCCAATCACTTCCAGATTAGTAGGGTGTGGTATGCCAGATGTGAGCCTCAGCAGTAGGATGGCACAAAATAAGAAGGGTATTAAATGTATATACAAGCAAAAGCAAAACAATTCCACAGCACTCACTCCACTTCTAAACTTAAATTTATTGAGCTTTCCTGTGTTTCCTAGTTTGTAGTTATATGTCTCCCATTTTTGAGTAGGGTTGTAACATTCCTTCCTTAATTTGTGTAGTTTTTTTTTTTATTGTGAGAGATTTTAAAAATATCAGCAAAATTTTCCTCTTTTTGGATATATACTATCACAATATGATAGTGCACATCCTCCCATCTATGTTAGATAAAAGTCTAAGATAACCACCATCTTTGAAAGTCTCTGTTTTACATCACCTATATTATCTCCCCTTGAGTATAGCCAAGACCAACAACTATTATGGGATATCTCTCTCATGATTGGGTGGTATTACATGGCAAAGGTGAAGAGATCTTGGGGATAGATATATTTAAAGCCTCTAATTAGTTGACTTTGAGTTAATCAAAAGGGAGAACAATATGATTGGACTTAACATGAAATGGTGAACCTTTTAAAAATGTGTAGAGTTAAAGTAAAAGATGAAGCAGCAAATGCTTTCCTACTGACCCTAAAGAAACTACCATGAGTTTTATATCTTCAAAAAATGAGTTCTGCTAACAGTCAGGTGAGTGTGGAAAAGACCCCTAAGTCTCATGTAAGACCTTATCCCTGACCCATACTTGATGGTTGTTTTATGAATCCCTAACAAAATATCTACCCGAGACTTGTCTGAGCTCCTAATCCATGGAAAGTGAGAGATAATAAATCCATGTTGTTTTAAGCCACTAATTTTTTGATAATTTATTATTCAATGATAGAATCACTAATATGGTGTTCATTTCCCCCCACTTTTTTTTTTTAAGATTTTATTTATTTATCTGACACAGAGAGAGAGATCACAAGTAGGCAGAGAGGCAGGCAGAGAGAGAGGAGGAAGCAGGCTCCCCGCTGAGCAGAGAGCCCGATGCAGGGCTCGATCCCAGGATCCTGAGATCATGCCCTGAGCCGAAGGGCGGAAGCTTTTACCCACTGAGCCACCCAGGCGCCCCTCCCCCCACCTTTTGACTGAGTTGGCAATGTGACTTGCTTTGGCCAATGGGACATTGCAAAATGTAAGGTTTAGACAACTTTTACAGGTTGGGGCTTGAAACTCAGGGAACACCATAAGGGCAAGGCTGGGTTAGTCAGACAGAAGAAAGGCACATGACCTGGTTATCCTCATCAACCCAGGAGGCATCGATCCAATGGCCAGGTATGTGAATGTGGCCATTCTAGACCATTCAGCCTCAGCTGAGCCACTAGTAGAACAAAGACAGAGTGTAGGTAAGCAGAATGCAGCTGATCCAACCAGATAGGAAGTGGCTTTAAGGCACTAAATTTGGGGAGCTTAACTTAATAACAAAAGCTTATCAATACTCTGTTTCTCTGGATTAAAAAAAAAAAAGTAATAGAATAAGAACCTGAGTTCAAAATCCACCATTGTCATCTACTAGTTGCTTGTCTTCTATTCACCATTTTTTCCTCATATATAAATAGTATGTAATATGCCTATCTTATAGTATTTTTGTAGTGACATTAGAAAATAGCACATAGAATATGTGATGGTTAAGTTTATATATCAATTTATCTAGGTCACCATACCCAGAATTTTGCTCAAACATTATTCTAGATTTTGATGTAAAGGTTTTGTTTTTTTTTTATAAGATTAACATTTAAGTCAGTAGACTTTGGGGAGTCTGGGTGGCTCAGTTGGTTAAGCACCCAACTCTTGGTTTGGCTCAGGTCATGATTTCATGGGTTGTAAGACAGAGCCCTGCACTGAGCTCCACACTCAGCAGGGAGTCTGCTTGGGGTTCTCTTCCTCTGCCCCACTCCCCACTCATGCATGTGCTCTTTCTCACTCTCTTTAAAATAAATAAATCTTTAATAAAAATAAAAAATACATAGACTTTGAGTAGAGCTCCTTACTTTCCATAAATGGGTGGGCCTCATGCAATCAGTTGAAGAGTTTACTAGGAAAAAACTGATGTCCCAAGAGGAAGAGAGAATTCTGCTAACAGACTACCTTTGAAATCAAGCTGCCATTCTTTCCCATGTCTCCAGCTTGCCAGCCTCCCTTGCAGATTTTGGGCTTTCCAAGCCTCTTCTTCACAATGGTGTAAACCATTTTAATTAATTAAAATCTCTCTCTCATTCTTTCTGAATCAGTTCTGTTTTTCTGGAGAACCTTGTCTTTATAGTACATACAGAATAGCAATTATTAATATTTTTTTCACTATATGTGCTCAAAATACCACTGAAATTGCTATCCACCTAGTGACATCTCTTTCTAGTCCTATTTACCCTTGTTCTTTACTTTGATCCCTGGATTGCTGGAGCAAAATATAATTCATGTGCTATTATCAGGGGTAAGAGATTTCTTGATAACTGTATCTTAGTATGAAAAAATTCATAGACAATATTATTGAATTTACTATAATGGAAAAGAATTATGTTAAATATAAAATTTTAGTTCCTAATCTACTTTATTCAGTAATATAGCATTATTAAGTAATTAATATTTCAAATACCATAGATAAGAATAATTAACTGGAGGTACCTGGGTGGCTTAATCAGTTGAGCAGCCAGCTCTTGATTTCAGTTCTGATCATGATCTCAGGGTCCTAGGATCATATTCCACATCAGGCTCTCTGCCTCAGGGTTCTCTCTCTCTCCCTCTGCCCCTCCCCCTGCATGCTCTTTCTCTCTAAAATAAATAACTAAATCCTAAAAACCAAAGAATTAACTCATGAAAATTCTAATTCTAATTCTAAAATGTTGAAATTATTCACTAATTACTAATTTATGTCTTTAAAAAATATAGTGTCCTAACATAATGTATTATTTAATAAATGCTTATTAACATAAGAAATGGATAGTGCACATATGAAATTTTGGCAGGAAACCATATGTCCCTTGATTATTTCCACCTTGTAAAAAAATCATCTAATCTTGGATATAATTTATATTTAATAAATTGCTCCACGCCAAAATTTATAGTCTCATGTGTTCTCATGTAAAAAAACAAAACTTCTTGAGTGCTGTAAATGGAATTGAAGGAATTTTGTAATGGTTTCTGTTTTTTAAATAAGTTTTTAGGAGAACAATGTACATAAATTTACCAGAGATTGGGAAGCAGGATTGTGAGCTCTATTTGCAAGTGGCTAGCCAATTTCTCTTACAGCTACCAAGTAACGGTTCAACAACTTCAGACTCAATCCAAAATATGCTCCTGCTATAAATTTTTTCCATTACATTATTAACTAGGTGATTTAAAAAAAAAACACTGGGATCAAAAACATAACACTTAGATACAATAACTTTCATTGTATAATAGTATATTCTGACCTGGAATATTTGCCAGGGACTACAGTTAGGAGAGAAGACAGGGAATGCTATTGTATTAAATGTATAGAGATATAACAAAAATGCCTATTGTGTTTTTACCTCTCATCTTATGAATTACAGGTTCATGTTGGTTCATCTATAAGAGATCCACTGTATAATTTTAAGTAATGTTATTATATGTGTTTTGAATTATTGTGGATTATCATAGTAGATCATAATTTTAATTATGAATATCCTCATCCAAACATCCTAAGAATGAACTGAAAAAAATAAAGATTGGGATAACATACATAATTCATCCAATTTGAATGACAAACTAAAAGAGACTCCTAGTCTCACAAAACAAACTGAGGGTTACTGGGGGGTGAGAGGGTAGGGATAGGGTAGATGGGTTATGGACAATGGGGAGGGTTTGTGCTTTGGTGAATGCTGTGAAATGTGTAGGACTGATGATTCACAGACCTGTACCCCTGGGGCAAAGAATAAAAAATTAAAAAAAGAAAAAGAAGAAGAAAAGTAAAGAGAAAGGCTTACCCAAAGCAAAAAAAAAAAAAAAATTGTGATTAATATTTTAGGCCAGAACAGAATATCATTAATATATTTTTGTCAGGTAATTGGTAAAATAGTTTAAAGTCTGTTTTATTCCCTCATTAGCTCATTTTCCTTTACATACCTGAAATTGGCATACTATAATGCTATAAGTAAGTCACAGTTGTTTAATGCTGTTGAGTGTAACTTTTATTTTTTATTTATAATTTAATCACTTTGGTGTAATTTGTAAGGCAATTTTAAAATTATCGATAATCTAACAATATTATAGACTTTATTTATTATGCATAATCTGTACATGTTTATGAAACACAACAATGAATGATTTAAAGAGAAAATCTGTTTTAACCTGAATTTGCCAATAAATATGTACTAAAAAATATCAACCCAGGTAGGTGTTCATAAAATTTAGTTAAGTCGCAAAATTATTAGATAAAATCAATCCTTTAATAGTAGGTAAATATTGCCTGATGAGTAAGCAATTTGAGAAGTTTGATTTATACATAAAAAAGCTAACCTCAGTAACCATGAATGATCACATAGGAAAAAAAAAACCAGAAGAAAAAAATATCAAGCACTCATTTACATCAAAATGGAAACTGATATGGTATCTCACACTGCAAAATTCATTGTGATGTGATGAAGGAAGAAAGATGTGTTTCTTTTTTGAGCTAGGCACTATTCATTTACCATTTCATAGACCATGGAGGAACTGAGGCAAGTATAGAGATTGTTTATTTTTATTCAGTCATATATCTAGGATATGGAAGTTATTGAAAAATTAGTTCCTAAATTTCCTTCTTCAAACCAGTAGCATATAGATTAAAGCTTTTGGAGGATTCAATATTTCAGGTTCTCTAGTAACTTAAAGAATTATGGTTAAAACACATTAAATTTGAAAGTCTGAGGGAAAATAGCATTGCTGTTCTCCTCAAGAAAATGCAGGTATTTATCCCTAAACAGGGTGCTTTAAAGAAGCAAACAGCAACTTGAGATAAGGCTCATTACCTACCGATAAACTACCCTCACACCTCACATTGTTTTGGACTTGGGAGAAAGCAGAACATTGAAATTAAGCCAAAATATAAGACAGGATCCTACATTTTTAAATTATGATTTATGTTTACTTTTTACTGTTTGAAATTATAATTCTCAGGATTATTTTAATAATTAAATACCAGCTATCACTTTATAGTTCAGTTTCAAAAAAGACCGATGAGCACCAATTCCTCTATATGCAACAAAACAAACAGAAAAACGAAAACAGTACCAATAAAGCTTTGAGGATTCATATATCAATCACATAATGATTCAGTGATTTCTAGTTACGTAGCCAAATTTGGGAAATATTTGTATTGTCTAAATTCTGTGAACATTTTCATAAAACTACTAAAATTAAAGCCGGAAGCCATCTGATTCATAACCCGAATCAAATCACAATCAAATTTCCTATGACCTACACACAATAATTTTAAAAATTAATTCAGACTATTAGATGGCAGCGCTCTTATGGAGTTGTTCAAAAATATTGTGCATAGAGGGACCCTTGGGTGGCTCAGTCAGTTAAGCGTCCAACTTTTGATTTCCATGCAGGTCATGATCTCAGGGTCATGAGATTGAGCCCTCCAGCAGGCTCTGGTGCTGATGGGCAATCTGCTTAAGATTCTGTCTTTCCCTCTCCCTCTGCCCCTCCCCCTTCCACTTGCCTGTGCACATGCGCGTTCTCTGTCTCTCAAAGAGAAAACAAGGAAAAAAAAATACTGTACGTAGAAATCTAAACTTCAATACTCTAACATTACATTATAACTGCTATATTAACTTCAATAGCCATCCCTTTGGTATTTAATTTTTAATTTTTTAAATTTCATTTTATTGAGGAATAGTTGATATACAATGTTACATTAATTTCAGGCATACAACATAGTGATTGGAAAACTCTACTTTATGCAATGCTCATCACAACTGTAGTTATCATCTGTCACCACACAAAGCTATTACAGTTCCACTCGCTATACTCCCTATGCTGTGCCTTTCATCCCGGTGACTTATTTGTTCCATAACTGAAAGCCTGAGATCTCACCATTTGTGACAACATGCAAAGACCTAAAGGGTATTATGCTAAGTGAAATAAGTCAGACACAGAAAGACAGATACCATGCTTTCATTTATATTGGGAGTCTAAAAAACCAAAACAAATAAACAAACAAACAGCTGAAACAGACCCATAAACACAGAGAAGAAATCAACATTTAATTTTACATATACTTCAGTTATTTGTTTGGATCAATATTTAAGTTTTCAAGTTACAAAATGCTGGAGTTAAGTTTTTTTTATCAATTAGCTCTTCAAATGACTGCAACACAGATGTACTGGTATTGACTAGGGAAAGGAGCAAGAGAATTTGTTATTAACACTTGAGGAAAAGGGGAAAAAAGGATAAAACACTGGCATGGCATTTCCTTTCTGTCAGTTTGCAGCATCCTGAATTAGTTGGCCGTAAGGCAGACAGAATTCTTTTTGTTACCGAATGATGTTTTGAAATGCTCTGGGACGTAAAATACAACAGAGAAATGGTCAATAAAAATCCTTGGCTGGATGTACAGGGAAAGCACTTTGATTTGAAATGCTTGGTGAGCTGCCATGTGCTTCGAGTGTTCCAGGCTGACTCCCTGAAATAGGTACTTCAAAAACAGCCAGATAATCAAAACTAACCTAATATTTGAATTCTGCCTATGTTCCAATCGAATACAGCTACCTTGCTCTTCCCTGGTGCAGAGCTTTAAGTAGGAGACGCCTGTGCTACTGAGCACTGGTGGGATCCCAGGAGCCAGCCTGCTGACCATGTTTCAGGAGGACATATGAACAGTCCACGGTGCAATCCTTCCCCATAGGCTACTGCTTACGTCCTCTTTTGTCACTCCCTTGGGTCCAAGCCCAACATCTTATTCTTTCCATACTATTATATGGATCATTTGATCCATAAGCATGACATGGATCATCACGCTTATCATTTTTGTTAGTCATTATCTTGTAGAATGTAAAGTATGTCATTGTTTCATCTTCTGTATTTGCCCATAGCATGGGCATGATTAGATTTCTTTTTTCTTTTTTCTTTTTTCTTTTGAGGACTTGAGAAATGGTATAAGAGGCCAATGTGTATGAACATTTTTCTTAAATTCATAAAAAACACAGTTATAGAATTAGAAACATATAAGTATCTCAAATGCAAGCCTTGTCATTGAGGAGACTATAATTTAACTGTGGAAGTGTGACATGTACTTTCCAAAGTAAGCCAGAGACACCGTATAAACGACCAGTTTTAGAGGGCTGTTATTTATCTAGCACCCTCATCAGGAAAATTTTTGTATCCATTCTGCCTGTTTCTATATATGTGTTTATAAGTTATCCATATATGCATGTACTTCTGTATATTACATATTAAAATACATTAATTGCTTCCTTTAGCAAAAATAAACAATGAAATTTCAAATCTGTTTTCTTATATACTTCAGTGGCTTGTTTTATGCACCCTGGGCTATGTGCACTCCACTGGAGAGACCACTGAGAATGTACACAATTAGAGGAAAATCATTCAATATTTGTTCTCTCAGGGAAATTTTCATGAAAGAGCAGAAAATTTAAAGAGGTCTTACTCTAAATAAATGAACAACATTAAAAAGTTATCTATTCATTTGTTTTTGTTTGTTTTTATGTTTTTTTTTAAGATTTTGTTTATTTATTTGACAGAGAGAGATCACAAGTAGGTAGAGAGGCAGGCAGAGAGAGGAGCAAGCAGGCTTCCTCCTGAGCAGAGAACCCAATGCGGGGCTCGATCCCAGGACCTGAGATCATGACCTGAGTTGAAGGTAGAGGCTTTAATCCACTGAGCCACCCAGCCACCCTCATTTGTTTTTTTTTTTTTTTAATTGTGGTAAAATACACATAACAAAATTCACTACCTTAATGATTTTTAAGAATATGGTCAGGTAGTGTTGAGTACATTTACATTGTGTCACAGAACTTCAAAATTTTTCACCTTGTAAAACTGAAACTCTATCTATTAAACCACTCCCCATTCCCACCTTCCTTCAGTTCCTGGCAACAAATATTCTGCTTTTGGTCTCTATGATTTTGACTACTCTAGGTATCTCATGTAAGTGGAGTGATAGAGTATTTGTCTTTTTCTGATAGATTATTTCACTTAGCATAATATCTTTAAGGTTCATCTGTGTTGGAGCATGTGTCATAAGCTCCTTTTTTAAGGGTGAGTAACATTTGATTATTTGTAAAAAACACATTTTGTTTATTCATTCATCTGTGAAGAGATGTGGGTTGCTTCCACATTTTGGCCATTGTAAATGATGCTATGAACACAGGTATACAAATATCTCTTTGAGACTCTGCTTTCACTTCTCTTGGATATATGTCCAGTAGTGACATTGCTGGCTCATACAGTAATTTCATTTGTAATTTTTGGAGGAACTGTCATGCTGTTTTCCACAGCAGCTGCACCACTCTACATTCTCTAACAGTTTCCAATTTCTGCACATCCTCCTTAACACTAGTTACTTTATGTTTTATTGACAGCAGTCACACTAATGGATGTGAGGTGCTATCTCTCATTGTGGTTTACTTGCTGTTTTAATAACGATAAACAAATCTGAATTGAACAAAAATTCTATGCAATAATGTTGCAAGTTAGGTGGGTCTGGATTTTGAAGGATCTTGAATATGAAGCTAAACAATTTGGAATATATTTTCGAGAAAAAGAAGTTAGCAGAGATTGTAAAGAAAAGAAGTATGCAATGTATAGAAGCATTATATGAAAATGAATATACAAAGCATTCAAAATGTAGTTAAAATGGTCATTAAATTTTATGGTGAATTATAAAATATAAGTTTAAAGAAGTATATGGTCTACCTCTAAAATCTGAATTAATGGAACTTTCTTTGGACTACATATGAGGAGGTTTGAGTTCTAAGCTTAACCTCTGGGCTAGTTAATTTTTACTTTTATAACTTTTTTTCTTTTATAAAATAAAGAACTTAGATGAACTCTAAAGTCACAAATTCTCAAAAACAAAAGTCTCAAATCCCATCATGCAGTGATGATTTTATCAAGTTGAATTTTAAAATGGTTGCTAGTATTTCTAAAAATTAAATTGGATACTTTAATTTATTCAATTCACAAAACAGTGATTAAAGAGACACTAAAATAAAGCTGGCAATATGTGAAATTGAAAGTCAAATGTAACAAATTCAATAATTATTTTACTGTAAAAATGAGTGTGAGACCATTTCCTAATTTTTTTTTAAGATTTATTTATTTATTTATTTATTTATTTGACAGAGAGAGAGAGAGAGATCACAAGTAGGCAGAGGGGGAAGCAGGCTCCCCACTGAGCTGAGAGCCAGATGCGGGCCTAGATCCCAGGACCCTGAGATCATGACCTGTGTCGAAGTCAGAGGCTTAACCCACTGAGCCACCCAGGTGCCCTCCTAAATTATTTACATCAATTTTATAACATACAGGTAAAACTTAAATATTAAGTGTATAAAATGTGTCTTCTGTTGGGCTCCTCTTGTTTGATAGACTATTCTCTTAGAGGACTATCTAGTTTTGAAGCTTAAACAACTCTTCGAAGCCACCCAATACCATCAATTTTGTGATGCAACAAGGCACTAAAAATCTCCCGCAAATGTTCACTCCTATGTTTTCAAAGTACACTATGGGATGGAGAATGCAACTAAACAGAAATTATGCAGACTCCTCAAAGTTATCCAGAGAGAGAACGCATAGCAACATTAGCCAAACATAAAGCACAGTATTGTAAAAAATTAAAGCAATCTTTTAAAACAATATTCTGTTGAGCCATATGATGTTAATAGTTCATGATTTTGACCTTTTACAAAAGACAATTTCATATAGCCCAATTCAATATATTTGGTATTTACTGCCACGCCACCATTATGGACACATTGAACTTATACATAAATAAACCCTCCCTCCCCAAATAAAAATACAACTGTCCTGGAGCACCTGGCTGGCTCAGCCAGCAAAGCATGTGACTCTTGATCTTGGAATCATGAGTTCAAGCCAACCATGTTGGGTGTTTATTAATTAAATAAACTTAATGCTTAAATAAATAAACTTAAAAAATAGCACTGACCCATATTATGCATAGGATCTTAGAATTCTCAGTGTATTTGAGTTCATGTTTTATGCCAATTCTCGGGGTCAAAAGAGGTTTCTCATACTCATTATATTTCCTACCAGCACTTTAAAATCATAATCTGTACACTGTATGCTCTAAATAAATATGTGATTTGATTTGGAATACAAATATAATCTATTTTCAATTGTCTAAATCCTGATTTAACTAACAGATTATGTTTGGTACTATTTGCTTGGCTCTGTTCACTGAGCAGAATAATTAAGAAATACCTAATAGTTTCAACAAATTGGATTCTCGACTATATTAGAGAAAGTTATAAAAGATGCATGGCCTTGTCATCAGCTACGATTCATTTCAAAAGTTCTGTCAATAATATTTTTAGACTGTCCTTTCTGTTTGGAATATTGCATGCTATTTTGTTATAATTTAAGAATTTAGCTCCTAAAAAATTATGTTATCAAATTACGTTGTTGAACCCATCATTTAAATGGGAAGGGGAGAAGTGAAGGTTGAGAGGGCTTGAGTGTCAGATACAACAAATTCATTTTCCACTTGAAATTAAAATAATAGAGAGGATACCACAAACTGACTAAAGTTAACAAGTCCCTTGACAGACTGACAAAAACATATGGATGATTACTGAGCTGCCTCTAAGGAATGGGCAAGCTTGCTATTGATCACCAAGATCTTGGACAGTTCGTTCTTCAATCACCAGCAGGACCATCAGTTCAGGGACTCTCACACAAGTTTTGATAATGTTTGCCTTTGTTTAAGAAATGAAAAATATTTTTTAAAGTTAAAATCACACATAGGCAAAATTAAAATAAATTATAGCTGACAACAACCACTCATATATGAAAGAATAAAACAAAAGCTAAATGGCCACTTACAGGTACAAAGCAACTGCACCCTTGCCCTGTACAACAGATCTTCACTGATAGCATAGGTAACTCTTGGTTGCTCTGAAATTTGAACCAACATTTTTCCATGTAGTGCAAACTGTGTTTTTAATAAATCAGTCCAGTTATTCCTTATTTACCTTATAAAAATTCATGTCGTAAGAGAAGTACCTTTCATCGATGTTTGGTGTATGTTTTTACAAAAATGAAATGTTCACTCCCTCATGTTACTATTACTGCTTCACCCCTTAACACATCCTGATACATGTCTACTATGTGCCAGGGATATCTTGCATCAGAATCACCTGGGGGCTTATTATAGCACAAAATGTTGTATCCTTACTTCCAGAGTTTCTGATATAGTAGGTAAGGAAAGGGGCGTGACAATTTGCACTTCTGATCCTAACAAGTTTCTAATGACATCCAAGGTGATACTGATCCTGCTGGTCTAGAGAAACTCTCTTCTAGAGGTAGGCGTTACGGGCACAAGGAGGACATAGTGTCATTCCTCATCAAATTTACCTTCTAGGGGAAGACAAACAGATTAGTAGTAAGAGTAACTTGCCCATCACTGTGTCAATGAAAATTAACTGAATTGAATTCACATACACACTGTAACACCATTCCTCTTGGGCAACTTGATTTTCCAATTCTTTATGTGCATGGCTAGATTCCTTTGCCTGCTATACTAACCAAATAAAAAGTACTAAATCATCTAGAAGCCACATCTGGGCCGGTTTCAAGGGTAAAATAAATAAATCAGATGCAATTGATTTCTTGTTCTGACCCTAAAATGCGAAAACTATATCACACAGAAGCCTGCCTTTTAAAGTTTCAAGAATTTAATTTCTCTCCTCTGGTTTTTCAGCTTACTCATGCAGAGGGCAGGTCCTCTATTCACAAGTCAGCAGGAACTGCACTGAGTTCCCTGGGAAACATGGCTCCATATCACTGTCCCCAGGCTCAGGCCCCACGTCTGCACTGAGTTCACACAGGTAGGTAGAGAAGTCTATACCAAGTAGCTGGTGCAGCAGGGGAGAAGAGGGAGGCTTTTGGATGCAGATTTTTAGAGCATCTACAGGAGCTAGCTAGACACACCTGTTGCTCCAGCTTCAATATTCCCTGTGTGTGGAGTGAAACTAGGTTTTCTCTCCATTGATTCCTGAGGTCCAGAATGCCTCAGACCCAAACTTGTCCAAGAAATACCCAGAAACAGGAGTATCAGAGTCATCTTCTTTTCTGCAGCTGAGATAAAACTTGGGATAAAATTGAAAAGTTAAATTTGAATTTCCTATCAGAGGTGGTTTGATAGACTAAGAAAAAATTAATTTTCTGGAGAAGTGTCGTAGCTAAAATTACTATCTTTCCTTTTATGGTTAGTAGCTCCACACATAAAATCTTTCAAGTAATCTATTCATAGGCAGAGGAAGAAGTGTACTGTGGGAGTCGTCTGCCAGATATGTCAACTGCAGTCCTTCGGGGATTTGTTATATGGCTGGGCTTTAGCCCATTTTACCAAGTAGAGTGAGTTGTATCATCTCATTTTGTTACAACTATATTCTCCTTTTATAAGTACCTTGGGAATGATATTGCAACGGAATATATCTCTTCAACCTACAGTCCATAAACAGAAATAACCAAGGAGTAAAAACATTATTAGCCAGCCTATTTTGATTCTGTCATCAACAATACTGATTTCATAACGTAACAATGGAGCATATGGAAATTATATGCTTATGTGTATTCCTGTAGCACTTAGCATAACACCTATGTATGCAAAACACCTGATAGATATCTTTTAATTGAATGTCATGTCTTTCATTCCACCCACTGGCCACTGCAGATCCAATTTAATGCCAAATATAGAGTAGTTGACATCTGGAAGGCAACATCTGAAAGGGTCAAGTATGAACATCCTACTCAAAATTTGGGAGGCTCCTTATTTTGCAAAAGTGCTTGTGAAATCTTATTGCTTGAATTTGGTCAGGTTCCTGGCTCTATCTGTGTTCTTCACGCCTTCTATCTCAGTACATCATCTTTGTTCTATGTCAAATGCTAACTGTTCTATTTATCCCACCCTAATTTCTTCAGAACTACCACAGAAGTTAATCTGCATCTTTTTTATGACACTTATTTGTCTTTACTTCTTACAGTATTTATGTACTGATTGCATAGCCTATGAATTCTTGGAGAAGAAAAAAAATCTACATCTTTCTCAAAAATATCTGGTAACACTATTTAACATTCAATAGATTTTTTTACTGATTATAAAATAGAGGTAAACGTAAACTCCCTATAAATATTTTATATTAATATGAAGTATAATGTACGTGAAATCAGTGGTCATCCACTTAAATGGAAAATAGAATAATTGAGAACTTTTATAAGAAGACAGAGGACTACCAACAGATATATTACACAAGCAAAAATTAATAATTTATTAAAAATAAGACAAATATAAAATATATAAGTATATTATTTCCTTTTGGCTCTCTGGTGCCCTTTTTTAAAATTATGAACATTGATAAATTTATATATACATCTAAGTATATGCACACACACTATACACACACACACATATACATATACATATACATACACATATAGATGGCCTGGGTTGGTATTCAGATATGAAAAATAGAAACCAATATTATCTCTAAAAGAGATTTATATCTTAACTACACCTACTCCATGGGAGCAATTAGTTTCTATTAAATGAACTTGAGTTTAAAATTGTATTTACCTTTCTTTAGTCAATAATTGCAAAGAAAATAGACTGGTCTGGGAAAGTCCATGTAGTATTTGACAAACAAGAAAATTATATAGGATAAACAGTCACTACTTTTATTTCGGAACATTTTAATATCTTTAATCACTCCCATATGCTAGTAATATGATCTTTTTTGTTGGAAATTCACACCTCTTAGAACCAACTGGAATATAATTGTTGCTATGAATTGGGTAAATTACCCATTGTGCCTTGGGAATACAATAAAACTATTATTTTTCCTTTGTGGGAAAGATCAGAAGGGGGCTGTTTTAAGTATAATTGGTACTCAGGAATTTCCTGGTACGAACTAGGATACACCTTCAGAAACAGGGCACCAAACTTGCAAATGTCACTCTACAAAGACACTTAGTCTGGTAAAAAACCTATACAGCCAACAGTAGCAGAAGTGCCTATTTTTTTTTAAACTACCTTACCAAGAAACAGCATTATACACTCATTAGTGTCAAGAACAAAGTACCGGTACCTATCAAGAAGACCAAATGAATTTACCTTATAAAATGTACCAATGGAGTATAAGAGATTCTAATAAAACTGCAATCTATTTAGTGAGGTATCAATGTGTGACAGATTTTCTGTGTCCTCACAATTTAGGTATATAACCTTAAGAGGTAGTAATTCAAATAGAGCAACCTTTTGGCAGTGAATCTCTATATAGGACCCTCTAGGGAAGATTATGCCTTGAGTAACATACTAGCATGGACGCACACATGGCTCTGATGGCGTTGTTCACATTAAGATAGTTTCTTTGTTAGCTATCCTAATATTAATTACTTCGTCCCTGTGGTGGAGGCATTTCCAAGTATAATCTGCCAGGCAAAATTTCTATGGCTGGAGAAATTTGACAACAATAGTTTTCGAACTACCACTAGAGAAAAACATGGAACACAGCTCACAGCTTTAAAAAAGAAAGGGGAGAAAGAGAGGGAGGGAAAAGAGGGTTACTTGGGGGTTGGGGGTTGTTATTATTTAGGGAGCAACTGCATATACCATGTTGTAAAAATCATTCCTGGGAGTGAGAAAAGTAGACCCGAACTATTTAATAAGACTCCTACTGAAGTCGAAACATTGCAAACAGAAAAACTGTTAAGTCTCCCTATATTGTATAAAGTTTCTGGTAGAAGAGTGCAAGCAATCTATCAAGAACCTGGTATATATAAAAGAAGCTCACTCAATAATACAGAATCAGGAAGACTGAGATAAGGAGCAGCTGAGGAGGAGAGCAGCTGAGGTTTTCAAATTTTTTTTTAAAGATTTTTTTTATTTATTTGACAGAGAAAGACACAGCGAGAGAGGGAACACAAGCAGGGGGAGTGGGAGAGGAGAAGCAGGCTTCCTGCGGAGCAGGGAGCCCGATGTGGGGCTCGATTCCAGGACCCTGGGATCATGACCCGAGCCGAAGGCAGACGCCTAACGACTGAGCCACCCAGGTGCCCCAGCAGCTGAGGTTTTCAAAGACCCTCTTACTTTCTTCATTCTCAATGCACACATGCACAATTCATATAAGTATAGAAACTATCGCTCCATGTTTAAATTAATTGCATTATGAATGGCAGAATTCTTCCATAATGTGAGTTTGGTGATTCCATCATTTCTATGGATAATATAAAGTCTGGAATAAAATGAGTATTTTGGTTATAATTACAGATATATATATTTTTTAAAGATTTTATTTATTTATTTGACACAGAGAGAGAGATCACAAGTAGACAGAGAGGCAGGCAGAGAGACAGCGAGAGGAGGAAGCAGGCTCCCTGCCGAGCAGAGAGCCCGATGCGGGCCTGGATCCCAGGACGCTGAGATCATGACCTGAGGCGAAAGCAGAGGCTTTAACCCACTGAGCCACCCAGGCACCCACAGATAAATTTTTTAATGGTAAGGGTCTCAAAAGGCAATTATGGGTTTTGGTTCCCTGGGCAAGTAGTTGGAGTAATCAGTACTCCTTACGCTGAGAATGAAATAACCAGTGGGATCATCCAAAAGGCATGACTGATTCAAAATACACTAGGAAACTGTTGACATACAGATCTTTTGAGAAATGCATTAGGCAACAAATTTGGTTGGTTTGAATCAGTACCACAGAAATGATCACTGAAACATGAATAACAAAACCAAAAACCTGGATGAAACAATGCCCCAAAGGTATTGTTCCATCAGGGAATAACGGGATAGTCTTGGGGCGCCTGGGTGGCTCAGTGGGTTAAGCCTCTGCCTTCAGCTCAGGTCATGATCTCAGGGTCCTGGAATCGAGCCCCGCATGGGGCTTTCTGCTCAGCAGGGAGCCTGCTTCCTCCTCTCTCTGCCTCTCTGCCTACTTTTAATCTCTCTATGTCAAATAAATAAATAAATTCTTAAAAAAAAAAAAGAAAAAGGAATAGTCTTTCCCTCAGGTAGTTCAGATTAGTTTCAGCCAGCCTCTCCCTCTCTCAACTTCCTGTTCCCCACGCCTTTCTCAATGTCCTCTACTAGCAAAACGAAACACATTTTCCCCTGGATATACTTCAGGAAAAGCAAATCCTACTTTATTGAATTCCACTTTAAAATGCTAGGTCAGCACTTTTAAAATGGTAAAATCTTCTTTCAATAGATGTTTAAAAATTATGCCAAAATTGCCTTAAGCAATAAGTTTAAGATTAAATAAAATTAAATAAGTGTTCTTTATAGTGTGGGATCCCCACTGCCTTTTCTCTGCAATTTATGCTGTGGCTTTTCTCCTACATGGTGCTCTAATATGTGGTACTTTCCAGCAGCATTGACCAAACCACACTTTTCATCCGCACTGGAGTTTCTGAGAAGCTGTTGTGAGTATCTTTCCATGGGATAAAAATACACTCTCCTTTGTGCAGTCTTGCCTGATTGAAAATTCTCCTTGAAATATGCATTATAAGAAACACTTCAGGAAAGTCTGTGCAAAGGTGAGTGTTTTGGCAGTGGCTACCAACGTTTTCAACATTCACTTGGTGTGGGATTCCCCTTGACACTCTGCCTTTTGTTTCTACAAATTATAAGAAATTGTTTTATCTGTGGATTCATTAACTCCATGTCAATAATTCCCAGGTGAAATTCTGTCCCCCACTATCCCCCTGAGACATTTACATCACATGCCCTAACTGGCCTGAAGGATGGCATTTATTCAACATACTGTGTTTAATCAAATTAAGTTTTCTCCTTCCTTCTCTAAGTCAGCAGTGTTTTAGCACAGCAACTTAAACTGCACATGTGTGTAATTTCAGGAGTTCATGCAGCAAGGAGGTTGGAATCAGATCAGGCTCCCTCAAAAGCCAGAAATAGAAGCTTAGAAAATGAATACAATGATCAAATTTAGAAAAAGCAGGTAGGAGGTAGATTTCCTACTCCATGCACACTATATGTCTTTTGTGGTGTGGAATATTTGAAGGTTACAAAGTTAAGAGTCTTAGAAAGGCAAAGAAGAAAAAGGCAGTAAGACTATGAAAAATACTTGAATGAAGACAATTATATGGAAAATAATATACAGAGGATACACCTGTCAGGTTCATTGACCACAAGATGATATTTGGAGAATTAAGAGAAATAAGAATTAAGAGAAAATAGCCAATTTGGTTATAAAGCAGTTGAGTCATTAACTCTACATCTTATGTAACAAAATAGTATCGACTTGAAACATTAAATCTCAGTCCGTTAAGAGTCTGACTCTTGATTTTGGCTCAGGTATGATCTCAGGGTCCTGAAATTGAGTTCTTCATGGGGCTCTGCCCTGGCTGTGGTGTCTGCTTAGGATTCTTTCTGTCCCTCTCCTTCTGCCCTTGCCTCCACCCTTAACCCCAAGAGCACACCTTCTCTCTTTCTCTCTTAAAAAAAAAAATGATTACCTAAATAAAAACTTTCCTTCCTGATTGTGGGTGATTCCTGGTTTCCCATATCTAGCAGGAAAAGCAAGTGAAATGAGTTGTTGAACCAGATCTTTATTTATATCATTTCTTTTCTTTTAGGGCTTTCATGAGCCCTTTCTCATTTACAACAGGATTTATGTTCACCGAGTGATTCCATTTATATTATCATTTGCAACTGGTGGCCACAAATAGTATAATTTTCATAATTAGTACTCTTCCATTTTAATGCATGTTTCTGTGGCTAGGAACAGGACATGGAGCTAGATTTATTTTACAACTACTTAGTCATATGGCATTAGTCAATTTATATACATTATTTGGGCTTTTGTTCATATATTAAAAAAAAACCTTGGGTGTAATATTTTATCTTCTATAAGATTACAAAATATCAAATTATAAAACATCATAAAGACTTACCTCTAAATAACTGTAAAACACTTTAAATTATTAAAATCCTGGTTTTAATTTTTCTTTATTAACTAATCAAATGAGTTATTGCAGCTAAGTTAGTAAGAAAAATGTAGAATATTCATAAATGTAAGCCAAATTCCTAGGAGAATGAGTGTATTAAGGAAACAACTTCAATGGGACGCCTGGGTGGCTCAGTGGGTTACAGCCTCTGCCTTGGGCTCAGGTCATGGTCTCAGGGTCCTGGGATCCAGCCCCACATCTGGGCTCCCTGCTTGGCAGGGAGCCTACTTCCTCCTCTCTCTCTCTGCCTGTCTCTCTGCCTACTTGTGATTTCTCTCTCTGTCAAACAAATAAATAAAATCTTAAAAAAAAAAACTTCAAAAATTATAGTTATATGTACAGTGTTTTTTAAGAAGTGTGTGGAAAAATTTAATGAAATGAATGAAATAATTTAATGAAATATACCAGTCATAGAGAATTATATGATTTATAGTGAAGCACATCTTATTTCAATTCTTCTTTTACTTTAAAAAATCAAGAATATTTATAATAAATTCCTCTTCATTTGATCAGAAAATGTGTGTCTGCTCTGAAAGCACAGTATTAGTAGCCTACTGTTGATGTTATTAAGTTATTAAAAATAATTTAACTCATTAATTTGTATCTTTTTGTCCCAAATAAAAATATATGGTAATTCAGAAAATTCGAATAAAGAATAAATGTATAAAGAAAAATACTCTATTGTCTTAGAGAAGAAAATTTGTTGATTAATATGTATAATATTCTAGGAAATTACTTTTTTTCTGGAAAGATAAATATTGATATGGATGCAGTAACATAATTGGAGTCTTATGCACTTTTTAAAAATATAGCATTTAATATTCCTAAATCTTAATGGCCTCACTAAAAAATACACATGCTTTATTTATCCATCCCCGTGTTATTGGACATTTAGATTTTCTCCAATTTTCTGTGTCATACTTTTTTCATCAATGAACACTTGGGTTCAAAAATAATTTTGTGATTTTATCATCATTTTAAATAAATGCTCAGAAGCACTAATACTAAGTCAAAGGCTAAGAGTTTTTTAAGTACTCTGATGTGAATTGGCTTTCTGAAGTTTTATACTTTTATAGTACCCTCTGTCTGTCAGTTCTCATTCCCAACACCTTTCCGAGCTTGGGTATTATAATTTTATAATTATGGTTTCATTAATTTGAGAGTCCAAAAACCATAGCATATTCTTCCTTGATTTGTTGCATATTTGATGAAGTTAAACAGGTGTCTGGATGAAATTTCTGGAAAAATTTCTGGATAAATCCTTTTGTTTATTTTTTTTATTAGAATTTGATAGTTTTCTATTAGGGTGTGATCCTTAATATACTGAAAATATTAAATCTTAGTCTACAATATTTGTTGTTGATATTCCTTACAGTTTATTTATTTGCCATTGAAACTGTTTAGGTAATTTGATCCAGAACAAGACATACATTGCTAGCTATTTAAACCACTCTCCAAAAATCCTTGAGGAGAACACAGGCAGCAACCTCTTCGACCTCAACCGCAGCAACTTCTTCCTAGGAACATCACCAAAGGCAAGGGAAGCAAGGGCAACAATGAACTATTGGGACTTCATCAAGATTAAAAGCTTTTGCACAGCAAAGGAAACAGTCAACAAAACCAAAAGACAACTGACAGAATGGGAGAAGATATTTGCAAATGACATATCAGATAAAGGGCTAGTATCCAAAATCTATAAAGAGCTTCTCAAACTCAACACCCATAAAACAAATAACCCAGTCAAGAAATGGGCAGAAGACATGAACAGACATTTCTCCAAAGAAGACATCCAAATGGCCAACAGACACATGAGAAAGTGCTCAACATCACTCGGCATCAGAGAAATACAAATTAAAACCACAGCGAGATACCACCTTACACCAGTCAGAATGGCTAAAATCAACAAGTCAGGAAATGACAGATGTTGGCGAGGTTGCGGAGAAAGGGGAACCCTCCTACACTGTTGGTGGGAATGCAAACTGGTGCAGCCACTCTGGAAAACAGTATGGAGATTCCTCAAAAAGTTGAAAATGGAGCTACCCTACGACCCAGCAATCGCACTACTGGGTATTTATCCTAAAGACACAAAGGTAGTGATCCTCAGGGGCACGTGCACCCGAATGTTTATAGCAGCAATGTCCACAATAGCCAAACTATGGAAAGAACCTAGATGTCCATCAACAGATGAATGGATAAAGAAGATGTGGTATATATATACAATGGAATACTATGCAGCTATCAAAAGAAACGAAATCTTGCCGTTTGCAATGACATGGATGGAACTAGAGGCTATTATGCTGAGTGAAATAAGTCAGTCAAAGAAAGACAACTATCATATGATCTCTCTGATAGGAACTTGAGGGGCAGGGTAGGGGGGTCATGAGGGGTAGGGAGGGAAAAATAATGGAACAAGATGGGATGGGGAAGGAGACAAACCATAGGAGACTTCTAATCTCATAAAACAAACTGAGGGTTACTGGGGGGTGGGAGGGTAGGGATAGGGTGGATGGGTTATGGACATTGGGGAGGGTTTGTGCTTTGGTGAATGCTGTGAAAGATGTAAGCCTGATGATTCACAGACCTGTACCCCTGGGGCAAATAAATAATAATAATAATAATAATAATAATAATTTTAAAAAGTAAAAACTTAATTAAAAATGCATAATTAAAAGTAAAAAAAAAAAACACTTTCCAAAGGTTGGAATTGCAGGATATATAAAACTTGGAAGTCTTCCTAACCTTGTTTCTGTAAGGTAGAGAAAAATGAATATATTAAATTTGTTTAGAATTTCTGGGATAAATTCAAAATACACTTACTGCACCATATATGTTATTACCTCAAGCAGTTTGCTAATGTTTTGTTTGGAAATTTTACATCGACATACACAATTTTTTAAATTCATTCCATGCCCAGTTTTGAAACTAAATCCTATATCACACAAAGAATTGAAGAGTGATTCCTCTTTTAAGGGGGATATCTCTTGAATATTGTGGGTAAGATTGGAATTAGAGGTTCCTTGCATTTTCAGGGTTTGGTAAAACAGTTTGTAAATGGTTACTTTCTTTATGAGTGTTTTTACCACTGATTAAGTTTATTTAGTGTTATGGCTCTATCCCATTCTTGTTAATCAGTACTTATATTTTCTTATGAATTTATCCACTTCAGATATATTTTCAAATGATTAGTCTAAAAAACTATATGATTAGTGTAAAAAACTAGCTTTTTGTTTTTCAATATTATTTTATCTCTTTTTTAATTCATTAATTTTTGTTCTTGTTTCCCTTCCATTTGTATTCGTTGTTTTTACTATTTTTTTTAAATAATTAAAATTTGGTCTTTAGCCCCTTTGCTTTTGGTCTTTTTTCTTTCCCAAAATAAATATTTAAATTTATAAAAACCCCTCTGAATTCTACTATAAATTCATCCTGCAAATTAAATGATATATAATATTATTTTTCTTATTTTTGGTTTTAAGGACTTTCTAATATTCATTATTTAAGCCATGATTTATTTATATTTTTATTTATGGTTTGATTAATAAGTCAATTATGTTTAGACCACATATCTAAATGACAACCATATTCTTTCTTAGCAGACTCTGTATTTGCAAATGTGTTTACTTGCTAAATCAATATTCATGGTTCTTTCAAGTTCACTCATTGATGTAGGGAGAGTTAGAAAAAAATCTGAGTCACCTAGCATGCACATCCTAATTGAGATCAACTAGAGAGATGCTCTTGCTTCCTGTTTCAGTTCTCATACTGTTAAAAAATGTCTTTTTCATGGTCTATTTAGTACCATGTTTTTGCATTTCTTTGCTTTTTGTTGGTGATTTCACTGTTTAAAATGGTCCCCAGGCATAGTTCTGAGTTCTGTCCAGTGGTCCTGAGTGCAAGAATACTGTGATGTGCCTTATGGAGAAAGTAGGTGTTAGATAAACTTCACTCATGAATGAATTATGCGGCTGTTGGATGTGAGTTTAACATCAATAAATCAATAGTACATGTTAAATAAGTTTTTCTTTCTAAAGAAACACACATAAAACCAGATTGTTGATTAGTTGACAAAAGTTTTGTAACCAGAGGTTAGGAACAATGGTTCAGTATTCACTAATTCAGTATCTGCAGACATTTATAGAACACGACTATCATAAATAATGGGAATAGACTGTACTTTGAAATTTTTGATACTTTTATTGTGGATAAACATGGGGTCACTTTTAATAAATGTTCCAGGAATGCTAGAATAGTGCATATTTGGCTGCTATTGACTTGTGGATATGGTTTTCTATATGTATCATTGATATTAAAATTGTTAAGTAATATGCAGTCTATATTTTAATTTTTTCTTTCTCTGATTATTAAGAAGTGTAAAATCACTATATAGTCATTTTCATAATATTTGTCAGTATTCTCTCATTTTGTATATTTCAGGCTATTTTGCTAAATGTACAAAAATTTACAAATTCCTCTTTAAGGTTCTTTTAAACTTTTATATTTAGTATCTGAATTTTCTTCATCACAAGCAATTTTTTTTGTTTGTTTTCTTTAAACTTTTTTCCATGAGGCCATTGTACAGACACACCAGATTTATTTTGGTTAGTAATGCCCTGTTATATCTTTTTCTATTCCTTAAACTTGATTTTTACAGAATAAGGTAAATATATAAAATGCACCTCTAAAAGCAGTTGTCTTAAATCATACTGGTAATCTTTCTTTTCTAGCTGGAACATTTAGTTCACTGGCATTAATTGTAATTATTTTATTTTATTTTATTTTTTTAAATAACATTTTTTTAAAGATTTTATTTATTTATATGACAGAGAGAGAGAGATTACAAGTAGGCAGAGAGGCAGGCAGAGAGAGAGGGGGAAGCAGGCTCCCTGCTGAGCAGAGAGCCCAATGCGGGACTTGATCCCAGGACCCTGAGATCATTACCTGAGCCGAAGGCAGAAGCTTTAACCCACTGAACCACCCAGGCACCCTTAATTGTAATTATTGATACATTTTCTGTTTAGTTTTGATGGTGTATTCCACATTTTGTGTATTTTCTTTTTTATTCACCTCCCCATTTTGTCAGGGTATTTTGTTCACCATATAATTTTTCATGTAAGAAAATAACCTTAAATTCACATAAAATTAAATCATCTGGTTTTGTTTTATTAGCTGGTGATGGGTATTCAGTTCACTTTTCCGGTGCCTCCCGGTGCAGAGAACAGAGTTAATTATATTCTTCAGTTCAAGGAACACTATCTCCCTCAGACCCTGGAAACTATCTCTTTTTTTCTCTTTTTTCTTCTTTCTTCTCATTATATTGTTCCCCTTCAGCAGAGATCACTATATCCTTTCCTTTTCCCCATCAGTATGCATTTTAAGATTTTTATATACTTCTGAAATACAGATTACTGATTTTACTTATTTCAATTCACATAAATGTTATTGTTTTAGAAATCATCCTGTTCTTATTTAATAATTTTTAAGTGTACTTATTTATTTCATTATATATGATATATATAATTGTGTATATATATACTATATATAGTATATATAAATATTCATATGTAAATAAATATAAATATGATATATATATAGTTTTATATTGCCATACATATATACATATATGGCAATTGTCTAGCAGCTGTGATTTTTTTCTTGGTGGTTTACAGCAAATCCACATAATTATTAATGTCCTGTTAAATCTGGACATTTTAAATATCTTCTGCTGTTTCACACATATGCCAACTAAATGTCCTTTTTGAATGGATATCCTTGTGTATGATGTAATAAGATCCATCAGTGTTTCACCTTCAGTTTGCATTTTTAGGGCTTTGTTATAAAATACTTCTATATTCTAGAATCACAAAGATATTTTCCTATATTTGCTTCTATTAACTTTATAGTTTTTTCAAATTAGGCATTTAATGCAACTGGAGTTTGAGATACAAATTATAAGCTAAATGTCCAACTTTGTATTTCTCCATATATGTCAAGATCCCATATTCACATTTGTTTGTTTCTGAATTATCATTATATTCTATTAATTTATGTATCTGAGTTCTATTTTTATGACTATACTTTTTATTATGTGTTGATAGCTGTTAAGTTTCCTTCTCCATGTTATTCTTTTTTTGTTATTCTTAATTAAAATTGATTTGAAGTATACATTTTAGAAAAATATTTTTGTATAACTTCAAAAACACATTATAATTTTGATTAGAACTGCATTTCATTTATAGGTTAATTTGGGAAGAATAAATATCTTTAAAATGTTAAATATTCTTATGAATATATATGGCATACCTTGTCAAGTTTTTAGATTTTTTCCTATCCTCTGATATATATTAATATTATTTTATATTTAAAATTCTTGTACATTTATTTCTATAAAGGTTTTCTTTCTATTAAAAAACTGAAACTTTATTTATATTATCAAGTTGATTGTTTCTGGTATAAAGGAAAACTATGTATTTCAAAAGTTAATCTTCTATTCAGATATTACTGAATTTTCATTTCTTTTCTCAAATTCTCAAATTTATAATTCTCTAATAGTACAATATACATAATTGTATTACTTACTAATAGCAATGAGTCTGTGTCTTCCTCTCTAATCTTTATATTTATTCCCATTTCTCAAATAATTGGTATGAAAAATTTTGGTATGAAAAACAGAAATAGATTGAATCCTTCTAACATAGTCCAGGGAAAGATTTATAAAAATCCAATTAAACAACTTCGGAACAGTTATTTATTTTACTTTTTCTTTTGTTATTATTACTGCTATTAATACTATTATTATCATTATTTCATCTTTCTTTTTTTTAAAGATTTTATTTATTTATTTGACAGAGAGAGAGAGAGAGAGAGTTCACAAGTAGGCAGAGAGGCAGGCAGAGAGAGAGGAGGAAGCAGGCTCCCTGACGAGCAGAGAGTCCGAAGCGGACCTCATCCCAGGACCCTGAGACCATGACCTGAGCCCAAGGCAGAGGCTTTAACCCACTGAGCCACCCAGGCGCCCATTATTTCATCTTTCAACTGAGCTTTCTATAAGTATTAATCATTGGTTAATTCAGATGTTATCCTTTGCTAATTTCCTAACAAAATTAGTATTCCACCTTCTCCAGTAGGATGGTAAGTAATATTAGCTTATGGTCAAACAAGGAGTACAGTTAAAAATTTCTAAGAAAATTGATAAATTTTAGGATATTGAAAAGTATTTTATATACAGTCAGAAATTAACTAATAAAATACAGATATTAATAACTTCCTCTGAAAATATTCTAATGTTCATTAATTCTTATTATTAAATGAGCAACTTCATATTGCATGTGCAAATTATCTCTAGATTGATCATACCTCAAGAAAAATATAAAGAAAACATTAAAACAAGTGTATTTACCCCACACAATACTGAGCTTCTGAATAAATATGATGTACACCTCAATTCTACATAGTGTGGACCATGACTATGGAGCTATAAAGAGTGAAAAAATTTAAACACCACTTTCTGCACCATTAACATTAAAAGCCCCTTCTGAGAACTAAAAAGGAGACAGTTGCTGAAGGTATTATTTTAATTCATAATTTGGAGAAAGTGGAATGGAATTATTTAATGAGATTCTGTGAAATAATACACCCTACCTTTTTCTTTCAGATCACCCTGCCCTGTGATAGTCTGGATGAATATTATACTAATAATAACTATAATGATAATGGCAATAATTTCGCAGATATATTGTTACAAAGGATTTTCCTGTCTCCAGTCCACACGGATTTAATATACATGAGAAAGAGAGAAAAGAAAAAAGTTTAATACTGGTGAGGAAAAGAAAATATTATTTAAATTAACAAGATATAACAAAGATGTATTTCAAAATAGTACAAAAGGACATCTGAGTGGCAATGTTTAATCTACTGTAATAATTTTTTTAGAGATTTATCTATTTGGGAGGGAGAGAGAATGAGCAAGTGTGAGCAGAGGGAGAGAGAGAATTTCAAGCAGTCTCATTGCTGAGCATGGAGCCCAACACAGAGCTCAGTCTCATCACCCTGAGAGCATGACCTGAGCCAGAATGAAGAATCTGACACTTAACTGACTGAGCCACTATAATTATTACAAGAAGGGTACTTTAATTGCTTACTATATAGCCACATTTTAAGATAAATGGTGTATATATATTATACATTGGAAATGCAATGTCATGATTTTCAAAAAGGCACTGGCTCATGGTTAAGTGATTACTGATCAATGAACTATAAAACATAAGATGAAATCATTAGTTAAAGGTAATGAAAACTACTTAATGGCTTTAAAGATTAAGAAAATGAACTGCATACATGGATATTAAAGGTAAACAAAAGTAAAATAATTACATTTAGACATTAATAATAGCCATGTAATAAAAAATATATATTGTAAATATATTACAAGGTTTTTAATGTTAATATCTATAATCTTAAGTACCACAGACTAATTTATAAAAGAAAAAAACTAAAATTGAGAAAAGCTTTATGTTAAGGCAAAAATATTCATACCTGCTAAATAAATGCATTAGTAAAAATAAGTGTTTTACATTGTTAAATTTTATGTGCATATGATATATGTATATGGTATAATTTCTTTGATTAGGAAACAACTGACATCATTTAAAATATGTGAAGAATTGAACAGTTTTATTTGAATTTTCCTTGTAATTTTAAGAAAATTAGTTACTACAAACTGCTATGTAATTGGTCCTTAATCTTGAAGTTAAATATTCTGGAAGCAAAATTCTGAATTAAATCGTACACTGAGTATCATCTGAAATAACCTGTGTTTATGAAGTTAAATTTTCTTAAAATGTATATCCAGTCATGTGGGATTTAAGAAACAAAGCAAATGAATGTAGGGGTAAAATAAAAAGAAAAGCAAACCGTAAAAGAGATTCAACTATAGAGAATAAACTGGGTTGCTGGAGGAATGGTTTGTAGGGAAATGGGGTAAATGAGTGATGGGTATTAATGAGGGCACTTGTGATGAGCACAAGGTATTGTATGGAAGTGGTGAATCACTAAATTCTACACCTGGAATTAATATTACACTGTATGTTAACTGGAATTTAAATACAATCTTGGAAAATGAAATAAAAAGTATATCAAGATATGTATAAAGGGATGATCATAATATTCAAATATAGTAAGTCTTAGAAAACTCAAATCTCCCTGTGAAATAGTAATCTAGGTTATAAACTTATTCATCCTTTATCTATTTACAAATCAGAAAAAAAGATAACCTTGCTTATAAAGTCAAACTATATCAATACAGTTTTATTCCTATAATCCTACAAAGCAAAGCTAAACAATAACACCATTCTAAGTGTAAATTGCTCATGTTATTTGGAATCAAGTCCTATCTAAACCAAACAAAATGGTCTATACAAAATGTCTCCACTCTTATCTTTCCTATGCTATGATGTCCTGGTGTGATTTTATGTTTACTCATTATTGGTTTTAGTGAAATTTATGGTTTTCATAATTAAGCCTAAGGGCTCTTTTTTTTTTAAATAAAGTTTTTAAGAACTGTGTGCTAAGAAAATCAGTTAAAACAAAATTTTCAGTTAGAGGAGAGAACTGTGAGTTGGTGTTCCATTAATTATTCAGAAAATTACAAAGCTGCTCCCACGCTAATGGAGTAGAGCTCTCAATTTGACTCAACTGAGCAACTGCTGACAAATGCCTGGGAGGCCTCGCTGGTGCTTGATCTTGCAGGATCAGCGGGAATAGTTAAAAGGACAGTACTGTTCATTTTACAAAATGTAAAATGCTGATAGTTTGGTCTTTTGAGTTAAAGCAATTAGAGTTAAACACATGCCAAATCACATAGTAAAAAAATCTTATAGTCGTAAGTGTAAGACCACTTAATAAACCAGCAAAATAAAGATCTTTGTCTCTCTCTCCTCTCTTGTGGAGCTATAAACTAAACCCTCAAATGAAGTTGTATTTTTGCCCACTTGTGATATTGATTTCCAGAAAATCTAGGTCAGAAGATGAATACATTCAAACGTATATAATATTTATATGAAGGAAATACCACCATATCTCTTTTTACTCTTGAGTCACAGTGTTATTATTTTATTCAAAAGACAACTGATGAACATCATATTCAAATTATATGGTAATAACTCAAAGTGCATTAACAATTGTGTGATTTATATTTTAAAAGTGTTTTTAGAAACTTCAGATTTCAGATCCAGCATGTAAAGGAGTTGAAAGTCACTATTCCTATCGTCATACAAAAACCACCCAAACAAACAAAAACCTGAAGAAACTGGACATCACTTACTTTTCTTGGGCTCTTCAGAGAAGTTACAGGGCAAATCACCACTCAATGCTAGGGGTCAAGAAAATCTAGAGATACAGCACCTGAGATTTACTTGCTTTATACATAAACTGATGGATGCCACAAACAGGTAGAAGTACTTAAATAGTAATTTTGATTTATTGTTGGAGGCTGAATGTGAATTAGCTTAAGAGTGAGAAGTTACTGGAAGCTAAAGCCAAAGGTGGAAGAGCTCATGCTTTTGGCACTTTTCTTCCAGGAACTCCACAATGTTCTCATGAAGAAGATGTAAGAAAACATTCCACATAACCCTGATAGTAGGAAGGGAAAAGTTGCCATCATGAAGTCTTCTTAGCCCTTTTTCCTAACAAAATTTTAGTCTTCAGGGAACAGGGAAAAGTACCTCAGTGGAGGGTAAGTCTGATACTCTATCCCAGCTTGAGGAAAAGAACTTTGCTTTACTCCAGCTAGAGAGATACAACTGGAATGTGCTTGCTTGCAGTAGAAGTTGTTGGAGGCATAAACTGACAAGGTTACATTAATGGTAAATTTTGACAAAATATTGAAGGCTGAGTGATGACTAGCATGAAAGTAAGAAACTCTTGGGGGCTGGAGTGATAGGGAGCACCCACACTTTCATTTGTTTTCCTTCTAGGAACCTAAGGGGATATCACTTTGTGGCTCTGGTTTGAGAATAAAAGAACAAACATTTTGAAATAATTCCAGAGCTTTCTCCATAATAGAAATCTACTTTCCAAGGGAAAATATTTTGCCAGAAACTTCTTCCAGCTAGGGAAAGGGAATTCCCCCCACCCGAGCCTCCTCCAAACTTCCAATTTTACATAGGGAAGCAAACCATCAGTCAGCAGATAAATAAATACTGTAATTCACAGGAAATAGAGTTTTAGGGAATGAGACTGGTAACCCTGAAGTTGGAGAAGGGACTGGGGTCAGGGTGGGAAAAACTCTTTATACTTGGTGGAGGGACAGAATTACTTCAAAGACCACATCCCAAAGAAACAGTTCCACTAAAAGACAATGACAATCCAAAACTTTGAAAATCCTAACTCTCCCACATCCCACCATCAATTTTGTATGACTCCAATAGTAATAAAAGTAAATAAGAGGTGAAAAAGATGCCTGATGCTGACTCTAAGAGTAGTACAGAAAGAAGTTCTGAAACCAAGAGGAAAGTACAAAACAATGACACAAGAGTTGAAAGCTCTTAAGCCTATAGCACCATAAGCATGGAATGAATTTCAAATCCCAGCCCTATTAACATATCTTCACTAAAGACTTATTTACCTCAGAGCTTACTACACTATATGTCTTCTCTAGTTTTCAACAAAAAATTACAACATGTGATACAGTTAAAACAAAAAAAGAAACAGTTTCAAAAGACAATGCAAACCATCATTAGAACTACTATCATTTGATTAGATATTGCAATGATCAGATAGGGAATTTAACATAACCATTATTGACATGTTAACTGTTATTAATATATCATTACATATGCTAAAGGCTGTAATAGAAAAGAGGAAATATGAAAAAGTCAGTGGTTAATATAAGCATAGAGAAAATGTAAGAAAGAATTATAAGGAAATAGTAGAAATAAAAAAATATATCACAGTAACAGAAATAAAGAATGGCTTCAACAGTCTCATCAGTAAGTTTAAGATGGTCAAGTAAGAAAAAAAAATCAATGAGTTTGAAGATAGGTCAAAAGAAAACCCCCAAAGTAAAATGCCACCATAAATAAATAAATAAATAGATAGATAGATAGATAAATAAATAAATAAATAATAAAAGCCAAAAAAAAAAAAAAAAAAACCACCCAGAACATCCAAGAATGACGGGGTGATATCAAAAGATGTAGCATTTGCTTAACCAGAAAACCAGAGAAAGGAGAGTACAGGAAAGCAAAATACTTAAGGAAACAGTAGCCAAGACTTTTCAAAATTAATGATAGATACCAAACCAAAGATCAAGAAATTCAGGGAAATCAAGCAACACAAACACACAAAACAAAGCAAAAAATAAATAAATAAATAAAAAACCAACATATATCACACTGAAACTAAAACATCAAAGAATGTCAAAGAAAGCTGGGAGAGGAGAGCTCACCTACAGAGAAATAAAGATAAGAATTATAGCTGACTTCTCACAAGAATCAATGCAAACAATGGAGAGAAATCTTTAAAATATTCATAGAAAAAAGTTGCCAAGCTTGAGTTTTATAACAAGGGAAATTACCCCTCAAAAGTAAAGAAGAAATAAAGACTCTCTTAGACAAATAAAAACTGAAGCAATTTATTTCCAGAATTTAGTTGTCTGTTTAAAGTGATAAAAATAACAACGTACTGGGTATTCATAGCATATGGATAAGCAAAATGAATAAATTTAATGCAACAAGAAAGAGGAGGGAAGAATTGAGAACACTTTGCTATTAAGTTCTAAACAATGCACATGAATTACCACAATATTATTTAAAAGTAGACTCCAATTGTTTAAACATGTATTTAGGTCAATGTTTTAAAAAAGTCCATAAAAGAAGTATAAGTGATATGTCAAAAGAAGACATGAATTTGAATGCTATTAATTCTAATTAAAAACCAAATAAAACAGAAAAATATTTTTAAAAAGAAATGAAAAATAAATGCAAGCAATAGAAAATATTTAAAGATGATAGACTCTAGTTTCTTAAAGATTCATTTATTTATTTTGGGGGGAGAGAGAGTAGTGTTAGGGGTAGAGGGAGAGAAAGAATCCCAAGCAGACTCTGTGATGACCAAGGAGTAGGACTGGGGGCTGGATCCCATGACCCTGAGATCATGACCTGAGCCAAAATCTAAGAGTCAGCTACTTAACCAACTGAGCTACCAAGGCACCCCAATAGATGATAGATTTTAATCCAACAAGATGACTAATCACTTTCAAAATAAATAGTTAAGGGCACCTGGGTGGCTAAATGGTATAAGTGTCTGACTCTTGATTTTAGCTCAGGTCATGATCTCAGAGTCCTGGGATTGAACCCCTAGTCAGGCTCCATGCTCAACATGGAGTCTGTTGGGATTCTCTCTCTCCCTCTGCCCCTTAACACTGCTCACTCTCCCTATCTTCCTAAAATAAGTAAGTAAATAAATAGTTAAAACACAGAAGTTAAGAAAAGGGAGTCTCATACTGGATAAAAAAGAAAACAAGACCAACCGATATGCTCTGTAGAAGCCCACTTCAAAAAATATGCCAAAGAAAGATAGGGCATGCTGAAACTAGTCAAGAGCAAGGGAGAGTGCAATCTTAGTTTCAAGACATATTAGATTTCAGAACAACTACAGTTATCAGAAACTAAAAAATTATGTGAAATCATGATAAAAGGATCAATTCTCAAAAAAGGGATATTATTCCTAATAATGTGGACACATAACAAGAGAATATAAAAATATGTGAGGTAAACTGATAGAACAGAAAAAGAAATGGAAAGTCCACTATTATCATGAAAGACTTCACTCCTTTACCAGTAATTGATAGAGTGGGGGAAAAATCAGTAAGGATTTCAATGACCTAAATACTAGTCTAATAACCCTCTCAATGTAATTGATATTTATAGAATACTCTATCCAAAATTCACATTCTTCTAAAGTATGCATGGGATATTGACTATAACAGACCATATTCTGGCCCATAAGACACATTTTTTTTAAAGATTTCATTTATTTATTTATTTGACAGAGAGAGATTACAAGTAGGCAGAGAGGCAGGCAGAGAGAGAGGAGGAAGCAGGCTCCCCGCTGAGCAGGGAGCCCAATGCGGGGCTCGATCCCAGGACCCTGAGATCATGACCTGAGCCAAAAGCAGAGGCTTTAACACACTGAGCCACCCAGGCGCCCCATAAGACACATTTTAATGCACATAATAGGACATAAATCTTACAAAGTGCATTTTCAGAAGACAAATGAAACTAGAAATCAGTAACAAAGATAGCTACCTAACAAATACTCAATAACTAAGTAATATACTTGTAAACAACCAATGAGTCAAAGAAGATTCAAGAGCAACTAAGTTACTTTGAGAAAAATGAAAATGAAAATTTAACACTGCACCTTGTGAAATGCTTCTAGAGAAGTGCTTAGAGAAAAATTTATTACTGTAAATGCATATATTAGGAAAGAAAATAACCTATTTCCACCTTAAAACAAAACAAAACAAAATTGGAGTAACAGGAGCAAATTAAACCATGACAAGCAAAATGAGAAGAACAATAAGAGCAGAACTCATTGGAACTAAAAGAGTAAATCAGTATGGAAAATTCATAAAATAGATAAGCATCTAGATGGTCTAATCAAGAAAAAAGTTAAAAATTAGCAATATTAGTAAAGAAAGAAAGGTCTTCACTGTTTTCATAGACATTAAAAGGGTAATAAGAAAATGCTATCAACAACTTTTGCTCATAAATTTGATTATTTGGTAAAAACAGACCAATTCCTTGAAAGAATAATGAAATTCATCCAAAAAGAAAGCTATAATTTCAATTATCCTATTTCTGTCAAGGAAGTTGAATTATTAATAAAGTACTGTAAAAAAATAAAATATCAAGTCCAGATATTTTCACAGGTAAATTCTATGATTTAAGAGGGAAAAAATTGCCAATTTTACATAATCTCTTCCAGACATTTGAAGAGAAGTAAACACTTTCCAACGCATTTCATAAGACAATCATTATCTTAATACCAAACAAAATAAAGACATTAGAAGAAAATTACAAACTGAAACCTATCATGAATACAGATGCAATATATCTTCATAAAAATTGGTAAATTAAGAGAATTCAAATGTTTATTATTACTCAATTAAACTGTTACAAAATGAAAATGTTATTGAAGAAAAAATTGGTAAGTTGAATTCAGCAATATGTAAAAATGAGATGCTATATCACAAATAGGATTAATTCCCAGAAATAAGGCTGGTTAAATATTCATAAATAAATCAGCCTTAAGGAATAAAAGTGATCATATCAATTGATGCCTAAAAATAATTGAGTGAAGTTAAAATCTATTTTTTATAAAAACTTAAAAAAAGGAATTTTTTTCATTCTGAATAAAGTATATATTCATTATATTATAAATTATAGCTAACATATGTAATGATGACAGACTGAACAATTTCTGCCCAGGATTGGAAACAATTAAGGATAATCTCTTAGCATTTGTATTCCAAAGCACACTGGCAGTCGTAGCTAGTGCAGTAAGACAAGAATAAAAAGTAAAAGGTATCTGTATGGCTAATGGAAAAATAAAAATATCTTTATTTAAAGACAACAATGACTGGCTACATAAAAGACTCTAATAAAACACCTACCAAAAAACAAACAAACAAAAACAAACAAAAAACCTCTCCTGAAATGAGTAAGGTAATATAATGTGTTTGTCAGTCAATATACAAAAGCCAATCATCTTCCTAAGTACTAACAGCGAACAATTGGAAGTCAAAAAGAAACAAAACAAAAAATATACATATACGTACATATACCTTTAACAATGACATCTCCCCAAATTAGTAGTCATGTGTCAATTTTACTTAATATATACAGGATTTGTGTATATAGAAAACTATTAAATACTGATGACAGAATCCAAGAAAATATAAGTAAATGGAGAGATATCACGTGTTCATAGATCTTAAGCCTTAATTTGGCTAAGATGGCATTTTTTTGCATTTTGATATATAGATTCACCACAAATTCAATCAAATCTCCAGCAAGATTTTTGTAGATATTGACAAACTGATTCTAAAATGTATATTAAAAGACAAAGGTGCTAAAATACCCAATGCAATTCTGACAATGAATAAAGGGAGAGAACTCATACTACTGAATTTCAAAATTTACTATAAAGCCATGGTACCTGAGACAACATGGAATTGGCAATAAATAAATAAATAAATAAATGCTTTGATTAGGGAAACATAATAGAGAACTCAGAAATAGACCCTTAAAAATATAGTCAAGTAACTTTTGATAGAAATGCAAAGGCAATTCAACGGAGAATTGCTGGAACAATTGGATGTCCATATTCAAATAAAAAAAGACAGACTCCACACCATACACAAAATTAATTTACAACATATCAGAATCCTAAATGTAAAATGTAAAACTATAGAGATTCTGGAAAAAAATAAGAGAAAACTTCTGTAATCTTGGTTTGAATTTTATATACAACACCAAAAGCATGATATGTAAAAGAAAAAGAAACAGATATTTTGACTTTATTAAATTTTAAAATTTTGACTTCCAAAAGTCACTTCTAAGAGAATGGAATGGAAAGAAAAGCAACAGACTCAGAGAAACGTATTTTCAGATTACATATCTGACAAGGAATTTGTATCTAGAATATACAAATATCTCTCTAGCATTCAACTCAATTAAAAAGCAGACAAGAGATTTGAACAGATTCTTCAACCACAGAAGACCTACAGATGGCCAATAAACATATAGAAAGGTACTCGATGTCATTTGTCATTACAGAAATACAAAATAAAACAACAGTAAGATACCACTACACACCTACTAAAATAGCTAAAATCCAAAAGCAAGTGCCTACAAGCTTACAGAGCAACAGGAACTCTTACTGTTGGTAGGAATGTGAAATGATACAGCAGAACGGAACTGGACCTCTTCCTCACACCATATACAAAAATAAATTCAAAATGGATGAAAGACCTAAATGTGAGACAGGAAACCATCAAAATCCTAGAGGAGAATAGGCAGCAACCTCTTTGATCTCAGCTGTAGCAACTTCTTACTAGGCCTGTCTCCAGAGGTGAGAGAGCTGAAAGCAAAAATGAACTCTTAGGACTTCATCAAAATACAAACTTCTGTGCAGTAAAGGAAATAATCAACAAAACTAAAAAGCAGCCTATGGAATGGGAGAAGGTATTTGCAAATGACATACCCAATAAAGGATTAATATCCCAAATCTATAAAGAACTTTTCAAACTCAACATCCAAAAAACAAATCATCCAGTTAAGAAATGGGCAGAAGGCATGAACAGACATTGCTCCAAAGAGATGTACAATGGCCAACAGACACATGAAAATATGCTCAACATCACTCATCATCAGGGAAATACAGATCAAAACAGTGATGAGATACTACCTCACATCTGTCAAAATGGCTAAAATTAACAACTCGGGAAACAACAGATGTTGGTGTGGATGTAGGAAAATGGGAACATGCTTACCCTATTTGCGGGAATGCAAACTAGTGTAGCCAGTCTGGAAAACAGTATGGAGTTTCCTCAAAAAGTTAAGAATAGAACTACCCTATGACCTAACTATTGCACTACTAGGTATTTACCCAAAGGATATAAAAATACTCATTCAGAGGGGTACATGTACCCTGGTGTTTATAGTAGCATTATCAATAAGAGCCAAACTGTGGAAAGAGCCCAAGTGTCGATCAACGATGAATAGATAAAGAGAATGTGGCTCATATATATATATAATGGAATATTACTCAGCCATCAAAAATAATGAAATCTTGCCATCTGCAACAATGTGGTTGGAGCCAGAGTATATTGTGTAAAGTGAAAAAGTCAGTCAGAGAAAGAAAATACCATATGACTTTACTTATATGTGGAATTTAGGGGAAAAAAAAACAAATGAACATATGGGAAGGGGAATAGAGGGAAGAGACTCTTAATGATAGAGAACAAAATGAGGGTTGATGGAGAGAGGTAGGTGTGGATAGGCTAAATGAATGATGAGTGTTAAGGAGGGCTCTTGTTATGATGAGCATTGGGTGTTATATGATGAATCCCTAAATTCTACTCCTAAAAGCAGTATTACTCTATATATTAACTAACTAGAATTTAAATAAAAATTTGGAAGAAAAAAATGACCTTAAAAAAATAAAACAAAACAAAGCAAAACAAAATGATGCAGTCACTTTGGAAGATAGTATGACAGTTCTTTTTCTTTTCTTTTTTTTTTAAGATTTTATTTATTCACTTGACAGAGAGACAGAGAGAACACAAGCAGGAGGAGGGGCAATGGAAGAGGGAGAAGCAGATCTCCTATGGAGCAAAGAGCTCCACGGGACTTGACACAAGCCAAAAGTAGATGCTTAACTGACTGAGACCCCAGATGTCCCAGTATGATGGTTGCTTATAAAGCTATGTACAGACTTACTCTCTAACCTAGCAGTCATGCTCCTAGATATTTACCCAATGATTGAATATGTATGTATAGATATAGATAGCTATACATGGTATGTACGTAGATAGATGATAGATGAGAGATACGTAGATAGGTGATATGATAGATGATAGATTAGATAGATAGATGATAGATTAGATGATAGATAGATGATAGATAGATAGATAGATAGATAGATAGATAGATAGATAGATAGATAATAGATTTATGATGAAGATTGGCTCACACAATTATGGATACTGAGAAGTCTGACCAAATGTCTGGGCAACTTGTGGCCCAGTCAGGTTGGCACATAAAATTAATCATCAAATACAGGTTAGTATATATGCTAGTGTGTCCTAGCTTTATCCACTGAAAGGGCCTAGAAGCAATGAGATCCCAGTAGCAATAGGCACACTAATTTTCTCAAGGTCAAACTTCAAGTCAGTGGCAAGATCACTAATGTAAGCATACACATTTTCAACCACAACACCTGAGAATTTAAGCATTAGGATTAACAGACTCCCTGGACATTTAATTTTTAAATAGAAGACTTTGTAATGATCACTCTTTCTTAGAAATGTAAATTATAGATCTCGATCTGGTCCATGAGATATATGCAAAGTGACAGAAATTAGGTCAGATGCAAATTTAATATCTTCTTGAAAGAAGTAATGTCCAAAGTTGTAGAATTTTAATAAAAATTATTTTACCTGACCTAATTAAGTAACTGTCTCAACACTGTTTATAAATAGACCAGAATCTCAGACGTTTTTGCTAATATGTCCAAATGGTGGAGGATTTTTTTCCTAAACAATTAATTGTGTACTCATTGATTGCTATATTTAGATGTGTCTAAAATCTATAAGAAAATTATCTGATAGAGGAGTGACTGCTACACAGGGAGTTTTTCAAAGGACATACAGAAATATTTGTCCTACTTACAGTATGTAAATCATCAACAACAAAAAACATTAATTTTAATATATTGGTCATAACTTTTGGTAATCAACATCAATTTTCTGTGATGCCCTTGCATCTTGAAAAGAAAAAGAAGCAGAAACTATATATGATCAAAACATTTTTATTTGGGGCGCCTGGGTGGCTCAGTGGGTTAAAGCCTCTGCCTTCGGCTCAGGTCATGATCTCAGGGTCCTGGGATCAAGGCCCACATCCGGCTCTCTGCTCAGTAGGGAGCCTGCTTCCTCCTCTCTCTCTGCCTGCCTCTCTGCCTACTTGTAATCTCTCTGTGTCAAATAAATAAATAAAATCTTAAAAAAAAACCAAACAAAACATTTTTATTTAGATGAAGTTAGATCCCTATTTAGCTTAATATTTAGCTCTGGATTTTCTGGTAGGTACAAGTTCTTTAGTCTACAACATACCATTAATGTTATTGGTATAACATTTTAATAGCTATAATATTTTTAGTTATTAATATATCATTTGAAATAATGTAAATATTCTTACCAATACTAGAACTTACACAACAAAAAAATGAATCCCCTTAATTCCTGAAGGAATACGATATTCTATCTGGTATTTTTTTCTCATCCTAAAATAAGAATAGAGACATTTCTGATATCGAAGTTCTCAAAAAGTCTAACATCCACATATTCCTTTTAAGGAACTATTAAAGGAGGAGAACTTGGGTGTCTCAGTTGGAAGAGTGTGGGACTCTTGATCTTGGGGTTGTGAATTTAAGCTCCATGTGGGGTGTAGAGTTTACTTAAATAAAAACCTTAAAAATATATTAAATGATATAGTCAAGAAAACAAAAGGAGACAACATGAGAAAAAGGAAGTTATTGAATCCAAACAATTGTGGATATGGAGTAGGAATGCATGTTCTAAGAGTTACAGATGGGGTTTTACTGCAGGCTTAGACAACAGCAGGTATAGATTGGAGCAGAATGACAGAAAAGTTCAGAATAGACAAGTGCCAAGTAGAAGGCAAGTCATTGCAGGAAAATGGAATGTTGCTTGCCACATGCCCATAAATTCAGTAAGTGACTGAAATAATTCTAAGGAAACTTAGACAGTTTATTACTCATGGGACAGCAGGACACATGAGTTTCTCCTTCACCCAGTTCTCATGGACCCCACCCCCAAAAGTCCCATAGAGTCTCCGTGGAACACTGCCCACAGTGGATCTGTGAATATAAGTAAATCTCATAGAAGCAGGGAGGCTTTGCTATCCTGTAAATGAATAAACTTGCCCACTAACCTGGAGGGACCCTATATCTAGGGTCCAAGGATATCACCTTGAAAAGATTGTTGAAGACTTGTGAAAACACCATGGAGAATTCCTTTCCAACACCACTGGAAACCTGAGTGGCATTTTCTTACAATTTTGTTCTTTTATCAGGATAAAAAAGAAAATTATTCAGAAGCTTCATGAAAGAGAGTTCTGTTAAAGTTAACTAAAACTTTATAAAGTTGACTACTGCTTGGGATTATTTTAAGCAACTGTTTGTGTTGAAAAAAATAATCTGCCTACTCAGGGACGCCAAAAAATAATTAATTAATTAATTAATTAATTAACCCATTTAATCTTGACATTCTCATTTTAGTGGCACAAGGATTATTGTATTAGGTAGTGATGGTGGGCATGTCCATAACATAATAGGTCACACTGTTGTGAAAATTATTTACAGACATAATAATAGGAACAATATTTGTTGATTTTCAACATTTAGAAACAAGTTGTAGACAAATTATTCTTAAAGAAGCCATTCTTAAAAACAGTATTTAAATGTAATAAAGTATATACAGATGAAAGAACCTGAGGTGAATGAGTAGAAGGGGTGAAATTAAGGGATACTTTTCTGAAGTTGATGGAACAAGAAAACAAGTTTATATATATTAGTTAAAGTTACAAAACCACCAATAGAATAACCATAATAATATTTTAGTCTCATCATTGGGACATGGAAGTCGAGGTAGTGAAATAAGCTAAAGCTTTATCTTTCATAATAGTAAATATAGTCCATAGCATTAGTGAAGGATACATATTTCAGGATAAAGATAGGAACAACTAAAAGAACTAAATGCCAAAGTGGTTCTAATCAGTAGAACAAGATTCTTAAGGGCTGGGGCAGGGAACAGTTTTTCTCATTATAGCTTGATTTGTGCTCATTTGTATTTTATGATGTGCATGAATCATTTTGAAGTGTCAAAACTATCATCTTATAGAAATAGAAATTCTAAATCTTCCATAAATATTTTAAGCTTATTTGTTGTGATTCAAAAAATAGCTCTCTTTGTAGCTATTTTCTTCAGTATTATTAAATATTCTTTGCTAATTTATTTCTGCTTGGGATGAGTTCTGCTATTAGAGTTAAAATATTTCTTTTATGGTGATAGAACTGTCACATTTTCAGTAAAGATTCTCATGAAAAAAATCAGAGGTCTTTCAAAAACCTAAGTTAAGGACAAATAAATATAAATACATTTTAAGGAAAATTTAATATAAGTTTAAAACAAGTAAGTGCTATCTTCTATCAGCTTTTTCATGAGGATAAACAGAGGAAAAAATAATGAAAAACTGAAAAAGACAGTGAATATCAAATAAAATGTTACCACACTCCATTTAATAGCACATTATAATGTAAAAGTTCTTATCCAGTCATTTCTGTTCAGAGATAAAGCATACTTTCATTATTAAAAATGATTTGGAGAAAATCATACATTAAAATTCTTGAGCACATTTTTGTTTCTGGTAATATCTTTATGATCAGTGATTTTATATTTACCTGATATTAGTAATTCTGTAAAAATAATAGAAACAGTAATCATTTTGCCAATAAATAGGGAATTGGCATGAATATACTTTAGAATAAAATTCACGGAAGAGATGTATTAGTAATACATTAAGTAAGTTGTGTATTGCTAAAATATCTATCTTCCCACATCATCCTGGAAACATTAAAAATGTCTCCAAAGAAAGTACAAACAAAACATCTAAAAAAAAAACAAGAAAAAAAAAACAACTAAATGATGGTTGGCCTCTAAGAATGTTTATAATGTAATATTTTGTGAAAATCTGGCTTCAGAAAATATACACTATCAGCAGATGGCTATGACTGTAGGCGTAGTTAGGCAATAAAATTTTAGACTTTTAACAAGCAACCTAAAATGATTTAAACATTGCTTCTTTTAAACGTATATAGAAACATTTGCTTGTACTCAATTCACCATGAAAATCTAAGATCATTCTTTATCTTTTCTTGGTAACCATAACATAATACAAATACTACGTTATTTACACATATACTCCAAAATATATATTGTTATTAATAAAGCATATGACATATGACCTTAATAGATGAGAGACCTTAATGGTCTCCACTAATGACAGTGTAGTTAGGGGGCAGCAAGCAGAGGTTCAATTCCTCATTCTGACAGTAGCTATGTGATTTTAGACTGGTTACTTTTGTGATTCAAATTAATCATCTTTGAATTGAGGATTCAAATATAATCCACTTCATAGGATTTTGTGAAGATTAAATGAAATAATGTTTGAAGTGTCAAGCCTATCTTAATGAGGGCTAAATGATATTAGTCCTTTCCTTTTACTTCTAAATTGACAAAAGTTAAGTCCAACAAATCTAGGGGATTTGTTAAAAGTTTGCAAAGGTGGCAAACCTGCTTGGAAATTAGTCTTTTTATTCTTAGAAAGAAATATGCAGAGTGTGGGTTTAGGAAACAGAAAAAACACCTGGTAACTACAGGTGTACCTCAGAGACATTGCAGGTTTGATTCCAGACCATTTCAATAAAGCAAATATTGTCATAAAGTCAGGCAAATGAATTTTTTGGTTTCCTAGTGCATATGTAAGGTATGTGTATACTATACTGTTGTCTATTAAGTGTGTAATAGTATGTCTAAAACACAATGTACTTCATTGTTAAAAATTGCTAACCATCATCTGAACTTTCAGTGAATCATAATCTTTCTGTTGGTGGAAGGTCTTACTTCAATGTCAATGGCTGCTGATTGATCGGGGTTATGATTGCCAAAGGTTGGTGTGGTTGTGGTAATTCCTTAAGAAAACACTGAAGTTTACCACATCGGTTGACTCTATCATTCACAAACAATCTCTCTGTAGGATGCAATGCTGTTTGATAGCATTTTACTCACAGTAGAACTTCTTTCAAACTTGAAATGTATCCTCTAAAATCCTACTGCTTGTTTACCAGCTAAATTTATGTAATACTCTAGACATTTTGTTGTCATTTTGACAATATTCACAGCACCTTCACCAGAAGTAGATTCCATCTCAAGAAATCACTGTCTTTGCTCAGCCATAAGAAGCAACTCCTCATCCATTCAAGTATGATCGTAAGATTGCAGCAATTCAGTCACATCTTCAGGCTCCACTTCTAGTTCTAGTTCTCTTGCTCTTTCTCTGCATTTACTTCCCCCATTGAAGTCTTGAACCTCTCAATGTCATTTATGAGGATTGGAATCAACTCCTTTCAAATTACTGTTCATGTTGATATTTTGACCTCTTCTCATGAATTATAAGAGTTCTTAATGGCATCTAGAAAGATGAGTACTCTCCAGAAGGTTTTCAATTTACTTTGCCCAGATCCATCAGAGAAATCACCATGTGTAGAAGCTGTGGTCTTATGAAGTGCATTTCTTAAAAAATAAGACTTGAAAGTCAAAATTAATTCTTGATCCACAGACTTCAGAATTAGTGTTAGTAGGCATGAAAACATTAATCTCATTGTCTCCATTAGAGCTCTTGAGTGATCAGGTGCGTTGTCAATGAGTGGTCATATTTGGAAAAGAATCTTTTCTTCTGGGCAGTAGCTTTCAACAATAGGCTTAAAATATTCAGTAAACATGTTATAAACAGGTATGTCATAACCCAGGCTTTGCTATTCCATTTATAGAGCACAAACAGAGTAGATCAGCATAATTCTTAAGGGCCGGGGATTTTTGGAATGTCAATGAGCATAGGCTTCAACTTAAAGTCACCAGATGCATTAGCCCCTAACGAGAGAGTCAGCCTGTCTTTTGAAGCCAGGCATTGACTTCTCCTCTCCAGCTATGAAAGTCCTAGATGGCATCTTCTCCCTTATAGGAGGCTGTTTCATCTATACTGAAAATCTGTTGCTTAGTGTAACCTACTTCATCAGTGATCTGAGCTAACTCTTCTGGATAACTTGCCTCGGCTTCTATGTCAGCAAGCGTTTTACTTTGCACTTTCCTGTTATGGAGATGGATTCTTCCCTTAAACCTCATGACCCAACCCTTACTAATGTCCAACATTTATTCCACAACTTTCTCACCTCTTTCACCCTTCATAGAATTGAAGAGAGTTAGGGCCTTTCTCTGGATTAGGCTTTGGCTTACGAAAATGTTGTGACTAGTCTGATCTTCTATCCATACTACTCAAACTTTCTTCCTGTGAGAAGTATGGTTGTTTTGCCTTTTTACCATTCAAGTATTCACTGGAATAGCACATTTAATTTCCTTCAAGAACTTTTCCTTTGCATTCATAACTTGGATAGGTGTACAAAGGTCTAGCTTTTGGCCTGCTTTGGTTTACAACTTGCCTTTTTCAAGAAGCTTAATCATTTCTAGCTTTTGACTTAAAGTAAAAGACATGTGACCCTTCCTTTTACTTGAACATTTAGAGGCCATTAGAAAGTTAATAATTAGCCTAATTTCAGAATTGCTGTGTCTAGGGAAAGACAGGTAGGCTCAAGGAGAGAGAGGCAGGAGGCAGTCAGTGGAGCAGTCAGAACACACACATTTATCAATTAAGTTCACCATTGAATACAGTTTGTGGTACCCCAGAATAATTACAGTAGTAATATCAAAGACCACTGAATACAAATCATCATAACAAATGTAACAATAATGAAAATCTCTGAAATATTATAAGAATGACCAAAATGTGGCATAAAGACTTGAAGTAAACAAATGATTGTAGAAAAATAGCACCAATAGGTTTGTTTAATGCAGGGTTGCCACAAATCTTCAATCTAAAAAACATAATATCTGCAAAGAACAATAAAGCAAACTGCAATAAAATGAGATATACTGTATTTTAAGTTGGATATATTCATTAACTTTATGACCTCCAGTTTCCTCTTGTGTCCAACTTGTATACCAATAGCACCTACATGTTTGAGAAGTAAATGAAATGACAGAGGCAAAGCATCTTGCACATAAGAGATGTGAGATATATATTATTTTTACCATTTTGCTTCACAGTCTATGTATTTATTGTGTTCTCTCAATCTCCCCAGATTGGCTGGAATGTATTATATGCTAGGAATGGGAAATTAGTAGTAGAAGGAACAAACATTTATCGAATAGTAATTGTACACACCAAGTAATTTGTCTGCATTTTTTCATTTAACTGGTATATGCTGAAGTTGCTCTTTCTACAAACACTACTGATATTCTAATTGCCAAAGTCTGTGATCATTTCTTAAGCTTCATATCACAGAGCATTCCTCCTAAATTTGGAAGTCAAGTTCATTATCTCTTCCAAGGCAGAATCCTTCAGTTTCTGGTACACCTTTCTTTCCTGATTCTCATTCCTAACTGATCAAACCCTGCATAGATTCCTCTTTCTCTTATGGGTCTGTGCTTATCAGTCTTTTCCAGACCTCTCACATTTTGTACCTCAATAGGTCTCCAGTGTTTCTTCCAAACCAATCTCTTCCCTCAGATGTGTAAACATTTGGATGGACCCTAGATTCTTTAAAAATACTGTCTAATATTGGACCTGCTTGTATTGCATGGAGCACTGGGTGTAGTGTATAAACAATGAATCTTGGATCTCTGAAAAAATAAAGTTAAAAAAATAATATTGGACTTACTGATTTTCCCTTCTAAACTAGATATTTTTTTTTACAAATTTCCATCTTGTTTTTATGAACATAATCTTCTCAGGAGTTGTCATTGACTGCAGGCCATGTAACCTTCACTGAATTCAATCAATCAACAAGTTCCTGACCATTTTGCTTCTAAAATATTTCTTGATGGATTCATTAATACATTAATCACTATCCACTCACGCCTCAATTATTGCAAACCTCCCAACTGCTCTTGCTTTTCCATTCTTGAATTCTCATATTCAACCTTCACACATACTTATTTCGATGTTTAAAAATCCAAATATAACCCTTCTCTACATGTCAAATTCACTGCAAATCTCTGTAGGCTGGTTTGTCCAAACATTTACTCAAAATATTATTTCTTTGTTATTCATTATTCATGATGTTTTAGACTATGATTTCCAAATAACTAAACAAACTAATAGTGAAAAGATACATTGTAATAAAAAACCCACAAAAACCATGAAGAACTTCAAAATATACTTTTAAAATTAGTTGTGGATGTATGTAAAATACAGTGAAATACAATTTTAATTTTGTAAGAATTTTGAAATTGAAAAAATATATAAGCATATTTTACATTCTTTGTGAATAGAAACATCCATCACACAATTGTATTATTTTTTCTTCTTTTCTTATTTTAGACATTTGCAAAGTAACAGGTAATTTGATATATAATTAACAGAACCTATTCTATTTNGTGAATAGAAACATCCATCACACAATTGTATTATTTTTTCTTCTTTTCTCATTTTAGACATTTGCAAAGTAACAGGTAATTTGATATATAATTAACAGAACCTATTCTATTTCTAAGATAAAGTAATTCATTTAGTAAATTCACTAAAAGTAACTCATCAAAAGTATTAAAAGTAGTATGAGCAAATTAAGATATATAGAGTAATATATACAGTGTCTTTAGTTCAACTAAATTACTTATTCTAAACATATTCTACAGAAAAAGAATATATTCTCATTTTTTTAGTTTTTTAATTCAATCTGGGTTCATGCTTTGTTCTACAAAATATATATATATATATATAAAGTTGATGGTCTATTTTTTTTCCTATCTTCCAAAATACCACATCAATTTTTTATGTAACTATATAAATACTTCATTGACTTTGCTTTCCTTTCCTATCGTGAGGCTTAAAATTATCATCAGGATCCTGGGAGCTCATTGAAAGTTTTAGAAAAAGCTAGTGGGCTACATAAAGAAACTATAATTTAAATTCTGAAATATTGTTCCAAAGGACTATTCAGAATATATGATGCTAAATATATTTTATGGTTCCTTTTATGGTTCCTTTACTTACAAAAGAATTTCTCAGGAGATCTAAATACAAAACAATTGGCCTTACTTCCACATTTGGAAAAATTATAATTCTATATTAGAAGTGGAATAGCACACATCTCATAATCTTACATTACTTTCAATATTGGTGGAAAACAACACTGTTTAACATGGGGTAGATTATACTTTTTTAAGATATATCTTGTGACGATGGGGGACAGAGGGCATGTGTTTTACTGGAAATAGTATTATTTTATATCTTCATTTGTGATTATGCAATTATTATTTATTTTCTTCCTTGCACTAAGCTTGAATAGAATGTGGTATCTGGATTACGATTTAAACCTCTAAAGTACAAAGAAGATGAGACTAGTATAATAAAGTTTCAAGTGCAGAGACAGTTTGGATGACAATATCCCTCTATTTGGTGTATATTTCTTTGTTCTTTCAAGAAATGTACACACATGCAACAAAAAAGTACACATTTTACCATGCTAATGTCAGGAAAAGGGTTGGCTGATATCAAACTCTTAACAATCTCAACATATCCATTTTGAATCCAGAAATATTCAGTGTCTGACTTCATCTCTTGTTTGTCTCTAATGGTAAAATATAAGTGATGGCAGACCGTGTCACAGTGGACATTGATTCTGATTGGACTTGTGTCAATTCTGATTTGGTGGGGCCCATTTCATACTTGATGTTAAATATTGTGACTATCATTCCTGCTTTTAAAAAGAGTTCTTACAGTATATGTTGTAAAGAATTATTTTCAAATAATGAATTAGATATACCCTTGAAAGGAGCTAAACAAAGACTATGTATAAATTGTCCTTTGGTGGTATAAGAACTAATACAGGGCTATCCCTATCCCTGCTTTTATACCTGATAACATACAACTGCAAAAACTTAAGATACCGATTTTTAACTAGAATTTATAGGGAAGATAAAGATTAATCCTACAATAATTTTATGTAGAAAATAAAGTATTTGTGTAAAATTTGAAATCAATCACCTTAGTAGCAACACAATAAGTACTTCTTCAGGGAAGAGCTATAGCTATCTCCACATTTAAAACCATCCCTTTCAAAAAATAGTCAATGATATTGTAAGGTGTTACATGACAACAAAAGGTAGGTACATTTTTTTGTTGAGCAGAGCATAACATATAGAGATGTTGAAGCACTATGTTGTACACCTGAAACTAATGTCACATTGTCAACTATACTATGAAAAAGAAATGGTGTGCATATATATACACAATGGAATATTTTCCAGCCATAAGAATGAAGGGTATCCCATGTACCTGATGCCATGGATGGACCTTGAGTGCATTTTACACTAAGTGATACAAGTCAGGCAGAGGAAGACAAATACTGTATGATATCAGTCATTTGTGAAGTTGGAAAAAGCCAAATTCGTAAAACNCCTGATGCCATGGATGGACCTTGAGTTCATTTTAAACTAAGTGATACAAGTCAGGCAGAGGAAGACAAATACTGTATGATATCAGTCATTTGTGAAGTTGAAAAAAGCNGTTGGAAAAAGCCAAATTCGTAAAACAGAGTAAAAGGTGGTTACCAGGTGATAAGGGATGGGATTATAGGATATATGTTGTTCATGGGTACAAACTTGCAATGAATAGTAAATAAATCCTAGAGACCTAATTTATGGTGTAGTGAATAGAGTACAATATTGTATTATAATCATCAAATGTGCTAAGAGACTAGAACTTAATTATTCTAACCACTAAAAAGAAATGGTAATTATATACCATGATATGTACTAATTATCACTACAATATCAATCATGTTACAATATATAAATGTATCAAATTAACATGTATACACCTTAAATTTATAGTGTTATGTATCACATATATTTCAATTAAAAATAAATTTTCAAAGTCCATTTCTGGGTTCTCTTCTATTTTTTTTTAAACCTTTTTTTTTTTTAAAAGAGTTTATTTATTTGTTTGACAGAGAGATAGAGAGAGAGTGCAAGTAGGCAGAGTGGCANCATATATTTCAATTAAAAATAAATTTTCAAAGTCCATTTCTGGGTTCTGTTCTATTTTTTTTAAACCTTTTTTTTTTAAAGAGTTTATTTATTTGTTTGACAGAGAGATAGAGAGAGAGTGCAAGTAGGCAGAGTGGCAGGCAGAGGGAGAGGGAGAAGCAGGGTCTCCACTGAGCAGGGAATCCAGTGTAGGGCTTGATGCCAGGATCCTGGGATTGTGACCTGAGCCACCCAGGCACCCCGGTTATGTTCTGTTTTTTAAGAAATATTAATTTTAATCCAGAAACATCCTTCAAATATTTCAAAAGATTAAGCTTCATTTTTTATTATATTATCATTTAACACTTCCCAGTAATTTTATTTAATTTTTTTTCTATGGATCTAGTAAAGTAAAATTATGGAAGAACTTATTTATGAATATTATTATTATTATTTTAATTTATGAATCTTATTTTTCATGGAGAAGTATGTATGTTCTAAGAGCATATCAATACACTGATGTTAAACTGTTTCCTATTGAAAATTCATTCCATCATAAGGGGGATTTTTTTAAAGTCTATATGAGAAATGCATGTTAAAACTATTTTTCACTTTGCCAATTGGAAGAAGGCATAAATAAGTTCTTACTCAATGTTCTTTCTTTAAATTCATTTATAATCATAGCACAATAATTAAGTAAATTATGTTTCTTAATAGAGCGCCACAGGATCCAGAGCAATGAAATGAATAGAGAAAAAATGACTGTGTCAGAACACAGAACTCATCCCCATATTTTGTCTTTTTGTGGATAAAACCTATAAGGCTTTCTAGTTTAGCATGTCGAGAGACAACTGAAGACTTTAAAAACCTATAGCTTCCCACATGCATTTAAAAACATTTCAGTCAGTCTTGGATGAGGTAACTTTCATTACAAGAAGAGTTCTTTTTTTTTTTTTTCCTGTTGTTGAATGACCTGTGACTCCACACATGACTTTGGTGGGCACAGTGATCTCTGATAAAAGAGGGACTCCGAACAATGTCTTCTTTACCTTGTGCCTGATACGGGTCCCAAGTAAGAACAAAAGCAAGCACCATGTCCTCGTACTTTGTTGTTAAACCCATTGTGCTTAAAAATGTGTGGCTGGTATCAAGGCTCAACATTTGAAAAATATGTTTTTATGTCACCCTTGGCAACGACATATGAATCAAAACTGCCTTCTTCTACCTTTCTAGTCCTATAGTGCCAATTTCACACTAATACTCACAAATTCTGATATAAGCCAAGTAGCAAAAGCAAGTACTGAAGAATTCAAGAATCTTTAAATAAGCTCCACAAAATTATAATCACAAAAACAATGAAGGAATGAAGGTATAAGTGTTAACAAATGTGTTTAGAGTTGTATTTAAAAATATAACTTTCCTGAAGATCTTAAATGACCAGAGAGGGTGTTTTTAATTAACAAAGACAATATCCTGGACAATGTACATTAATATATTTAAAATATAAATAAGCAGACATTTATTTGAGAAAGCATAAATTAGCGCAGTTGTATGAAAAAGATACAGGTGCACACAATGGACACATACACACACTGTGCCAAGACCAGCTATGAAAATAATGTGAAAGATTTATCTAAGAAAATAATCAGTAATAGCTCCAAGGCCTCAGAATTCAACTGCTAAGTTATGTCAAGCTTTCATTGCACAGTTAATTTCCAGCGTATAAATACTATTAATTTTTTTAAGAATTTTTATTTGTTTATTTGACAGAGAGAGAGAGAGCACAAGCAGGCAAAGTAGCAGGCAGAGGGAGAGGGAGAAGCAGGCCCCCTGCTAAGTAAGGAGCCCAATGTGGGGCTCGATCCCAGGATCCCAGGATCATGACCTGAGCTGAAGGAAGTCACCCAACTAACTGAGCCACCCAGGCACCCTGTATAAATACTATTATTTAAAGAAATGAAAATTCTCCAAGTACTTTGTACCCAATCTTATAAAAAAGCATAAAAAATAAAATTTAAAATGACTTTTCATGTATGAAAAAAGTATATATTTTATTAGAATTCAACAGCATTTAACAAGTATCATCAATTAAAATGAAATAGAAATTCAGATTGTTTAATTTGAGGAAATACATCTATAAGTCTTTACAATTTATATATATATATATATATATATATATATATCCTATTTTACAGATGAAAAAACTGAGACTCATAAATTTAAATATATTGTCAAAGGTTACACACCCAGTGCAGAACTATTCTAGAGTCTATACTTTTAGCCAACAAATTATGCTACCCCACAGGATAACACCACATAAAACAGAAAGAAGTTCTGTAAAAGAGTCACACACACACACACACACACACACACACACAATCAAAATTAGAAACAAGTCTAGTATGCAGGCTAATAGTTATGGTGATTGAGCATCTATTTAGTTTTGATACTCTTAGATAATGAATCAAAAAGAGATAAAGATTGAGTTACAAGATTTCCAATTTCTGATAAAAGGAAAGTTGAGTTGTACAAAAAAATTCAGGTGAGGATGTAATGGAAACTATGAACCCACAGGACCAAAAAAAACAAGTTGGTATTTTTTATTAGCATTCTATAAATCACCCAGTCAAGTTAATTTACATGTCATCTCCTCACATAGTTACCATTTTGTGTGCCTATTGTGTATGGTGAGAACACCTAGCATCTATTCTCTTAGTAAGTCTCTAATCAAAATGGTGTTATTAACCACAGTTGTCCTGAGGTACCTTGGATCTCTAGAATTATTTAACCTTCGTAACTGATTTTACACCCTTTGACCAACCTCTCCCCCTGTTCCCTCATCTCCTCACCCTTGGTAACCACTTTTCTACTCTCTACTTCTATGTAGTCAACTTTTATAAGATTCTTCATATAAGAGAGATCATGCAGTTTTTCTCTTTCTTCTTCTGCTTATATCACTTAGCATAGTGCTGTCCAGGTTCACCCTTGTTGCTGCATATGGCAGAATCTTCTGTTTAGTATATACATGGAATGGAATATTACATATCACAATTTTTCTATTCACCCATCACTGAATACTTAGGTTGTTCTCATATCTTGTAAATAATGCTGTAGTGAGAGTGGGAATACAGACGTCTCTTTGAGATACTGATTTAATTTTCTTGGGTATATACCCAGAAGCGGTGTTGCTGATTATATGGTAGTTCTTTTTCTGGTATTTGGAGGAAGCGCCATACTATTTTCCACAATGGCTGTGCCAATTTACAGTGTACAAGTGTTGCCTTTCCTCCACATCCTCATCAATACTTGTTTTCTTTTATATTTTTGATAATGTTGAAATATTTTATGGGTTCTCTTCCATTTCTCTTGCTGTCTCCATTCCAACTCAATATTTCAAATTATGAAGGTGTGTGAATGCATTTAGATGCATGTTGGAGTGAGGTTTAAAAAGCATTTAAGTGATATTATTTAAAATTAATAAAATTTTAAGAGATTAGATATACAAAACCATAATAGCTATATAGAACAGAATTTTTTTAAAAAACATATTTTGGGGGATTAGAATATTAAGATTTGAAACTAAAAGGAAATTTTACTTACAGGGTCTTCTGAATCTAGCCAGTCAAGTGAATATCCTAATGGAACATTTATGGCATATCATAGGTCTAAAGTTTACTATGTTTTCAAACCACTGCTGTGTAGATCATCTGATATGTCTAGGGTATATTCCTTTGAACATTTTTTTAAATATTTTATTTATTTATTTGACACAGAGAGAGAGATCACAAGTAGGCAGAGAGACTGACAGAGAAAGAGGGGGAAGCAGTCTCTCTGCTGATCAGAGAGCTCGATACAGGCCTCGATCCCAGGACCCTGAGATCATGACCTGAGCTGAAGGCAGAGGCTTAATCCACTGAGCCACCCAGGTGCCCTGCGTATATTCCTTTGAATTTGGATTTACCAACTACAAAATAAACACTTTCTAAAGGTCCTTTCCATTGTTCTTAATCTTTGATCCTACAAGTCCCTCCTAAGATTTAGGATTGCATTAAATATCATATGCAAATTCTATGGAAAATGGTCTCTTTATAGACCATGGTCACCAACTTGAATCTCATATTAACCTGGCTATATAAAATGTATTAGCTTTAAAAATCATCTGAAGTGTCAATAGTCTTAGAATGAAATTGATTAACCTTCCAAATAATCATTCTATGTTTGTACTAAATGATAAACTTGAAAAATGGTGACTCGGGGCAAGAAAGTTATACAGTATAGGAACCTAGAAGCATACAGCCTTTGTAATCTTGATTTTATGGGTTCAAAAAACAGAAAAGTGTATTGTTAACTTACCAATAGAAGATGAGATATGCTTATTTACCTAAGTAAATTTGGAATCTGGAATTTCAAAAATATAAGCTATTTTTAAAATTTTTGTTACTTAACAGTATATACTTGGACCAATTTGTGCATATTCATTTTTGAATACATTAAGAGAACAGAGGAGAAATTAATTTTTCTACTGCATAAAGGAAATGCTTTTTTATTAGTTTTTATAGATTACAAGTAGCTTTGAATAATTTATTCTGCTTTAATATAGTGAAAATATAACATGGTGTCAATTTGACCTCAAATGTAGGAAGTCAAAAAGATTTAAAAACTATTTCATTGTAGGTAGTTTCTTCCTCACTTTTCTAAAACAGAGATGCTATTAAACAGAATTTCCTGCACTGCCAAAGTCAGTCTTCCAAAGGCATGCTTTTAATGCAAATGACAGTTGAAAAATTAGAAATGATACTGAACTAAGTTTTACATTTCCCATGTCTCTTGGCCTTTAACACTGTGTAGAAATGACATTCACAATTTTCTGTACTGCTTTTACACAGTAGCTAGCAAAATCCTGTACTCACTTTGCCCTGACAATCCATCAGAACGGGATTACTTTAAATTCTTTTTGCCTCTCTTTCCACACACAATTGAACACAAACGATCTTTATCCCCTGACAATATGACTTTAAGAAAAGTCTCCTTCTGGACATATTAATATAAGCATCGTTCAGAGAATCTAAGCAACTTGAAGGATAATAATTGTTTATTCGCAAGAATCCTCTTCTCAAATGTGTTACCTTCCATATTTAAAGCATGTTAAGTTCCTTTTGCAGTTTGTGGGAGGATAGGATAAATTGATCAACATCAAACATACCTTCTCATTTAAAAGTAAGTTCAAAAGCAGGAATCTTATTGAAGGGAAACCTTGTTGAAGAGTGTGATGTATTAGAGGAATACACTAATTATGATACTCCTTTACAAATGTTCTTAATAGCCTCCAGTGAGAAGAATGAGACATGGATATTGAATACCAAGGTAGGATTTACTTTGTACCTGAAGTGATTTTCAGAGGAAAATGTATTTGATTATATAAATAGGGAGTGGGTATGAAGAAGACAGAGATATTAAAGTAGTTCACTTGAAGGAAAACTATAATTAGCTCTTAATTATATGGGGGTGATTAATATATTCAGGTCATGCTGAATATCCTAATTTGGATTATGCTAGAAAGGGTGGATTGGGGAAATAGGGGGTGGGGAATCCAGAAGGAAGCAAGCTCTGAAGCTGGCCATAGGCTGGTATAGGGAACAAAGGTGAGGCTTAAACAACTGGGCCTTGGAGGGCAGCTTAGACCTTTTCTTCCACCACATGTTGTCTTTGTGCACATTGCCTAATGTTCGAGCACTAGCTCACCATGAATTTCCACGTCAATTTACTTTTCAGTATTAAAGTTGACTTAGTTGCCTTATTAGCTGATATTATAACATAGGTTTTCATTTTTTAAATTGTCTTAAATATTACCTAATAAGTAAAGACCAATATAAGTGGTAGGATTAAAATTCAAAAGTTTTATAATCACTATATTGTACACCTGAAACTAATATTAAACTGTATGTTAACTAACTGGAATTTAAATAAAAACTTAAAAAAAAACCCTTTATCTGTAATAAAATATTTGTCATGGTACCGTAACATGGGATATCAAGTATACCATGCTTAACGAAATAAGTAGTTTATATCAAAGGAACTTCATATTAACCAAGCTTTTTCCTATCTGCTAATCAATTATTTGTATTTTACATAAAAAGGGCAACAAAACTCAATTCTCTGCATTAAGGACCCACAATAATAATTATTAAATTACAAGATTCATATGGTTGCAGAATATATGATAAATGATGATGATGCTCTGTAAAATAGTCTTTGACTTAAAGGAACAACTATACCTTATATTTCTTTCCTTATCTATAGCCATGAAGAAAAACTGTCATAGACATATTTTTAAAGGCATAAACAGTATCTCAAACATGTAAATAATACTGTACAAACTACAATAAATAATCTACAAAAGATCAAATTGTATACAATAACACATAGGGACTTAAATGTAATTCATTATTTTATTATTAGACATCAAAACAATAAAAAGAAAGATCTAAGGACTCTAGTCCTAGTCAAAAGAAAGTTTATGAAATTATTCCAGTATGAAATTCTGCAAACACATACAATATATGGGGTAGACATTTTTATTTTAAAAGGATCGTACTAACTGACAAGTTTCACATCTGATCAAACTACTTTATCACTATTTTACCATTGACTTGCTCTAAAAGAAAAAAAGAAGGAGTATCAAACACATTTTAGACACAGTAATTTATAGAAGGCATTGCTTTAGATTTCCTATATATGGTGAACATATAGGAAAGAAACACCCAACTGTTATTATCAAGATAAAGAGAAATTAGAAAAACATTACTTGCTATAATACTTGAGACCAAAAAATAGTTCATTTACAATGAAATTACTGTTAAGTATTACTCTTATGTAGTAAACTTCATTTTGTATTTAATGACAACATTTATTGCAAAACATTTTAACAGGGAAAACAAATGCAAAACTATAAATAAATTTTCATCACTTACCTCTCTTAACATTTCTGCTTGTACTTGTGGACTTATCTGAAGGACATGGGCAACGTCCTTCACATTTGACTGAGATCTGTTTTCCTAAGACACATGCCTGATACTCTAGTTTGCACTGTATACAAAGAGAAAAAAATAATAATTTAGATACATTTAGTTATATCAAAACAAAGTCAAGAAAGGGACAATAGCACACTGGTGATTCTATTACACATGTTATGGAAAAGACAGATGAATAGTATGGAAGGAAGAACATTACATCTGATTTCAACTCTATGAGTACTAATTCTTAAGTGTGGCATTTGGAGTTAGTTTCTTAAATGTTCTCAGCCTTGATTTTCTCATCTGAATCATTGGAATAAAAACACTGAATCTACAGAGCTTTAAGAATTAAACAGGCGGTTTTCCTAGAGTGGACCTACCATGAACTGGGCTCTCAGATGTTAGCAAAGTCTGAATGAAATTAGTCAGTCAAAATTATTATGGCACATGAAGTTTTGTTTCGTTTTGTTTTGTTTAGCTTAATTTTGTGTTGATTTTGTTTGTAAACATTACTCTCTGTAGCGTTTTAAGCCTGAGTATCCTTAACTCATTGTTAATATTTCAGAACTGCCCAATTTGACATGATTTAAAAAATTATAAACCTACTCCATCTTTTAAAAGGCAATAATTACCTTCCTACTCTAAAAGAAATAGATCTTGCTAATTCTGAAGTAATGTGATTTCTTTAGTGGCTATGTCCATAAATTTACTCAGTGCAAATTATTTTAAAATTAAATAGGGCAGACTTTCTGGCTCCAGTCGACAAATGCACCAGTGACTAATTTAATTCAGCTTCAGCTGATACCAAGAAACACTGACTACACCTAATGACTAATCAGATTACTCATATCTGTACAAAATTTTTTCTTTGTCAAATAACTCTCTAATGGACAAGCAAAATTCATAACTACTCTTTCAACAAATGAGTTAAAATTATTACACTTGGAATATATACGTAGTGACCTGGTGGGCCTTTTTTGGAGGAATGAACTCTTTCAAAGACAAAATTTTTTAATTATTATTCAATGTTTCAGTAATTGCAGGAAATGATTTTGACTTGTAAAATCACAATGAATTTTAAATGTAATTAAAATGCTCAATGGCTAATCAAAAGTAGAAATAGATAAGAAATTATGAGCACTTTAATGAAAGCCAGATAAGTTATATTAAACTTTGAGACCTCAAATGTAATATTTTTAACTCTAACTTCTTTTAACTTAGTATTTCAGAACCCTGGATCTGGCCATATGAAAATTCTGACTCATGACATAATTTAAGAAAAGTTCAAGAACAATTATAAATGGTATGTGAACAAAGCCAAAAGTCAATATTAATTATAGCTAATATTAAATTTTAAAATTTGAAAATATGTTTGCTCTCTTCAAATGTGTTATGCCATACTCATTAACATGAGTATGGCATAAATAAATGTGGTTTATTTTAAAAGTGATTTTTTTATTCAAAGAAAATGAAAACCTGAAAATAACTGAGTGAACAACAAAAATACATGAGTTGTGAGTTTAAAAAGTTTCACCTCTTAGATAACTTTCTTTGACATAACAAAAATTTTCTAAGCTCTCTAAAACTTGCACGTGATGAAGTTATAGCCTTGAAAAAGAATTACTTTATAGATAAAACAATTTCTTTTTCAGAATGGTTCTATCAAACACTTTTTTTTCTGTGTACATTTTTATAAAGACCAACAAAATCAGAAGGATAGCAAATCCACCCCATTGTTTATACTTATAAGAATCTACTTCCTGTAATCAGAAGACCAGTTAGTTTTATTTACTTATGGGTTGATTTTCAAAAAAACATCATCATGAAGAATTTTATTCAAAGAATATTAGGACATTAAAAGTACTATTTTAATATATTTTTCTTAGCTACACCCACTGATTGGATTTCTAATTAATGACATTCAATTTACTTAATTATCACAAAGCTGAAATATTTATAAAGGTATAAGTGAACTAAAATATCACATAAAGGGCATGCTCATTAGTTTATAATTACCAAAAAAATGGAAATTCTGTAGAGAAAGACATGATTAATGTATTCCTGATTATCTAAGACCCTGAGCATTGAGAATATTTAAGTTAGCAGTTACTGTGAAAAGCAAGCCTTCAAAAATGATTTTTTAATGGCCAAGTTGACACTTGTCAGGGAAAGCAAGTTAAAGTCATTTGTTTAATCAGAGTCAAAGAAGAAAATATGATCTTACCATAAGAGAGATCTGGTCTGCCCATAGAAAAGACCCCAACCATCAGGGTAATAAACACTGGGACAGGCTATTATTACAGATTTTTAAGATAATGTAATCATCATGGCCTTGTTGGATGGCTTAAATCAGAAGTTCTCACTAGGAGTGATTTTGCCCCCAGGGGACATCTGGAAACCTTTTTGGTTGTTAAAACTGTGAAGGAGGGATTGCAGCTGGCATTTAATGGAGGTCAGAAATGCAGCTAAACATCCTTTAAGACACAAGTCAGCCCCCCAAAATAAAGCATTATCTGACCTCAAATGTCAATAGTGTCCTGATTCAGCTCTGGATAATGAATAATTAACTAAACCCTCAGGATCCCTTCCATATTTCCTTAGGAATTTTTTCTTGGTCATTCATTAAAGTAATGCAATAAGATAAAAAACAATGGCATAAATAAACTACCAGCTACAAGTACTTAAATTATCCAGGAAAAAAACAAACAAACAAACAAAAAAACCAGAAAAGACAAATCAGCTAAAACAACAAAATACACAGCTTATAAATGATGACTTTCACTGATGTATCCCTAAATACATTTAAACACTGTGTTAAGCAGTTTGATGCGTTATGTTTTGATCAATGAGATAAGACAAGCATATTTTTTTTAAATAAGTCTTTCAGGAGTGCCTGCATGGCTCAGATGATTAAGCGTCTGCCTTTGGCTCAGGTCATGATCTTAGGTCCTGGGATTGGAGCCCCGTATCAGACTCCCTGCTCAGAGGAGAGTCTGTTTTTCCCTCTCCCTCTCCCCCTGCTTGTGCTCTCTCTTTCTCTCTCAAATGAATAAATAAAATCCTTTAAAATAAATAAATAAAATAAGTCTTTCAAATGAAGCTTAGAAAACTTTATGCAACTGATCAAAAATGTATGGCTAACATAGAATTTGAGCACTATTTTATAGTGTTCTCATCTAGAACAAGTATATAGCAGTAGCTAAAAATAGCAACAATGTTCTCTGCTTCTTTTTGTAATGATAAAAATTTTGATGCAAGTGAAAAAATGGGAATTTAGAATATTATGAGTCACTTTTTTAGTGTTTGTTTTAATCTACCTTGGACTCATATATTACATTATATATCTTTAATACCTTAACAACCAATATCTTAGACATGATCTGAGCTCTCGTGAATAGAATTCCTCATGGTCTGCTCTAGCTAACCCTTTTGCAAGTATGTGTCCTTCATTTGAGTTTTTCTGATCCCCATTCTGGTGTTTACCATGGAAAGACAACCAGAGAAGGAAGAAAGACTTGATTTAGACTTGCATTCATTCATTGGGATTTACCAATTGCACTCACATGTTATTATTGTAGCATAAATAAGAAACAGGGAGTTAAGCCCTGCAAAAACCTTTGGCAACCCTATGCACTCAAGGGGACACTACCCCATTGTTTTCTGTCACTTTACTTTTCATTAAGAAATAACACCCTGTTTATTTTGGGCAAATGTCTCCTTTTCTCACCAGAAACTTTATTTGGGGAAACTAAATTCTACATACCAATGTTGTAGCATATCTCTTACCACAGGGTCAAAGTCCTGTGACATGAGGCAGGTTAAACTCATCTTCCTAAATTTTTATTCAGATCTGAAGAAAGAGAGGTAAATCCTTTACAGGGACAACAGTAGAGATTCAAGCACAGATGCTCTTAAGAAAAATCAAAATGAGAAAAGGACCAACAGATTTCTGAGAATGTTAAAGTCCTTAATTTAAGCAATCTTTATGGCTAAATGATATGCAAGTCGATTTCCCTTTACACCTCAAAATGTTTCTATCAGACATCTAGAAATTGGGTATTGCAAAGATAAGTTGAATTTAAGTTGAGATGAGATGACATAAGGACAGTAAGGACTCTTTAACCCAGGGTAATAAATTTATAATCCCTATCATGTAGTCATGAACCAGTTAAAATAGTCTATCAGTTGGCAACTAGACTATCTCACTAAGGAGAACAGCCAGTGTGGGGCTCTGTGCTCAGCAGGAAGTCTGCTTTCAGATTCTCTTCCTCTGTCCCTCCCACTGGAGCATGTCCTCTCTCTCTAAAATAAATCTTAAAAAATAAATAAATTAAAAATAAATTAACAGTATGGCAATAAGTAATAAGGGATGTATATTAAAAGAACACACAGGAGATGAAAGATTCAGAACAGAAAGTTAAATTTAGCTAACAAGAGAAAAGACTGAAGACCTCAAAGTTTTCAATGACTTTAACAATTTTATATAAAGGTTAAAATGCTAGGGTGTGGTGATTTGGGCATGCATTTCAATATTTATGGGGTTTACACACTTAAATTTTTATATTAACTATTTCAATGAACATAAAGGTTGAGGGAATTCCTTGTTTATTATGCTTTCTTTTATAGATTTTATTTATTTATTTGACAGAGAGAGAGAGAAAGAGAGAGAGAGATCACAAGTAGGCAGAGAGGAAGGGGGAAGCAGGCTCCCCACTGAGCAGAGAGCCCCATGTGGGATTCGATCCAAGGACCGTGAGATCATGACCTGAGCAGAAGGCAGAGGCTTTAACCCACTGAGCCACCCAGGCACCCTTGTTTACTATGCTTAAGAAATACTAAGAACCAGGGCCTGGGTGGTTCAGTCAGTTAAACCGCTGCCTTTGTCTCAGGTCATGATCCCAGGGTCCTGGGATCGAGCTCTGCATCAGGTTCCAGCTGAGCTGGGAGCCTGCTTCTCCCTCTCCCTCTTCTTGCTGCTCTGTCTGCTTGTGCTCTCTATCTCTCTGTCAAATAAATAAATGAAATCTTAAAAAGAAATACTAAGGACCTATTTAAAATTATGTATTATTCTCATAGCTAAGGTAGCAGTGATAAACTTTGGAATATGCTGGAATGGAAAGATAGAGAAACAGTGGTGCATTTAGTTTTGACAAAAAGATATAATCACATAAAACTTAGTTTTTCCATTGTGTAAACTTTTCCTCTCGAGTAAACCCGAGGAAGTAACCTGGGAAGACATTGCTTCTGGAGCACCCCCTGTTGACTCACTACAGGAATACATGTGCATCTAAGACCGCAGCTCACCATACACCTTTGGAAAGAAGAATCCTGGCAATGTTGACTATGGAAAAGAGGATGGACCTGCTAACCGGGGGGAATCAAAACTGAGGGATGAGTTTATAGAGGAAAGGTGAATATAAAAAGGAAAAATAACAAGGATAAGGTGAGACATAGATAGTGGAAGCAAACTAGTTAACTTTTCAGAAGTTAATAATTTCTTAAATATTATAAATAACAAGTGTCCTTCTAGATACACACGCATACAAATATATCTATGGCTAATTCCAAGTGAGTCTATCTATATATATTTTAATACATATTAAAATGTATAATAAAATATGTATTTTTTTAAAACTAAAAAAGCAAAACAAAAAACAACAATAAAAACAAAAACAACAACAACAACACAACTCAGCTTGAGTTCATACTGATACCTCCAATTCCAGTCCAACATCCCAGGATTCTTTCCAGCCTCCCATTTTCCATGTTTGTGAGTACTTTCTCCAACAATAAGAAACATAGATTTACTTATGTGATCACTCTATTTTCTTAATTGCCCAAGAGAATAATCTCATAGCTTGCTGGCCATCTCTCCAACATAGAAATTCCAGGAACATTCCCCACTAAATACCTCATACGTCCTTGCTATATTACAAAGTTCAACCCTTCTCTATTCACCACTGTGCAGTGGATCCACTAACTTTGGGACAGGGAGGGGAAGAAAGGAACTCAATTTTTTTTTCTTTCCCTGTACCTCCTCTAATAACTAAGAGAAGAGTGCGGGAATCTTATGATGTGTGAGTGAGATTTGACAATGTCTCCCTGTAGAAATTGCTTTACAGATCTTGAAATCACTTTATTATATACATAGAAGATTAGATTTATTCTATTAGATTTTCTAGGTGAATTAACATGATAATCATTCTGTAATAATCCTCTTCATCTTTTATGACTTTTATTGGGAAATCTAGTTTTTTTGTTTTGTTTTGTTTTGTTTTGTTTTTTTGACACTGTGGAGCTACTCTACTATTTTGTAGTATTGGAAGACAAGTCCCTTTAGATCTCCTGCGTTTCTGTACATCTTAGGAGCAGAGGCATTTGATAGCCTTTTGTTGGTACTGTATCTTCGATTTCGTTTGTGTGGTCATATCCTAGCAAGGTAGAGATAATTCTGCCTCCTATCTGGAAGAAAGGGCAGATTTGTTTGCTTTCCAGTTAAAGAAAAATAATGTTGCCTTTGCTAAGTAAAGGGGTTTTTAATGACTATTTGGGTGGATTCACAATGCTTAGTCTCACCAACAGTGAAGGAAAACTGTTATCTCTTTAGTCATCACTGTCAAAAAGCAGTCCCCAGCACCTAACTGGACTTTTTTGGTATTGAAAAGAGTATGCTCCTGCCTTGGTCATTGTACTTTTTCCCTTTGTATCAGTCAAACCAACAGGCTTATTTAGAACCTCTCCAATAAGCTGTGTGGTACTCCTGACCTTTAGGGTCCCACTATCTTAAAAGACTCTTTCAGCTACAAGTCTGTTGATACTTTTTTCAGATCATGCCATTCCTCTTCCAGTTCCACATGCTGACGCTGGCTATGTCCTTTTGTCCTATGAAACCAACATGTGTCATATGTCTGACCTTTTGGACTATTTGTAGCCTGACAACAGTGCAGCTTTTATCATAAAATTACTAAACAGACTGGCAAGTAAGGTATCTAACAGACCTTCCATGCCCCTTTACTGTCCACAGGCATCTGATTATAAGCATTGGTATGGTCTCTTCAAAAATCTCACAAAGGTTTTAGACTCTGACTCCCTCACTTTAACAAAACCGTTTGGTCCCTGAATTTTGCTGTCTCCAGAAAGAGAATTTACCCTCTCAGCTGGTTCCTTAGTAATGAATCGGATGAAAAGAGGCTTAGGTACCTAGTCTAAATATTCAGGCTTTTTCTTTTCTTCTTCTAATTGAAACCTCGGGTTGGCCTGGTTGCTGTATCCCGTAGGTGACAGCCTGTCCAAGAGGACCTTGGGAATTCAATCTTACTTCTGACTCAGTCACCTGGATTGTCTTGTTGGATTAACAGGGTCCTGGATCACATTGCTCACTCAGTCCCCTGACAGTAGTCCATGCACCTCAAAGTTGGGAGCACAATGTGTCTTTCTTTTACTTCCCTTGTCCCAGCTGGACTGGATTCCTATAGGTATAATATTTATGTACAGCGTTTAGAAGTTGAGAGGAAGAAATGGGGAATTTTACCTTCTGTAATGTGGCACACTAATTTTGTGTTTATAGAGGGAGAACAAGAACCTCAGCCCAAAGGGAGGGAACACCTTAGACACTGAGGGAAATGGCAGAGAGAGAGACATTAATGATCTTTTGTCTTTCAGAGTTACCCATATTTCTTTCCTCCTCAAGGAATGTGCCCTTGTACGGTTTTCCCTAAGTGTTCTAGTGTCTTAAACTTAACTGCTGGATTTTCCTTTCCCTAGACATTTGCTTCTCTATTCTGTTCAACCTAACTGAGAAGTCAGTCAGAAAGGGAAAGGGATGGTACCAACTCCTGAACGTCCCATGCAAAGCACCTGCCAGTACCTCCCAAAGTCTTTCCACTTCCATTCGGTCATTCAGTAAGATGGCTCAATGCCACGAGTTGGATGCTTCGAAAAATAGGACAGGTTGAACAGACTGCTTTCAAGCATCACTCCAAAAACAAGGAGTAGAATCAATTATGCTAATCCAGTTGGAAAATCAAGCCCCTTCTGGTGGGCTGGCAGGTCACATTTGATGTACTGTCAATCTGTATCCCTGGAAAAATGTAATTCTTACTTGCAGGTCACAGCAGTTTTAATAACATTTTGTTTTCAGGACACCACATACACTGCTGGGACTATTCTCTTGAATGGAATCCAGGCATGAAGAGGCCTCCCTACAGAAAACATGGTGATTTGAAGCTCAGCAGTGGTCTAAGAGAACTTCATCTGTGTAGGAAGTACCACCAGTAGATCAGGTAGCTCTCAGAAAACCGAGATCTCTCCTAAATGGATCTACACTTAGTTATTCAGTTCCACGTGCCATACTGGACTCATTTTTTTGAGCACCTTGCAGGAATTTCTCTCTGTAACACAAGGTACCTGATTAGAAAAGGTGATATAAATTTGTCACTGATCTTAAGTGAAGTGGTCAGTGATACCACATTGTTCCTAGAAGGCATTCAGATCACCCTCAACTCACTGATGAGGGGTTTTTTGGTAATTGTCCTGGGTTCCTCCCTGCAGGCCAAGTGGGAGTCTGTGACATCACTAAAGCTGCCTGCTATACCTGGATTAAATCCTCAAGCCAAGTACAAAGACTGAGACATAAAATTGAAGCAAGAGCCACCTAGCTTTCTAAGGTAAACTTGATGGTTTATGGGATTTGCTCAAGTGGTTGGGCCAGGACTCCAGAGCAGGAAGGGAGACATTGCTGAGGTCAATATCGTTTATAGGTTGGTTTCATTCTTCTGCTTGGAGCTTCCATGCTCTTGGTCTTAATTAAATACTGCATGACACAAACTGAATGGGTTTGGTCCCAGCATCTGTTGTCATATTAGTTGGAATGGTTGATGGAGTGGTGTACTTATAGGTAAATTCTGTGGAAGCCAAAAATATGTGAAATGAGAAATGGGATATTGTTTGGAGGTAAGTCTCCATGGGTCACTCATATTTCTACATATCTTGCAATCAGAGCCCTTGACTGTTTTGCTCTGTACAATCTTTGCAAGGATTTTTGTGTAGAAAATTTGGACAATATTTTCTCCTGAAGTACTTGTTTTGAATTTTTTAAGATTTTCTTTCAATATTTCAAGTGTATTTTTCCACTATTTTTAAAATCCTATTAATTCATTGAGATAATTTTTGTTGATGTAATTATATAATACTTTAAACTTTTTTTGTCTGGTTAGATTTTATCTTGATAATCTGTCATTTTACTACAGTGTGTCTAGATTTGAATTTCTTCTTATTTATCTTAGTACACATTGTACTTCCTGTGTTATGGATTCATGCCTTTCAACATTTCTGGAAAATGCTCAATTTTTCTTTTATTATTTTTCTTCACCTTATTATTTCTGGTTTGTCCTTTTGTATTTCAGAATAATTTTTTTATATATTTTCATTCTATTTTCTGTTCTTTATTTCCCTCTTTGGATCATTTTTTCTGAAGTATTTTCTGAAATATGTGAGCTTTGTTTCTGAAATACACATAAACATATATAATTACATATATAACAGCTTCTTTTTTAAAAATATATTTTCTGTTTTATACATATACATCTATATTCATATACACACATATATTGTAGGTCATTCATCCTCTTCAACTAATCTGATATTTAATCTATCCATTTAATTTTAATTAAAAAGTTTTATTTTAATTGAATAAATTATATGTGGTTCTTTTACAAATTTAATATTTTTTGAAATTATATTGGTCTTGTTTATATATTTCAATACCACTTTAAGTCTTTAAACATTTCACACATTAAAAATATTTTATACAGTATTTGTATGCTTCAATATACCTAATTATTTATCTAATAATTTTAGTATTTTAGATATCTGAAACTTAAATATGTTTGCTATTTTTGTTGTTGGCATTGTTCATTCCTGTTCATGTTATCTTTTCTCATTTCGTTTATTGGTTTATTTGTGTTATATTAGCATGTCACTTCCATTTATAATACTTATTTACTTATGTGTGAGTAAAGAGCTTGCAGAATAAAATCCGGGGAATCCTTAGGAACTTGGATTACCAATACTTTTCTATAGAAAGAGTTTATGTTAGGCCTCCAGGTATCAAGAATGCTGCCCATAGGAAATCCCTTAACTTTTACTTCTTATACTAGAGCCTTCTTTTTTTTTTTTTTTAAAGATTTTATTTATTTATTTGACAGAGAGAGAGATCACAAGTAGGCAGAGGCAGGCAGAGAGAGAGAGGGAAGCAGGCTCCTTGCCGAGCAGGGAGCCCGATATGGGCCTCAATCCCAGGACCCTGGGATCATGACCTGAGCCGAAGGCAGAGGCTTTAACCCACTGAGCCACCCAGGCGCCCATACTAGAGCCTTCTTGACCTCTGTTTTGAGGTAGTGTAATCCAAAAACACAGATGCATAAAGAGCAGGTTCAAAAGTATAAATATTATACCATAAAAATAGTCTTATTACCCAAAGCTACTTCAGAGAGAAATAGGCTACTTTTCATATTCTTAGTTCTCAATGACAGATACTTCCCACTTTATTTTTACTGGGGGTGTAGCTATTTAGAAAATCTTCCAGTTCATCTATGTCACAATATTTTCATATAAAGTCTACTCTTACATTCTTTTGCAAGGTGTTCATCTTCAGATTTCCTGATTCTAGCTATTGATAGTCTTTTTTTGTTCTCCCAGTTTCTATATTCTAATTCTTTGATTCCCCATTTCAGTTTGCTCTTGTTTAATTGGCTTGCTTCAATTGCAATAGCATATTTAATCCATTGCCAATTCGTACAACAAGACTAATTTCCTTGGTAGAGAGCATTAAGAGTGGAGGGAAAATAGAGGACATGACAAAAATTCAGTGATCATAGAGTGTATCTACAGAGATTGTGGGAAAATAAATAATTAGCCCATGGAGTCGCTGAAAACAGCATGGCAGCCACATACCATTGGATCAAAATCTTTTAGGTTTAGATTATTGATTATCAATGTTTCAAAGACAAGTATGTGAGCAGACATAGACTTGCCAAATTTTCATCTTCCTAAGAAAATAAAAATAATTAAATAAATTAGTAAAATTACAAAAAACTCTACAATATCACTTGAGTTTTGTGAAAGGCACAGTCACTAATACAAAAATAAAAAGGTTGTAATCCAAAAATACATCAAAATATAAATTTATAAGTTAGCTAAAACTTTATCCTACACTCATTAAATGGCAGCTACCAACATATATAACTCAAGAGTCTTAAACAAGCCAAGAAAGTATGCCTATGACTATGTTAAGGTTAAAGAAAGAGAGGTATAACATAATCCGTAAAGAGAGATTAGAGCACTAACACTCAAAAATACAGCGTGCTCACTAACTTCAACAAGTCACCTTCTAAAGTTAATTATGGTATTAAAGTGTATTACGCTAGAAAATAAAAATGAAGTTAAATTTCTTCAATATAATACAAGTTGCAGAAAAATGATTTAGTGAGTGAAACAATTTAGAAGCAAGGCAAAAATATCCATTGCCACAGCAATAACATCTGCATTATTCATAACTGAGAAGGTGGAAGAACTGTCTGAATATTTAATAGTAGAACCGGTTAGTTTGTTCTAACAATGCTTTTATAGACATGGCACATGGTTTTCATGTTTAAACTTAGTTTTCTTAGTTTTCCTTTTTCTTTTTGGGAAATCAAAATCATTTATCGCTATAAATTATATCCCTTACCTTTCCGTATGCTTTTAAATACACTAATAATATGAATTATTATATATAAAACACTAAATATTCAGCACTTTATATTCCATACACATAGAATATACTGAGAAGAAAGTAAATCCAGGATTGAAGAACAAAATAATTAATATTTATTTTTATGCAGTATTTTCCTTATGAAATTTCCTTGTGAAAATTCAGGGATTATTTCTACTAGTTTATATTCAGCTTATTAATAAATTATATTTCACCTTTGTTTGGTAATGATATTTAACCCAAACATGTAATATTTACAGAAGAACATATTAGTTTCACCTGAATGATTTTTTTTTTTTTTTTTTTTTTTGGCTAATGAGAAAATTACATTGGAAGTTCACCCTCCCGGGAAATAATTCATTTCCATAGCCTGCTAAACACTAATAAATGACTCCAAACTTCCTCATTTCTGTCAGCTGAGTTTCATACTTACTACCACTTCACTTTTTTTACTATCAATGTCTGTCCAATAAGTTAATAACATAATTATATAATTTAACTAAATATGACTTAATATGCTTAAATATCAGTACTTAATACAGGGTTGTGTTTCCTTGAAAACAATGTTGAATGTTTCAGATCCAATGAGGGTGAATATTCTTTACAAAGTTCATATCTAAATAAACAGGTACAAAAAATTCTAAAAGGCTGGGAATTGAGTTTTGTAAAAATTAAATAATATTCTACCCATGAGGCTGTCTTTCAGATTCTTGGTCCATTTTAAGTGAAAATTTAGGAATTCACTTATTTCCCAACAACTAAAGACAACAGAGGTTGCTTTTTGTGCTTCACTATATGTTAAGGGGGGTAAGAATGGGGAGTGTTAGAAGCGAATCAATGTAAGAACAGGAAAGCTTTCCTGACAATTAGAACTCCCCACAAACATAGACATTTATCTCACAGAACATGATGTCTCATCAGGCACCTGCATATTGTGTAGAAGTTTGTACTAGATGTCCTTTTGAGTTTCTTTCAAATCTGAGGTTTTATGATAAAGTTCAGGCATATTATTTCCTCTAATGTTCAGTGGTTTAATAAGAGCTTCTCCCAGTCAATGATTCTTTTAACATGCTATAGTTATAATCTTGATCAAGTTGGCGCACCTAAGCCAAAAGTACAACCTAGCCTACACTGAAAAACAGTTCAAATAGAAACATACACATCTATTTCTGAAGGTTGTTCTTCCAACATAAAATTATCTCAACTTAGACAAAGTATTCAGAAGAAGGTACACAGGACAATTAAAAACTAAATATTAATGGATACAACACAAGAAAATGGTAAAGTGTCAAAATACTATCTTTTAAAATGTACAGAGGGATACTAGAATTAGCAACTATTATTAAAGAATAATAGAATAGAAATAGAAAGTAATAGAATGCCTCAAATATGGGAAACATAAAGAAAAATAAGACAACAGTAGTATGTAGAAACAAAATGGGATTTTCTCAAGATGTAACAAAAAGTGCTTCCCCATTAATGTTATTATTGTTCTAGTTTATTAACAAAAATAAGAATTCAAAAGCAACCTGTAGGATGCAATAATCTGAAGGGACGCATCAGTGGTTCTCATGCCGACACGTAAAAATCACCCAAGGAGTTTTAAAATTCAGATTCACAGGATCCCATCCCAAACCAATTTAAGTAGCATGGCTGTAGCCATAGTGGGGAGCATTTCTATTTGCCCTCCCTCAGAACACATGCACACACGCACACACACACTTTCTTAGAAACAGTGTTAATTCCTAAAGAATTCACCATTGCTAAGTTCAATTGCTAAGCAGTGCACGACTACATATGAAAAAAAAAAAAGTTCAAAATCGTCCAGTGTGTTGTCCCCAGGGAGTTTATATTACCGATGCCATACTGAGTTCTAAAACATTAATATTATTTATTGACTTCTGCCCAGTAAATGTAGTATCCATTTTACACAAGTCAGTGACAAATATATCCATGGTTTAATATGGATGCTATATTGGAGAACAATTTCTAGTTCTTACTGAAGCGATACAATCAAAATAGACTTTGCCTGAAGTAAAGAAACAAAGACTTTTATCTTTTGTGTCAATTTCAGGAACAATTACCTCTCAAATAACCTTGAACAGACTTATATTTTTATTTTTCTGGCATTGCTGAATTTAAAAGAATTCAGAAAACATTTGTTCTTTTAAAAAGAAAGATGAACTAGGCCTCTATAAAAAGTTTCCATCGTTTTTCTTAATAGGAAAAAAATCAGATTTTACAAAAATTGTTCTTACAAAAACCACAAAAGTCCCAATATTTTTTCAAGTAAATAATTTTTTCCTAATTTTTCATTCATTCCTTTGTCTTTTTATGTATACATTTTTAAAATACTCTGCTGAGGATTTCTAGACAAGCTGACAAGTCCAGAGCTTGAACTCCAATAAAATAATTATTCCAAATTGGTCACACTGTGTAATGAGATGTACTTTCCAAAATTATATTTTAGGGCATTTGACTGAAGTCTTCCTTTGGTTACCTTGTGATAACCTCTTTCTCACCTCATCCCTCAACTCCTGCACCTGTTTTACTTTGTAATGACCTCATCTCCAATTAAGTTGTACAGTGGAAACATGATTTCTAACTTCTTTTCCATAAGTTCAGGTGAAGGTAATGAGGAAACATCATGGGTTTAAAATAGAACCTGAAGGAAGATTATTTGTGGTAGTAAAACAAACAACTATATATGCAAGGGAGTCAAAATACAGAAAGACGGTAAGAAGACCGGGAGAGCAGGACTGGGCTTCCATCCTGGATGTAAGGTGCCACACTCTGGGCTGATAGTGCCTTCCTTCTGGCAGTATCTAACATATCGGGAGTACTTAGCTGAAGGTTTGGAAACCTCAGGTAAGGAGCGTCATGGACCATACTGTACCTAGAATTTGGAGTTCACTCTGAGTCCCCCAAAGCTGTTTAAATCTCCCCCTTTCAAAATTTGCTAAGCTTATTGACAAAGTTGAGTGATCCAAGAACCAAAACAAAAATCTATGACCACCTGCACCAATCTTCTGTTTTTATCTCTGGTAAGCAGATGCTGGAGAAATAATAAAATTACCACTTCAAGAAGCCATTTGCCTCTGTGGTCTTTGTTCTTGATCCAGTATCTAAATAGCCTAGCGCAATATTTTGTCTTACAGAAAAGGAAAAAAAAAAGATAAGGGCTTTATTTTGAATTTCAAATCCTATAAACTTCTTAAAAGTATTAAGGATTGTTTAATATAAGTTCTTATTGGGCTAAGGTCTCCAATTAGTTTGCATTGTTTTATGCAGCTCAGCTTCACTACTCTAAAATCACCAAGTTAAATTCAAATCAACAGAAATGAGGATGGTGATTTGGGATTTACTGAAAGTTCATATTCATTTAGACCATGTTCTTTTCACATCTTTTTTTGTCAACAAGGCATCTATTGAAAGTGATACATATGCAAATAAATATTAAAATAATAATGCAATGGTTTATTATTCAATGGATTGCTCAGAATTGTTACAATTCAATGGGTTACTTAGAATGGCTTTATTAACAATATTCGTAAAACCATATGATTTGTAAGGTGGAGGGCTTCAAGGGTGCTTAGTACAAAGAAGAAGAATAGGGAAACCCCATGGAATTGGAAATATATGTAAATTAATCTACTTAAGATAGGTATATTTAATCTTGGGTGGAATATGATTGTATTTCTACAAAATCATCAAGCAAGTCCTCCTGAATGGTGCCAAAAGGAAGAAATCACTAATGGTGATAACTTTGTGTTCTGTTAAACTAAATTCTAACAGAACTGATCATCTACTAGGAGCATCCTTAAGATAGACCCAAACAAACAGGTGGTAGACCAATGTTAGGACGTTCCAGAGACACTCTGGACACAAACATACTAGTACCTCCAGCACATATACTGCAGAAGTTGAGAAAGACAGGCTTATCCTAGCTGGATGCCAGTAAAAATTAGTCTTTCCCTTCATTCAACCTCTTCAGTCATCAGTGTTCATCAAGTACAATTAAGATTACTACTTGTGATCTCTCTCTCTGTGTCAAATAAATAAATAAAAATAATCTTTAAAAAAAAAGATTAAAATTTTCTTGTCATGTACCTCTACCACCAATTTGAATATTACAATCTGCAACCTTCATTGTCACTAAATAAATCAGTATCATGATTTACACATTGTCATGTAGGATTTGATAATATGAGATTGTTTGATTGTCCCTTGTACTAGAAACATGTATTTTCTTGACTTGCAAAGCTGAGATTCTGGACCATGGTAAATTCACCAAGATCGAGATTATATTGAAATGACTAGTAACATTCTCCATTCTCTCCTAGCAATACACACCTTTAAAACCTCAGCAAGTTAGCACATGGCAGCTTCACCAAAATAACACAGTACTTAGCACCAAATAAGTACTAAGTATATATTTATTGACTGAATGAATTTATCTTATCATTGCGGTGCTATTGTTACGATGAGTGATTATAAATGCTAGTGGAACTTGTGAGGACATATTTACTAGGAGAAGGGATGTTTCATAAAAAGGAATCTACAAAACATAATGTTCAAGTAGCTAAACATTTTTGGAACTCCCCTTGCAGTAAGCAAATCAGATATGAACTGAAATAAGTTATTTTATAGTTTTCATGCATTCTATTCAATGTGAATATTCATCTAGTTCCTTAATAAGATAGTGCTATGTTTAATAAAAGGGCAAGGTCCCACTGGGGACACAGTACACATTAGCTTTTTTTTTTTAAAGATTTTATTTATTTATATGACAGAGAGAGAGATTACAAGTAGGCAGAGAGGCAGGCAGAGAGAGAGGGAGGAAGCAGGCTCTCTGCCGAGCAGAGAGCCCGATGTGGGCCTCGATCCCAGGACCCTGGGATCATGACCTGAGCCGAAGGCAGAGGCTTTAACCCACTGAGCCACCCAGGTGCCCACATTATCTTTTTTTTTAAATAATTTTTAAAAATCTAATTTCATAAACTTATCTGGCCCCAAAGTTTCATGTAAGAGCTTGTGAGCCTACATTCTTTCCTGTCACATAATCAAAGAAAACTTATCAATGTCTTCTGATGTAAAGTTCTTAAAAGCTCTTATATATCTGAATAATATGGGACACCAAATAAAGAGGCAGAATAATGTAGAGGAGAGAACAGAGACACAAAATCAGAGATGACAATACATCTTGGTTTCAATGTCAGTAAGTATGTGAAAATTTGCTCTATCTTTCTGATCTTTAGGTTTCTCATTTGTTAAAAGAAATTTTTGGAGGCTTTTTAGTAATACTATAGGAAATAACAAATGACATAAAAGAAGTAATGATAATGACAGATGGTAGCTGCTATTGCTGTTTTAATGATAATAATTGTTAACATTATGGTATGACATGGTTACATTCCTGACCTCTTTCATAGCAGCAACAAAGGAACCGTTGCTTTTAATAATGAGTGTTCAGAGTGCTCACAACTTTAGTATTTCAAATTTTAAAAATTCTGATATAGGAGTAACAAATACACATTAAATCAGATTCTAAACCAGTGGGATTATTTGCATTGTTTTAAAAGTTAAATAAATTATTTGGATGACTACATGGGAGAACTAATAATTTTATTCATTTAATAGTAAACATGCGTTACGTGTTTCATACGAAGTGACTATAATTGTTTTTACCTGAGAAGAGTAGGTGTGACCATCTGAACCACACACAGGGTTGGTGTAGACCACTGGGCACTGCTTGCAGTTGGATGATACGGGACCTCTCCATTGTTTATGGCCTACTCCTGCATCTTTCATGCTGTTGAAACAACAATAACCATATTTAGTGCATTTTTTAAATTACATAAAAATGGATATTAACGTCATGCCTTTTCTTCATGCCATTCCAACTCTTGAAGGTAAATTACAATCAGTAAACTCCATGCTCATTTTGAATGTATTAATCAATATGGTATTCTTCATTGTAATCTTTTATTTCATATATCAAGATTTTCCCATTATAAAATAATATATTCCTTTGAACTAGCCTACTGGTCATATAGTTATGTTTCATGATACAGATTTTTTGTTTTAATCTGTAGCTGTGATGTGTTTTTGATAATCCCAGAAACAGAAGCAACAATTGCTTGACAATAAAGAACTATTCCATTAAGAAGAGTATCTGAAAAGAACACTTAATTCCCCAGGTGTACCCAATGTCCCTGAAAATAAGAGAAGCTTATTTTGAGAGAAAACACCAATAAAGAACTTTTCCAGCAATGACTAAAATTTAGAAAGCCAAATTAATAGGTTTAGTGATAGTCAATCCTCTTTTTATTGTGTAGAAATAGCTCAAAATAGATCCATTTTGAGGCTTTGATCTAGAATAACTTGGGAAAACCCATTCTTTTCTGTTACATACACTTAGAATTATTTGTTTTTCTACTTTGATTAAACTACTTATTGCTCTGCCTATTTGTGCAAACGATTTACATACAGAGGTAAAGTGCTAAAAAATAAGAAGCAAAGCAATGGGGAATCTATTCAAAAACATTTAATATTCAGAAATTCTTTAGTAAATCAGTACTCATTCTTATTCATTAAAATTGTTTATAGAGAGAGTAATTTGATGTGTCTATTGTGATGAGAAAAGATGGTTTACTAGAAACATTTACTTCTATTTGCTTTTCATTTTTTTCATGAATAAGTCAAACCCACAAAAAAGTAATCCTAAAATACTATTAAGAAATATAGTATTAGGGTGCCTGGGTGGCATAGTGGGTTAAGCCTCTGCCTTCGGCTCAGGTCATGATCCCAGCTTCCTGGGATCGAGTCCCGCATCGGCTCTCTGCTCAGCAGAGAGCCTGCTTCCTCCTCTCTCTCTGCCTGCCTCTTTGCCTACTTGTGATCTCTCTCTGTCAAATAAGTAAATAAAATCTTTGAAAAAAAAGAAATATAGTATTAATTTCCATTCCCATTAATTTCCATGAATTCCCCTAGAGTATTTAATAGTATTAAATTCTATTAAGTTCAAACTGTGTATTTCAAATTTTGATAAAATTTGAATGCACATTGAGAAAAAGTTTTTTATCCTCTCTTCCCCTCCCACCCCCAACCCTCCTTCTCTCAAAAATTTTTCATGAAACTATCATTGCTCTAAACACTTCTCTTTATGTCATTTTTGTAAATTTTGCCAAAAGAATACTTTATTTTTATTTTTTTTTAAGATTTTATTTATTTATGTCACAGAGGGAGAGAGATCACAAGGAGGCAGAGAGGCAGGCAGAGAGAGAGAGGGGGAAGCAGTCTCCCCGCTGAGCAGGGAGCCTGATGCGGGCCTCGATCCCAGGACCCTGAGATCATGACCTGAGCCGAAAGCAGAGGCTTTAACCCACTGAGCCACCCAGGCGCCCCAAAAGAATACTTTAAAATTTTGTTGGCCACAGAGTTCATGTCATAAGAATAAAATGGGAAAAATAGCCATGCTGCTATTAGAGAGTAAATAATGGGAACAAAATCCTGATGGGAATTAAAACAATAACTGGAAAACTTGGAACATTACTCTATACCACTTCAGACTTATCAATGACAGAAATGGAGTAGAGGGAAATAAAATATTCTGTTTGCATTGTTCTTTCACATTGTATAAACAAACTAAGGCATAAAATTATGCAATCAGATACCTTAGGAGAAATGATTACCAAGTTCCAGGTCCTTATCAATAGAAAGTATTTTATTAGAAAAAGCTGTACGTTTTGGGATACATATGTATAAAGACATATGTATATATTGGGATATATGTGTATATAGACATATACACACGTGTACTCAGATATATATATATATATATATATATATATACACACACACACACACACACACACACACTAAACAATCTTTAGTTATCCTTATTCCCTTCAAAGCCAGCACTGCTTTCCAATTCTTAGAGTACATCAGTAAAAATGGTATTTTTTAATTTAGACTTGGTTAGAATTTGTTGAAGTATCATCACCATTATAATATTGCATATATTTGTACCAGCATTTTGAGTAAGAGTTGATGCCAAACTATACCATTTGGAAACCAGTATTTACTTATGCTTATTTTTAAATAAATGCATTAGATGAGACTAACCTTACAAATATTCATATTTTAATATATACTATTAAACTATATAACACCTGGAGAATGAACAGCGAATCACAAACATTTTATTATATTCAGTAAATCCAAAAGAAAGCACTTAGCATTTTGTCATTATAAAATAGTCTTTATAGAATAGACTTTATATTTAACAAAGTAGTCTAGAAAATATGAGCCTAAATTTTATATCTGAAATTCTAAATATTACAGTTTTTAATGTGTTCTTAAATCATCTGATGTAAGATGATGTAATTCACACATGAAGAAAATAATTTCACTTTCTGTAGAAAGACAAATTACATTTAAGCACATGAAGGGCAATATAGAATATATTTTTTCCAGCCATGCATTCATGTTAGAATTAAGGTATAAATACAAATGAATTTTTAAGAATCTTATTTGACTAAAAAAATACTTCTACAAGTTCAAAAATTAATTAACAATGTAATAATTGGAATCACCAGATACACACAAATAAGACATGTAGTTTCTTCATTTCAAAAATCAAAACATCTATAATTGAAAAAATAAAAGATTTACATGTGAAAACAAAGTAAACAATATAACATGGTAGACACTGGAGGACAAATAAACTACCATTAACAAAGGCTTGAGGACTCTGAGTAATGCTGATCATTTCTAAAGGCAGGAGCTGGGTAAGGATTTGCAAACGTCTTGTTGCCCCTTGACACTTTGTAGCGCTGCACCTGTCAGCTAGCTCGATGTGGTATCTCTACTCACTCCATTCACCATGGAAGATATTTTTGCATCCCAGAGTCTATTTCATCAGAGTTATCATGTGATTTGCTTGATTTGGTATCAGGAATGCTCCTCAGAATTAACATTACTCACGATCTTGTCTATTAAAATATTTATCTTGTTCTTAGGAAAATTAGTGAAGTAGATGAGGTTATAAATGAAAATGTCTAAGGTTTACTTTAATATCTATGTAGTTTATGTAATACATAAACATATATAATTACATATAATTGGGTATTATCTTTTTTTGTTTGATTTTTAATTACATTTTGAAGGTCCTATTTAAGGAAGAACAATTGTGTTTCTAAGTGAAAGACTGTTAAGGCAGCCCAAGATGAGCAAAGTAAAGGGCTTAGGAAAAGGGCCTCCTGAGCTATCAGAATGAGAGTTTGGCATCGTGGCAGGAGGAATGACAGGTAAGAAACTAGCATAAGCAAAAACACCACAAAGCGTATGATTCTGAATATTCTAATTGTAAAAGATTGTTAACCTTTGAAAGTAAGTCTAATTTTTTGATATACCAAAAGCCATTAGCAGTTAATTATTTTGAATTATTATCAAACAGGGCAATAAAATTTTCCCCTTAATGAAGTACAAAATTCAAGCTGGCTGCAAAATTCTGAAATTATTTAGAAACTATGCTTCCAATGGCAACTCTGCTTGAATAAACTTCTTAAATGCTTACCTTTTTCAAAAATACATAATTCCATTTTGAAGATTTGAGTTCAAAATTTATTATTTATTAATAAATAAAATTTATTTATTATTAATTATTATTTATTTATTGACTTTACAATATATATGATGATAATCCTTTCCCTTAAAGAGTAAAAAAATTGTATTTTTGAACCCAAAGAACTGAAGCAATTAAATGATAATCTATGACAAATAAAGTTAAGGATTTTTCTCAAAATCTACTTATTTAAATATCTCACCATTCAAGCACTAAGTTAACTTCATACCAATTTACCTGTTATTATGCTTCTAGTAGGTGGAAAATTAAACTACTCAGAAAAATTGGTACCATTGCTAGTGATCCTTTACATGACTTATTTTGAGGGAGTTGAGTTGTATCACCTTCTTATTTCTGGAGCTGTCTTCTGTGCTCCTGATCTACCTTTCACTCTGGTCTTCAGGGTTAGGACTCGAAGCAGCATTCACACATGAAAGCTCAACAGTCTCTTATTTTTCTAATAACTACAAAGTTAATTACTGTTACATCTGTTTATTCAATTATGGTCTATTTGGTTTTCTATTTAGTTAATCATGTTGTGCATTTTAACAATGTAACATGAACACAATGTCCATGTTTTAGGATTTACATTGATTTTGTAATACACAAATGATGTTACCAAAATTGTTAGCAGGGAAAAAAATTTCATTCCAGTTTGATTTAATTTTTATACATGACCATGTCATTAATCAGTCTTGACAAGTCAGTAACCTCCCTGGGTCTTAATTTCTTCCCTTATACAATGCTAAGTTTCATCAGTATGGATCATTTGATCTTGAGCATTTCATGAGTCTATAAATCTTTAATAAAATTGCTTATACAAAGACATTCAAAAAAGTGTAGATAGTACATACAGGCCATATGTTACGATTTTAGAACTTGACACTGTTACCAAGTGAAACAAATATATCATTATGGTATGAAGGATGATGTTGAATGGGGCAAGAGATGGATTGGAATGCTGAAGATGCAAACTTCAGTTGTTTCAAGGTGACAAATGAAAGGAGGAAGCCCAGTCTTATAACTAATGCAAGAGGGAAGATAAAACATGGTTGTGCTTAAAGAGACATAATTTCTATGAAAGTATACCTAAGAATTAAATAATATTTGTATTATAATGTCAAAAAGCATCATCAATAAATCATAAAAATAAGAAATATATCATATTTATACTAGAAATAATTAGATATTTTTCTAAAACTGTGTAGTTCCTAAATCTAACATCACACATAATAAATGCTCATTTCTTTAGGCCATAAATATGCAAATAGAAAAAGATACCAATGTATTTATTATATATTTACCTTAGGAAGAGAATCATCAGTATTTAAGTCTTAATTCCTTATGTGTATTTGCTTCTTTCTATATGCACTTATATTAACTTTGCTTCAATAAAAGAATTTTATTTTAATCTGATAAAACAAATTCAGGTGAATACAGATATTCTGTGACTATTTCAGCTGAGAACAGCTTGATGTGATGGTATTTCTTGCCTTGTAAATACCTAACATTTCAATTCCTTTAGGCAGCCAGTTTTTCAAGCTCTGCCAGACTTGTGGAAGAATTCTTTATTAAGACACAACTAACAACTTATGATTTGTTCCCTATTGGCCATACTTCTTTAAGAAACAAGGTGCCTTTATTACCTTTTTTTTTTCTTTTTTTCTTTTTTTTTTTTGCCATGAGTCTTGGAAAAGGTCAGATGGTATTAGCAAAGTGCAAGAAATTATCTTTTGGGACAACAAAATTACATGCAAGTTCAAAAGCCCTATCTAGAACTTATTAAAACTGTAGTGGCCACTATTTGCTTCCCATGATTTTTGTACTTTGTATGATAGTAATTTAAGCAATGAATCAAGGCATAAGCAATCAATTCTAAGTATAAGTAAAAAGACATATTCTGCAAATACAAAACAAACATTTATTTATATTAGAAAACATTATTAACTATGGCTACTAAACTACAAATGTTAAAAATAAATTGGCATAGTTTATTCTGCAATATGAATAGAAAGTCTACTTATTCCTTATATATTACAAAGAGCTAAGATTCATAGAAAAAGCTCACTTGTAGATGTATTTCAAAAGTCAGTAATAGGAGTAAATAATAAAATGTATCTTTAAAAACTATTCATAGCATGAACTGAATGCATCCTAAAAATTGATTGTAGTAATAAATTCTATCACAAATTGTATTTACCAAGATAACTTATATCATATAGTAGTGTTGCCAAGAAATCAAAGTAATTAGTGATTTAAAGAGAATATTTTTTACAGAGTAATTAAACATAAGAATTCAGACTTTAAAGAGATGTGGATAATTTATAATGTTCCACAATTTCTTTGAACAAATCTTAAAATAATATTGTGGAGTTATATTGCTACTTAAGTAGAATACAATTTAAGTGAGGTTTATTTCAACAACCAATATATTTGAACATAGATCTTGCTAACACAATAAATCAATTAGTAAGGCTAATTTTCTGTCAAAGAATGTTTCCCTGGCTTTATTTTAAAGTTTTGTTATCTTTATGAGATTTGAATCATGGACAAGTTATGACATTTAAATGATATAGTCCCTCACATAAATAATTTTTATTAAGCAGTGAACATATTCACAATTATTAATCAATGAATAACTTCAAATTTCGAAATAGACATTACTATAAATGACACTTATAATTTCTCAATCTGACCCCAATGGACGGAATGACTAATAAAGGTTTAAAATGTATAAAATGTAGGGTGCCTGGGTGGCTCAGTGGGTTAAAGCCTCTGCCTTCGGCTCAGGTCATGATCTCAATTAATTAATTAATTAATTAGTATATATAAATGTATTCATTGGAAGAAGAGCTGAAAAGTTAGTTTTTGTTTTCAAGTCAATAAAATTTCATCAAAAATATTTTAGGAACTGAGTCAAGTATTTACAGAAATTAAAGGTTAGGTTCTCATGTGTGTTGATAGTCTATTATGAGCTAGACTCATATATTGCAGTATTATTTATTATTTTAGCGGCCATATACAATATGTGTTATTCTTTCTGAAGCTAGAAACAGAGGTGGAGGGAGCTTAATTATCTTGCTCAAGTTTCTAGTGCTTATAATTAGAGATATGGACTTCAAGTGTTTCATTTTTTACTTTGTCACTAATGTTTTCCTTGTCATAAGGTGCATATAAAATTCTAAGTGTCATGAAAACCACATTCCATATTTCATACATTTCTACATTTGTTTTACTTAACAAGTGAAAAATGACGATTACTTCAAATTTTACTTAAAATAAAATCTGCACCAATAAGTGCTGTCTAGAGAACATATCTGGCTGATTAATACTGAAATTATATAAAGTATAATAAATAATATATCACCATATATGTGATTCTGATTTAGGGAATCAATACAAATATTAATTTACTAATACGTGAATTGGTTCAATTTAATTTGTATTGAAAGGTGTAATTTCATTTCAGAAATGATAATGTTTATGAATTCTAGCTTCCTATATTTAAAATAATAATTCAGAAATTCTTTTTTTTCAATTGTTAATGTTCATAAATAAAGCAAGCTTTTATTTTATTTTTTTGCTTTTTAAAGACTTTATTCATTTATTTGACAGAGAGACAGCAAGAGAGGAAACACAAGCAGGGGGAGTGGGAGAGGGAGAAGCAGGCTTCCCGCCAAGCAGGGATCCTGATGCTGGGCTCTTTTCCCAGGACCCTGGGATCATGGCCTGAGCTGAAGGCAGACACTTAACAACTGAGCCACCCAGGAGCCCCAGTAAAGAAAGCTTTTTAAATATTAACTACATTATTATTTTAACATGAAATTGCTCTATAGTGCCAACACTGAGCAAAGTCTGACCTAAAATTTGAGTTAACAAGAGTGGGTGACTCTTAAAGATCAAGGAGGTTCTATATTTGGAAAAAACATAGTCACATTTTAAAAATAACAATGACACTCTGTCCTGTTCCTCAAAGGGGAAGGAAGGGAAAAATGAAACAACATGAAACCAGTGAGGGAGACAAACCATAAGAGACTCTTAATCTCAGGAAACAAACTGAGGGTTACTGGGGAGGGATAGGGGAGCTGGGTGATGGACACTGGGGAAGGTCTGTGCCATGGTGAGTGCTGTGAATTGTGTAAGGCTGATGAATCACAGACCTGTACCCCTGAAACAAATAATACATTATATGTTAATTAAAAAAAAGAAATGTTCAAAGGAAAAAAAAAAACAATGACAGATATGCAACTTAAAAGGAGGAAAATATCTACTAAAAGAAAGTGACTAATACTTATCAAGAGACATGAGAAAATATTCTGTGTGATAAAATATGTCTTTTTTGTTCTTTTTGTTTTTGAGTATAGTTTAAACACAATGTTACATTAGTTTCAGTTGTACAACATAGTGATTCAATATGTTTATAAATTATACTATGCTCACTACAAGTGTAGCTACCATGTGTCCACATACAACACTACTACTGTATCATTGGCCAAATTCCTTATGCTGTGTCCTTTATTCTTGTCACCTACTCATTCCATAATGGGAAGCCTGTGTCTTCCACTTCTCTTCACCCATTTTGCCCATCTCCCCACCCTCCTTGCTCTGGCAACCATCAGTTTGTTCTTCATATTTATAGGTCAGATTGTTTTGTCTTTGTTTGCATATCCATTTGTTTTGGTTCTTAGATTCTATGTATGAGTGAAATCATATAGTATTTGTCTTTGTCAGTCTGCCTTAACTCACTTAGTATAATACCCCCTATATTTGTCCATGTTGTTGCAAAAGACAAGATTCCATCCTTTTTATGGCTTCATAGTATTCCATTACATATGGCAAGATTTCATTCTTTTCTTTGGCTGACCAATATTCCTATACGTATATGCCATATTTTCCTTATCCATTCTTCTATGGATAAATTGCTTGCCTATCTTGGCTATTGTAAATAATGTTGCAATAAACATAGGCTGCATGCATGTTTTTGAATTAGTGTTTTTGTTTTCTTTGGGTAAATAATCCATAGTAGAATTACTGGATCATATGATATTTCTATTTTTAATTTTTTGAGGAAATTCCAGCCGGTTTCCCATAGTAGCTATACCAATTTACATTTCTGCCAACTATGCATGAGGGTTCCTTTTTCTCCACATTCTCACCTACACTTGTTATTTCTTCTCCATCTTCTCACCAAGACCTGTTATGTCTTTTTGATTCCATGCCCGTGAACTGGAAAAATTAATATTGTTAAAATGACCTTACTACCCAAAGCATCTATAGATTCAATGCAATCTCTATCAAAATACCAACAGCATTCTTCAAAATACTAGAACAAATAATACCAAAATTTGGATGCCAACCACTTGAGACCTGAAAGATCCTAAGCAATCTTGAGAAGGAATAACAATGCTGGAGGTATCACAATTCTAGATTTCAAGAAATACTACAAAATTGTAGTAATCAAAACAGTATGGTACTGGCACAAAAATAGATAGGTAGGTCAATGGAAGAGAATAGAGGGCCCATACATAAACCCACATTTATATGGCCAATTAATCTATGTCAAAGGAAACTAGATTATACAATAAAGAAAAGACAACTTTTTCAATAAAAAGTGCTGGGAAACTGGACAAGTACATGCAAAAGAATGAAACTGGACCACTTTCTGACACCATAAACAAAAATAAAATCAAAATGGATGAGAAATATAAATATGAGAGTTGAAGCCATAAAAATCCTAGAAGAGAACAGTGGCAGTAATTTCTCGGACATTGGTCATGACCACATTTTTCTAGATATATCTTTTGAGGCAAGGGAAACAAAAGCAAAATTAAACTAGAGACTACATCAAAACAGAAAGCTTCTTCACAGCAAAGGAAGCCATCAGCAAAACAAAAAGACATCTTGCTGAATGGGAGAAGATATTTGCAAATGACATATCCACTAAAGGGTTAATCCAAACTACAGAAAGAACTTATGGAACTCAACACCAAAAATGTGCCTTGATTATGAAAAATACTCCTGATTTCGTTTTTTTCTAAACAGAAGGAAATATTTTTAGTTGCTCTTCAACAAATAGACCTGACAGCTTTTGCAGGAACTTTCAACAATTAAATACCACATTTTATTTAAGAAAACAGTCACTAAAGTTCATTCAAAGTTCAGGGAAGGAAAACAGCTTTTTCTACATCTGTTGTCTTTATGAAAGTCATTGTTATTGACCTCTGCTTTGCTTACTGCTTCATTGGAAAAGGAAAGTTATAGAAATAAGAAAGAAGAAAGAAGCTACCACATTGTGCTTGAGTCTGAATTATAGGCTGAGAGCAAGGTTAAGAGCACAAAACTTTCACTATTGCATCAGCTCTTACATTAGCTCTTCTTTTTCAAGTAAACTAATTAATAAAATTATAAAGAAGGTTGGGAGTTTTTGACTCCATAGTATTTTTCTTTCCAGCAGATTTTATTCAATTCCTATTCTGAAAGCATATACTTCTTTTTTTGAAAGCTTGAAAGCATATATATATATATATATATATATATGCTTTATATATATATATATTTATATATATATATATATGCTTTATATATATATATATTTTAGAGAGAGAGAGATAGCAAGAGAGGGAGCACAAGCAGAGGAAGTGGGAGAGGGAGAAGCAGGCTTCCCACTGAGCAGGGAGCCCAATGTAGGGCTAGATCCCAGGACTCTGGGATTACGACCAGAGCCAAAGGCAGACGCTTAAGGACTGAGCCACCCAGGTGCCTCTTGAAAGCATATACTTCTCAGTAAGTGTTGACTCCTTCTGATGTAATAAGGAATAGAATCAGATATGCCAGACAAGGACATTTTCTTCAAGAAACATCTCAATAATGTGATGATATCTAAAAAGGTTATCAGAAAGGCCTTTCAAATAGTTTTGTTATTTTTATTTATAATATGTTATTACTTATAGTTACAGCTACTGACCATGTCCTAGGAACTGAATTAGCCATTATTACAACTGTATCACTAGCTCACTTGATAACCTGTCATCTTCTAACCTATAAATAGTAGCTATGAACCCTTCTAAATATTGTTTATTGATTTTCTCATGAATATACCTGATAATGTGTCCAGAAAGTATTTTACGATCTGAAGGTACCAGGTGGGTAGAGTCATTGAGTGCAGAGAGCTCACAATTTGTTTGGAGACAGAAAGATGAGCATAGTTTGCAGTGAGGTTTTCCTATGGTCCAACAAGTAATAAGGACAATTTAGAGCTTACATGGCCGACTTCCTACTCACGTTTGAGGTCACAAAATATTTTACAACTCTCTAAGCACACTTTTGCCATCTGTTTGGTATCCCACAAACTCCCTTTGTAATTTATACCTTTTTATTTACTTATTAATTTTATGTTAACAGCCATCCATATGCTTATCTTCCTCACCTAACCCAGACTTACTCATGCTACCCCCCACCCCCGTTCTGAGTCTCTGTTTTGCCCCATGATATCTACTAAACCATCAGGAGACATACTTGTGCCTGATATCCACTCCTAGCCTCCTTCTGGTCTTTCTTCTAGCTCCGAGTTTGGGAGACAGGGAACCAGTTTTAGCAAAGGCCTACCTGTTGTGGCCTAAAAATACTTCCAACTTCTGTTGAGTCCCGCCATTCACAAGCAAGCAGCTGAGCAGCAACAGAGGTCATCTCCATCACAGCATGGGATTGCATGTAAATTGATTTTAAGCACAGCATCCTCTGGAGTCACCATACCAAGCATTTTGACCTTTGTGCTATTTGCTTACTCACACCCCTGATTTTCTTTTGGTTAGATCATGCTTCCAGAAATAGACTTTCCAAAATTTGAGAATGCATTTGCTTCCTGTGTCTGCTGAACTCATTACCAAAAACTGGTGTAAAACAACAGAAGTTTAATCTCCCATAGTTATGAAGGTCAAAGTCCAAAATCAGTTTCCCTGGACTAAAATCAAGGCATTGGCAGAACTACATACTCTTGGGAAGCTCTAGGTGACAACTGTCGTTCCTCAGCTTGTGACCCATCTCTCTCTGTGTTCCATTTTCACACTGTCTTGCCCTCCAACCCATTTGTGTCTGTGTCAAAACTCCCTTTTTCTCTCTCTTAAAATGACATGTTATGACTGCATTTAAGGTCCACTCCAACAACCGGGATGACCTCCTTTTCTCAAGATCTTTAACTTAATCACAGTTTTTGCAATAGAAAGTAATAGTCACTCATTTGTCGTATAAGATAGTACTCACAGATTCTGGAACTTAGAAACACAACCAGATATCTCTTATTTTTCCATCAGGAGAGAACAGTTCTGGGCTTCCCAGTCCATGTACTTTAAACTCACCTTATTTCCCAGTGCATTATGCCACCATTTTACTTTACTACCTTCAGGGAAACTGAGTGCTAGAGTCATGAAGAGTGGAAAATGCTACAGTTGCCATTTTTATGGAAGAACAATAAAAACAACAGTCTTATCAATGTGTCTCTCTGACTCTCAATTTGATTGGCAGAAGAACAAGAGATAAAGGCAAAGGGGACTTCGTTTAGTTCTTTGGCATTTAGGAGTAGTGGTCACTGGGGGCAAGTTGAAAGATAATAGTAGGTAGGTGGACTAAGTGTCATGTGATGGGGAAAAATACACTCACCATGGAAACCAAGGTTTATGGGAAAGAAGCCATTGCATTATACCAGGAATCGATTTCAGAAAGTGTGGTCCATAGGCTTTGTTCTATGTTCAGGGGTGATCTTCTGTTTTTGTGCTCTGCTATTCTTTTCCAAAACTTTACACAAGCTCTCTTCCTTCTCCACTAATCTTTTCACCTTTCAAACATCCTCATTCTTCCTGAGACAGGCACAAAGTATGTGCTCAGTATCATTGAATGGGTAAGTAAAGGAAAGCAAACAAAAAGAAAGCAAGAAAGCAAGCAGGAGGAGGGAAGTGGGGGCGGGGAGGGGGAAGAGAGGGAGGATAGGGCTCCCTGGTTGACCACAAAGGATGGTTCCTATTTTCTTATCCTAGCTCAATGTCTACTTAAGAAGCAGAAATTTTATAGCTTTATTTTCTTTCTAAACTTATTATATATGATTTGTAAAGTAAGTCCTTGTTAAAAGTCATTATCGCTTGCCATATTAAAAGCCAGTGAATTTGAATAGAATAAAATAATAGAATTGGCTCTGAATTCAAACAAGAGTCTTATTTTTCCTAACAATCCTTTTATGCTGTAGCATAAAAAAAACCTGACAAGTGCGTTTTACATTATTTCCCTCAGCAACTTCAGTCTATCAAGGACTCTTTTTTTAACATGGCTTCCATTACTCATGTACCAAGTAAGCATCAGGAAATGAACAACTTGGTTCTTCACGACTGTATGGAGAAGTGATTTATACAAGCGTCTTCTCTTCAACAATACTTTAACTCTTAAAAACATTGCGAATTAACTGCATCTTTTTGCTTCTCACTTAACTTTAGAATAATAGGATCTATTTAATTTATAATCTCATGCTAATTTTCTTTGAAAAATACTTTGCCACAATCTCTCTTGTTCTCCTGACAGTTTTTTTTCTTTTTGACCATTGAAAAGCAATAAAACAAACAGTAGACAAAGAGCACTCTACATTTCCCAAGTCCCCCATTAGCACTGCCTGCAAGGAGTAGAATGCTGGCTAATGATTTATCATGTTTACTGTTACAACACTGACCAAAGGCTGGGCAGTGCAATTCCTGGGCTGAATAAAAGGTTGGTGATCCTTAGCTGTGGGATCACAAGCCTAAGTTAAGAAGCTCATCTAAAAGTTGGCCAGTGTCTTTCTATATTGAAGAGATGTTTAAAAGAGTAACATAATCTACTGCAACACAGCTGTAGACTTTTTTTTTAATTTTGATAAGATTTTTTTTGGCGGGGGGAGAGATTGAGAGAGAGAGAGAGAGCAAGGGGAGGGGCAGAGGGAGAGTGTAAGAGAGAATCCCAAACAAACCCCTGCTGAGTGCAGAGCCTGTCACTGCATGGAGCTGGATCCCAACACCCAGAGGTCATGACCTGAGCCAAAAACAAGTCAGATGCTCAACTGACTGAGTCACCGAGGTGCCCCATATCTGTAGACTAGATCGAATAGTATTTGTGTACTCTGTGTTTCTTGTTGGAAGTTTATTTTCTTGGGTTTGTGTTTGCTTATTTTGTTTACATTGGTTTGATAAAAATCAAACTTTAATTATTTAGGATTTGAGTGAAAATATGCAAAGAAGCCTTTGGCTTATTTTAATCCTACTGGTATTAATCCAAGACATCCAAGTTTAGGTAATCCAGACATCCAAGTTTAGGTAAAGAAGTGTGCCATAGGTGGTAGCATAACAGATTGGCAAGCATTGGGGTTTTATGCTGAAGCTCCAGCATGGAATAAGTATTAATTTATTTATATGTCGTTCTTTGCATGTATGTCCTTTGGTGAAAATTTTCAGTATTCCTGAATTCCTTAAATCACTTCCCAATGACAGACCAAATATACCCTTATAGGAATCCTGTCCCACAAACTTCAGTGAATATAAATATAGATCTATGTTTATGTACTACTATGACTTTTGTAGAAAAAAGGACTCTAGAAATATGCTTATGGTTAAGAGTCTTATCCCTACATCGACAGAAGGAAGATGGCCTCCCTTCACCGAGGAATACTCCTCTTGGTTTAATATGTGTATAATAAATTAATTTTTATTGTGTCATACTGCTGAAATTTGAGGGTAAAGTGGCTAAACATAATGTAGCCATAAATAACAGATATTTAAAACAACATAGGCATATTAATATCTAAAACACAACTCATTTTAACATAATAAAAAAGAGAAGAGTAGAAAGTAATTCCTAGTCCTCTCAATTTCATGTCAGACATCAAGCTCACCATTCTAAGTACAATTTATGTTTATTACTAATTAATTAATTAAAGATTTCATTCATTTATTTTTCAGAGAGAGAGAAAGAGCACACAAGCAGGGAGAGCAGCAGACAGATGGAGAAGCAGGCTCCTCCCTGAGCAAGGAGCCCGACTCAGGACTCGATCCCAGGACGCTGGGATCATAATATGAGACGAAGTCAGACACTTAACCAACTGAGTCACTTAGGCTTCCCTCTTAGAATTTATTTAAAAAAATAATTATTAACTTCTCTAAGTTCTTCAAGTATAGAACTGCAATCTTGGATTTAAAAGTATGAAGAAATAAAGAAAGCAGAAATGTCATTCTTAGCAAAATATATGTTGAAGTTAATATCATGCTTGTGAATTTCCTAATATGCAAGACGAGGATTTGAAAATCCATTTTATTTTAGGATGATTAATATAAATCATTAAAGCATTAAAGTTTTTTTTTTACAATTCATTTTAAGCAAGTGTGCAAGTATGTCTCAATCCTACTGAGAAATCATCTAACATTTTTCTTTTCAAAGTTCCACACATCAATTTACACAACCACTTGAGTGAATGATTAGGAGACATATTTCCTTTAAAAGTTTAGGAATTATTTTTATGAGAAGATTATTGTTCAAATAGCATCTCTATCATTGTCATCAAGAGAAAATAAATTATGATATAATAATCCCTTTGGCGAAGCTAAATTTTACAAACCCTTAGATTGGAATGAAATGCAGATGTTGAGTAATTGGTGAAGCTTTACTAAATATAGAACATGAGAAGAAATTAAAATGTGGTTAATGAATTATTCATTGAGTTTTGTATTCAATAACCATGAGAACCCTGTGGGTTCTTAGGATCCTGTCAGCATACTTAGAGCCACACAGCATGCATGTTCACATCTGCAGGACCTCAGTTTTCTTGAGGATATGAGGAAAATTATACATTTTTTAACAGAAAATTGTCACCTTTGGCATTTGCTTCAGGCTACATTCTCCAGATATCATTTGAAATAACTTTGTGGAAAGGTTTTGAGATCTGTTTTCTCTAATGAACTATTTGAACTTAGTTTTCAGACTTCTGTCCTTGACAGAATTTTAAAATGCTGCCTTCATTTCCATGCAGCCCAACTGCTGGTAAGAGATATTTTAACTTCTACCGTTTCCCTGTGACCTCTGATCTCTTCCCCTAAGTGGCATCAGAAGAAACTAACAACAAGTGTTTATGCCACAATTATTTTCAGACCAAAAAAAAAAATCTCAACTTCTATTTTAATAATTTAATAACTAATAGGGACCCCTGGGTGGCACGGTCGGTTAATCATCAGATACTTGGTTTCAGCTCAGGTCATGATCTCAGGATTGTAAGATCAATCCTCGAGTTGGGCTCTGTGCTCAGACTAGAGTCTGCTTAAGTTTCTCCCTCACTCTCCCTCCGACTCCCCACAATCTGTCCTCTTTCTCTCTCAAATAGATAAATAAATTTTTAACATAATAATAATAATAATAATAATAATAATAATTTAGTAAATAATGAACTGTTTCCTCAAATTCTGTAAAAATACCCTCTTGGATTATATTTAGAGGGGCAAAAGCCCTATTGAACATACATATAAAATTTTTTATCCAATTTTAAACACAGTTCAATTAAGACATTACATTTTTCACTTACAATATCTTGCTTTTAAAGTGCAATGTTCTTTCCTTTCCCTGTTTATATCCATATTCAAATATCAAGAATAAGCAACTATTTACTATCACAACTCAATGTTAATAATGCCATGGGATTTGCTAAAAATATGAGTCCTTCAATGTTTTGCGTGGAGCAATGTTAACTCTGTACTCAAGGTTAAATTAACCAACCTCTTCAGTGGTGATCCCAGAGGAGGAAGCACTAGCTGGGGGAGTAACTGCACTGGGAACCCCTAGCATTCCTCTTGGCATGAGTCCTGAACTCTGGAATAGTTTGGTAATGGAGTTGCAGACTTCCTCCAGTTCTTTCTTCTGATGTTCAAATTCTTCCTTCTCTACTGTCTGGTTGATGATTTTAGTATACTTGTCCAAAATCTTCTTTTTGTCCTCATCATTCATATTGCTTTGAAGTTTCTAGTCTGTCTCTAGATGGAACATCTTGATCAGATGTGAAAGGAGAAAAATTTAGAATGATTTCATTTCAAGCTTTAAAGTGCTTAAATCCCTTAAAATAGGTGTAAGGTGGCCTGTGGCAGTGGGTGGTAAGTTTCCTAAAGAAAGATCCAATATTATTTCATAGCTGCAAGTCATGAAAAAAGAATGCCTAATAAGAGGTTCGGATAGACACTGTGGGATTCATTATGTGCAGAAATAGTATAGGAAGTTACCAAAGACATCCTTTTATAAGAGTATTTTGCAAGCTTGACTAGTATAAATAGCCCATAAAGTTAAAACAAAAACAAACAAACAAAAAACCTCCTTGGCTTACCATTTGATAGAGCTCATACTTTGGTTCATCAAGAAATTGTATAATGACATAAGGCATTTTTTTATTTTGTTAGTCATAATGTTTTGGAAAAATGATGCAAATATTTTGTGTTGTATATGTAATATGGATAAGCCTTGTGGTAACTCCAAAGCCTCCAAGGCATTCATCGCCATCAAGTTAAAAAATTCTGAAGGAAGAGATTCTTATATTATGAAACAAATTGATGGTGGTGAGCTGAAATTCTTTATGCAGACAGGGTCACATTTACATCTAATAAATATTTCACTATTGCGAGTGAAGTTCCAGTGAAAATTTTCGCCTGCATCATTTGAATGATAATGGACCTTCTATAATTTGTTTAAAGATTCTCAATGCAAATGGTATAGCATTGTTGTGTTAAAAATTGCTCTGATGACCAATAAGAGTAAACATAATTTTCTTTATAATTTTGCTTTTATATCGTTCTATTGTTGATTTCTATTTTTCCCTTATCATTTTTTTATTTGTGTTGAATACAACTTTGAAAATTAATTCCAAAATAAAAATTTTGAAATGTTTAAGCAAGGAATTAGATATAAAAGAACAAATACTAAGGAACAATTAAGTTACCTTCTATTTAAGATCTATATACTATGGAAGAGTAGAATTTACAAACTTCTGTTAAAGATTCACTTATCTCAATAATGTTTGATTTTTCTTTATTCTGACCAATCTATTATTAAGTTTTTATAAATGTTAGTTTAATGTTTAAAACATATTTCCATGGCTGTTCTGGTTTGAATGGATGGGATGGGGCCCTGAGAGCACTGGCTTAGAAGTGATTTTCTAATCTTTCTCAATACCGGAAGGATAGATTTGAAAATCATACAATAGATTTTTGTGCATTTTCCAAATCTTCACTTTATTTACAGAAAAGTCAAAGTGTGGAGCTGAATCTTTCCTTTCCTAACTGTAGATGCACAGTGATTGCCAACCAATATAATTAAGTCACTCTTAACTTGTTTTTTGTCTTCTGTCTGACCTAGGATTTTGGAAATCCTTATGCTGAGGTTGTGAATCCTGGTCAATTTTTCCCTTAGAAATCTGCTATTTCTAGGTAGTTTCTTCATAAAATCAAGAACTCTTTCTTTTCAAATATCTGTTTAGGTCCAGAGAGCTCTGAGGATGTGTTGCTTCCTTTCAATACAATAGCAAGATTCATGCCAATTCCCTTGCTCAACTGGAAAATAAGGGACGCCATAGGTATATTTTTTTTCTTTCAAACTGATCCCCAAACTACATCGAGCTTGAATTATTAGTCTAAGCCTATGTAATAACATAACTCTCAAAAGATTTCAATATAATATTTGAAATTGCTTAACGTATAAGGTGTACATCAATCGAGTGAGAAAAATAATCTTTCCTAACTATGTCCACATTGAAGAGGTACAGGGATTACTGACCAACATCAACAATATGTGAAGAACTTCTCATTTAAAAAGCAGCAAACTAAAAGATTTCAGCAAGGAATATGGACCATGATGTTCAGTTATAATTACACTGTTTGGGGACAATTCCTAATAAATTGTAGCTCTCCTACTCCTTGATTCTACACACTTTTAAAAAAACTTAATCTTTTTACGGCTAAATAAATTTGAGTGCCTGTCATTAGTATTTTGTTGTTGTTGTTAGAACATGACTACCTTTCAAAAGTAAAGTAGTTTGTGATATAATTATGGATGCAATATGTGATTTCTTTTTCTCAAAACAGTTGGAGGGGAGGGAAGGGAGAAAGACAGTGAAGATCGATCCATAAACACAAAGTAATAAATGCTTACATATTTAAAAACTGTCAACATACCTCATCTACTATTTATGCTATATTTGTGTAGGCTTTTGAATATTTAAATTTTTATTTGTTTGGCTGGGGAGGGGCAAAAGGAGAGGGAAAGAGAATCTCAAGCATGCTGCACGCAGAGCTTGACGCTGGGGCTCCGTCTCACAATCCTGAGATCATGAGCTGAACCAAAATCAAGAGTCAGAAGCTTAACCAACTGAGTCACCCAGGTGCCCCTGCAGGTTTTTTTAAATCTACATTAATTATTGTATTTATTATTATAAGCAACAAGTGTATTTATTGCATGTAGAAATGATCTATTCTTACAAAATTGACATGGTCCTATTTAACATTCTCTCCTTGTAGAAAGGGACAATGACAGCAATAGTTCGACTGACAGCTCTTTAATAATTCTGCTGGCACCATAAAAACGAAAAAAAAAAAAAGAAAAGCAGCCTTTCATGAAAGAAGATAAATCAAAGAGAAAAGACTCTAAAAAATTACTGCATTATGAAAAGGTCAGACACTTAGATTAACATAGAAGGCACTTATGGAAAACATTTGCATTTCCTGTCAAGTGATCATAAGATGAAGTAGAGACAAGAAAGTTAACATGCATTATCCTATAAGACATGCTTGCATGAGATTTATTTTTGGCCCCCAAATATCATATATTTGGTAAGATTTTGTTAAGATCACTTTTTAAAGTCTCTAATTAGATTTGCATTAAAAAATATAAATATGGCATCTTGTCACTTGCCAAAGAGAGTAAATGGGCTGTTTTAGGAAGTCCATTAATGTCTTATTCTATCTACCTTTCTTGTAGATATGATGCACACACAAACACAGGACTTTCTATGGTCACATATATCGAGTACTTCTGTATTCCCTTGCCCCGCAACTGTAATATCATCTTAAAACAATCCATTGCTGTACATAAAAAAACAATTCATATTGAATTGGCTTACGTGATATTTACTATCCATCCACAAATTTTAATTTTGTTTATCCTCAGTCTATCCCCAGTAGGATATAAGCTGCCTCGCAGCAGAGATTTCTGCATATTTTATTCGATTCTATATTCCCTGTGACTAGAATACTCCCTGATCTATAAGGACACAAAAATATTTACTTAAAAAATGAATAATTGGCAGTAATTTGTATCTCTTCTCTATATACTGCTAGTTTCATTTAGAGCCTTAAATCTATGCTTTGTGTTTATTATCTCTGTAAAGTTCTTTTCCTTATATTAACCACTTGTGGTATATTTTCTGATCCTGAATTTGCTACAGGTGATACAGTTAAATGTTCTGAATTCCTAAAAAGAGCAGAAGGAGCCAGTATTAGCTTATGAGTAGACCTTACTCAGAAAACTCTCGGGGAATTTGATCCAACTCCATTATTACTGGGTCTTCTGGATTTCTGCTAGTCTCTTAGGTCCTCTATTCTCCACATTTTTTTGGCATTTCTCAGACATATTTTACACATCAAAGTGTGTGGATATAGAGTTATGGAGCAAGGTAATGATTTGTGATATTTCTTAAGTAGTAGCAGAAACTCACCTTTCACATTCATTACCATTACTGCTTTGGAAAATTGCATATGACATGCATTTTTTAGGCGTTCACACATATCCCTGAACCGCAGAGATAAACTCGAAAATATGATAACTCATTGCGATAACTTACCAATGCTTAATAAGTCCACAATTTATGCAATAAGACACAATTAAAGATGTTCTATGGGTTATTAATTAATATTATACTATTTTGATAATAATAAGACATCACTTTTATTTTTTTAAGAAAATTCCTGAAGTGCAAACTTTTGAGTATTAATCTTTAGTCATATTCTGAAGAGTGCTTTTCTTACAAAGGGTTCAGATTCAGTCAAGTTCAGACTATTTCTGGTAAGAGCAAAACTATAAGCAACAATATGATTAAGCCAATATCTATTGAAATATTTATTTTATCTCTTAAATGCGTGTTTTTAAATATAGTTTCTTCCAGAAAATCCAGCCACAAATTATCTCTTCTGAAGTTGTTTTTTAAGTAAGAAGTAATGTTGGAAGACTTTTGTTACTAAAATGTCAATTTCAGGGCGCCTGGGTGGCTCAGTGGGTTAAAGCCTCTGCCTTCGGCTCAGGTCATGATCTCAGGGTCCTGGGATCAAGGCCCGCATCGGGCTCCCGGCTCAGCAGGGAGTCTGCTTCCTCCTCTCTCTTTGCCTACTTGTAATCTCTCTGTGTCAAGTAAATAAATAAAATCTTAAAAAAAATAAAATAAATAAAATGTCAATTTTGGTAGACATTAGCTGCTTGGTTTCTCACTGAAATAAGAAGTAGGTTAAATTTTTAAAATTAATTTAACTTCCTCATAGAACAGTCTATTTGATCAATAGAGGGATGGATGGTTGGATGGATGGATAGATGATGATAGATGATAGTTAGAGATGGATGATAGATAGATGATAGAGATAATAGATAAATAGATAAAGAGATAGATGCCTTTTTCAATCTTTTTGAATTTGTTCACTTTGGTTTTTTATCTGTGTATATTAAAAAGTACACGGCTTTTTAAATGACATATTAAGAACTATCTCACTGCAAACATGGGGAAGACTTTCTGTATGCCTAGGGCCCCTCCATCCTTCATGCAAGGGAGTTGGTGTTGATATCATAATCAAGGTAAGAAGCCATTTATACTTGTAAGAAAATGCATTGACAAGTACAAAAAGTACAAAAGCACTGAGAGCTCTATAGATTAATAAATTTGCTAAAAAGATGCTCTCTGCAAAACAAACATAAATGTGACTGACAAATTTTACTCAAACTTCAGATATGAATAAACTTCATTAATACAATATTACAATTATATTACAAACAACATTAACAAGTTCTAAATCTCTTCTTGCTCCTCTTTCTACATTGAAGTTAGAATAGATTTTCAAAATGAAATACAACTATGTCATTCTCTTGCTAAAAAACAGCAAACCAGGGGCACCTGGCTGGCTCAGTCGGTAGAGCATGCAACTCTTGATCTCAGGGTCATGATTTCAAACCCCACTTTGGTTTTGGAGTCTGCTTTTTGAAAAATAAATAAATAACAGAAAAACCAAACAACAAAAATGGAAAAAACATAACTTCCAATGTTTTCCTTTTGGATAAACAGTGAAAGCCTTCACCCCACGTGGGAGATACAGAATGTCTGCCCCTCCCATCTCTGACCCTTCCTGCTCTCCCCTGCTCTGAGCTCCCCTGCTCTGACCCTCCCTGCTCTCCCTTGGCTCTTGGTGCCCCAGTCAGGCGAGTCTTCATTCAGTTCTTCCATGTCCTTTCTACACTGTGGGGCCACATAGGGGTTTGTCCTCTGACGGGCATGTTTGTATAAATCTTCATTTTTAATGAAGTATAGTTGACTTACAATATTATATTAGTTTCAAATGTACAACATAGTGATACAATTATATACATTATGAAAAGCTCACCACAGTAAGTGTAAATACCATCTGTCACTATACAAAAGAATTACAATATTATTGACTATATTTCCCATGCTGTGCTTTTTATCTCCATGATTTATTTATTTTATAAATGGAAGTTTGTACCTCTTAATCCCGTTCACCTGTTTCATCTATTTTCCCACACCTCTCCCCCCCGGCAACTACCAGTTTGTTTTTATGTTTGTTTGTTCATTTGTTTTGTTTTTTAGATTCCATGTATAAGTGAAAAGACTTATAAACAATGCTATATATACACACACAGACACACACACACAGAATATTACATTACTCAGCCATAAAAAATGTATTAATTTATTTTTATAAGTTTCCTCCAAATCTTCCAGATTTCTAGTGTCACTTCCACCGAGAATCACTCCCTGACTGAAGTTAGATTCCTTTCAGAAAATTCTTTCTTTCTCTCTCCTTCCCTCCCTCTCCGTCTCAGCAAATCTCATTTGCTACTGTTTTTGCTGTGAGTAATAAAGTCCAATGTCACCAGCCAATGAGTCACTTGTCTTCTGCCAGCACCCACGACACACTTGCCAGCTAACTATAGTATCCAAGTAGGGTAAAACCCCAGACTCTGCATAGCTCTCCACCAGGTCATACCGACCATCTGGCTTTTACCTTGAGTGATAAGGAGTTTCAGTAAAGACTTTGAACACAAGAATCAATGTGAGGAGTTAGAAAAGGTCACTCTTTCAGCTGGGCAAAGAATATACTGAAATGAACCAAGGGTGAAACAGGAAGACACATAGTTAGAAAGCAATTCCATTAAGGCAGGCACAACATGATGGTGGCCTGGACACAAGTTCTAGCAACGGAGTTGCATCCCAATATATTTTGAAGATAGAGCTAACAGGATTTTCTGATAGGTTACATATAGTGTATAATAAAAGAGATCATGATAACTTATTAAAAGGACAGAAAAGGAATTAACTGAATTTATACAAGGAAATTAGGATGGGAGAGTTCAGGTTAAAGGAATTTCCCTCCATTCTCAATTTGGTTAGAGTTTTTAATTATGAATAAGTATTGATGGGTATTGAATTTCAACAAATTCTTTTTTAAATTTAATTTAATTTAATTTTATTTTTTCAATGATCCAAGATTCATTGTTTATGTATAACACCCAGTGCTCCATGCAATACATGCTCTCCTTAATACCCATCACCAGGCTCACCCATCCCCCCTCCCCTCCATAATCCTCAGTTTGTTTTTCAGAGTCCACAGTCTCTCATGGTTCATCTCCCCTTCCAATTTACCCCAATTCACTTTTCCTTTCTTATTTCACTCAGCATAATCTCCTCCAGATCCATCCATGTTGATACAAAAGTTGGGTATTCATCCTTTCTGATGGCTGGGTAATATTCCATTGTATATATGGACCACATCTTCTTTATCCATTTGTCTGTTGAAAGGCATCTTGGCTCTTTCCACAGATGTAGTGAAAAGAAGGGCCATATGTACCCCAATGTTCATAACAGCAATGTCCACAATCACCAAACTGTGGAAAGAGCTGAGATGCCCTTCAACAAATTCTCTATCTAATGAGAAGATCCTCATGTTTATTTCTTTTGTTCTGGTAATAACATTGATTATTGGATCTTGTTTGCTTTCCTAGAATAAACAACATTGACCTGTGATGTAGTACTTTTTTATATAGGATTGAATATTCTAATATTGAGTTAAAACTTTTGTGTGTATATTCATGAGTAATGTTAGCCGACAGTGTTAGCTTTTTTTAAATTCTTGTCAGCTTCTAATATTGGGCAATCAATCACGATTAGATTGAATAAATTCAAATTCTACTATTCAAAACTGTTTGTACAATCTTTGTGGTTTTCTTCTTTAAAAATCTGAAATGATTCATGAACAAAACACCATGGCCTAGGGATTTTTTTATGAGGTTTTGAGACATGGTTTTGATTTCTTTAAAAACTAAATGTTTCAGATTTTCTACTTCGTTCTGAATTGGTTTAGATAGGTTGTCTTTTTCTAAAACATTGTATATTTGGCCAAAAATCCCATGTTCATTAATATACAATAGTTACTAATTTACTGTTATGGTCTTTATAATGTCTATGAGATCTCTGGTGCTGTATTTTTGTTCATGTTTGATATATTGGAGATGTATTGTCTTTCTTTTTTCTTGATAATTATTGCTGGGTTGAATATCTTTTATTAAAAAAATTTTAATAAAAACTAGCTTTAGTTGAGTTGATTTTCTCTATTGTATACTTGATTTATATTTCAATAATAACCTTCCTTATATTTGTTATTTCCTTACTTCTACTTTCTTGATTTTAATTTTCAACTCTTGTTCTAAATACTTGAGTTGAATACAGACTTTTGACTTTCAAACATTCTTATTTTCTAATAAATCCATTTTTTATAGCTGTGTATTCTCCATTAGCACAGATTTAGCTAGATCCCAGAAGTCTTTACATTTTGACATTTGGTAGTTTACTACAGTTTAAAATATTTTCTAACCTTAATTATGATGCTTTTCCTTGATAATAGATTATTTATAAGAATATTGTTTGATATCTAAACATTTTGGACATTTCTAATTACTTTTTTATGTGAATTACTTTTATCTGAATTTCACTGTTGTTAAAGATCATAGCATGAATAACTAGTAGATACCTACTTTGACCTACTCCCTAAAAAAGGTTAATTTTTTAAGTATAAGCTGTATAAGCTATAAGAACTTGATAAGCAAAAGTGCTTCACAAAGTCAAAGCCACAGGGATTATCCCACAGCATATGTGCATGGAAAATAACTGCAATAAGCATCAAGTGGTGAGTAGCAAATGAAAGTAAAAGATAAGACATTTTTGGAAACTTAGAAACTTAGAAACTGCTGAAGTCAATTCCCCCCAGGGTTACTATAAAGAATCTTAGAAATTTCAAGAGATTTGATCAAGGTTGTGGACGATATATCAGTTTTATATACATAGGAGACAGGAGGAAAATAGAAGAAAATGAAGAGACTAGAAAGACATAATCAATAGTTAGTCAACAAATACAATAGAACACTAGCCACACACTAGTTAAAGAGAGTAGTCATATAGTGTAATACTGCAAATGTCAAGGAAGGAGAGAATTCCCAGAAAGGATGTATTAATATATAATAACAAATATCTCTGATCAAAGGGAAGGGAACCGACATTTTGAGTGTCTACTATATGTCTGATTAGGTAAAGAAAGTCACACACATATATGCACACACAGAATGAGAGAGGGAACTTCTCATTAAATTCTAAGAACCATATAATATGTGTATTATAATCTGTATGGATAAAGTAGGGATAAAGGCTCTCTATAGTTAAATGGCATGTCCTATCAAACCTTATTAGAGTATAAAACCTGGATTTTTTCTGATTCCAAACCTACCCTCAGACAGGACAGATTTTAGTAATTTAAGATCATTGAAAATTATAATTTGCTATACTTAAGGATCAATGAAAATAGATGGTAAAAACTTACTTGGAGAATGTGGTGGAGAGTTGATGGCACACCCATAATATGGACTGTTTCTTTCCTTCATTCATATTTTTTTCACTATTATGAAAAGTGAACTATTCAAGATGATGAGGAACGAAGTGCCAACATAAGCACAATAGCAATAATGAAGAAATAAAATTAATCACAAGAACTTTCTCCTTAGGAAGATAACAGTAAATTGGGAAATGATTGTGAATTTTAAGAAAAGGCCAAATAAGAGTGCGTGGGTGGCTCAGTCAGTTGAGCATCTGACTCTTGATTTCAGCTTAGGTCATGATCTCAGGGTCATGAGATGGAGCCCCATGTCAGGCTCTGCGCTGGGTATAAAGCCTGTTTAAGGTTCTCTCTCTCCCTCTCCCTCTGCCCTCCTCTCTCTCTCTCTCCAATAAGTAAACAAATAAATAGGGACAAATAAATGTAAAATTGTGACTATGATAGCGCAAGAAGAAAATATGTATTTCTATGGCAGAAAATAGTATCTGAGCTGGCATCTGAAAGAAGAGGGAGTTATCTACAGGACAAAATGTGCTTTTGTTTGTGGCTGTGGGGAGGAGAACTCTAGCACATATATTAGGAGCTCAATAAATTACAATTTATTTCTAAATTACTCTTATATGATTCCTTCAATTTTTAAAAATATCTCCAAACCTGAATCTTGTTCACAATATTCTAAATAATAAGCCATTTTATTTTAATGTTTAATATGAAAAAAGGATGTTTCAAAAATATATTCCAAATAAAATTGGTAAATACAATTTATTTTCTCTTGTAAAAGGCATTGCTGCTGGAAGGCTATCAATTATTGAAATTACAGTGAACTACAAACACATAAGGTAAAATCCCTTAGTTGATTTTGCTTTTTTCCAGATTTTATTTGGTGATATAAAAAGAGTAAGTTATTTAATGATGCAAAAGTTTTTACATTTTCTGTAGTTTAAAACAAGATTAAGAAAAATTAGAAAAATGAGGAATAATTCAATGGTCAATTGTATGTGTCATGCATGGAGAATGGTCAGAATGGTCAATAACATATTTTCTACTATTGCTCAAACAACCTAGGAATGATTTTCCAGAAAGCAGTATTTTCCTTCTGGTGACTCATTCATCCTTCTGACCATCATAATACAACAATCTATAGGAATAATATTTTTAGTGTGTGCCCAGATTACATTGATTTTTCTTTCCAAACAGTCAGATGATCTGGGCTAGGTTCAGCCATTTTACCCTCCCTTGCCCACCTTCAATACAGCCACCTGGTGGTCCTACACAAACAGATGTGGGCCCTGCAGTCATACTTGGTTACAGTTAAAATAGATTCAGGATGGACAACAGACAGAAGCTAGACAGCAAATTTACACCTCCAGAGAATGTAGAGACATCTGATCAATCTCCATGGGGAGAAAAGAAAATCATGACTTGTGAAGTTGTGATTTTGTGCTGGAATTAGCAGAAGTGGACTTAAGAGAAAAGTTGTTTACCAAGTCCAACACAAAACACAGAAATATTTGAAGGGAGGTAATTCCATATATGTTGCAAGTTTTTCACTCTTTGCCAGTTGTAGCATTACTCTTTCCAAAGGCTGAAAGATGAACCACCACCAAGAGGGGGAAGAAGTGTAGTACCTATTATCCTTTTAACATTTTGCTATCTATGCATAGGCAGCTTCTAAGATATTCCTCAGTGATCTCTACCTCCTGGTTCATACCTCCTGTAGTGCCTCCCCTTCAGTGTGGGCTACACTCATTGACTTGTGTCTAATACAGAGATCACAATAAAAGTGAAAAGATTAGGTTACAAGAAGGGCGTGGTTGCTCTCAGTCTTAGGTGATCCCTTTCTCTTGCTCTCTCTTGGATCACATGCACTAGTGGAGCAAGCTGCCACATTGTAAGTAATCAGTCCTATGGTGAGGCTCATATGGTACTATAAGAACTGAGGCCTTTGGTCTAATAGCCAGTGAGTTGCTGAAGCCTGCCAAGAAACACATGGGTAAACTTGGAAGTAGATCTTTCAGCCCCAGGCAAGTCTTGAAATGATTCCAACTTAGGGCAGCAGATTGAATGCAACCTAATAATATCTTAAATCAGAGAATGTTTGTTGTTTTCTGCCACTCAATTTTCAAATAATTTGCTGTACAGAAACAGAAAACTAATACAATCATTTGACATGTTTAAGATATTTTATAAAATATTTAAATTTTATCTTCTTCAGTCTTTCTAACAAAATTACCATACATTAAAATGTAACTAACAAATCCATAGTTTGAATTTAGATTCATCTTATTTCTTGAAATAAATTATTTAATTAATGAATTGTCCTGCTAAGGTAAAGGAGATAGTGATCTCTGAATATTGAGAAATCTTTCCCTTAAAACAATTGCCAATATTCATAGAAAACTATATAATTTTTATGCAATAAATGAATGCTATTCTACTGAGGCAAAATGTAAAAAAAAAGAATATAAATAAGCAAAAACTCAAAAGCTATGATGCAGTAAAGATTAGACTAAGAATACCCTATGGAATCTGACTTAATACTTTGAAGGTTTCACAGGTGTTGATATTTGCATGATACATTCAAGCAGAATTTATAGCAACTTAGCAGCTGTACTGTAAATAGTGTCTTATAAAAAGCCTATTAAGCAATAATTGCTATTCAATATTCATAGCTTAATGAAAGTGACTTGTTGCAATTTTAAGCCATTTTAGAATCATCATTATATAAAACTTTGACATGTGGAATCTGTTTATATCAGTTAGTTTGGGAGAAAAATATGTGCGCATTTTCTTTTTTTTTTTCATATAGAGGAAGAAAACATTGATTGCATTCTGTTTAAATAGTTTATGACTGTGTGTGGGTGTGGGTGTGATTTTTTTTAACATTTTATTTATTTAAGAGAGAGAGAGAGCATGCACACAAAGGTGGGAAGGGGCAGAGGGAGAAGGAGACCACCCTAGTGAGCAGAGAGTCTGACCCGGGGCTCCATCCCAGGACTTGGGGATCATGATCTGAGGAAGACAGATGTCACCCAGGAGCCCCATATGGGTATGATTTTAATAAAACTTAAAAAAAAAAAAAGGAAGAAGAAGAAGAAGGCCCACATTGGGTGTAGAGATTTTTTCTTTTTAAAAAAGGAAAAGAAAACTAAAAAAATGCTATTTGATTTTCTTTCAAGTTTGCCATTCAAGGGCATGACATTAGCACATGAAATGAAGAATTCAGTGCCAGCCTGTCAAATCTACTAATAGAGACCTATTCTTTTTTTTTTTTTTATCAGTAGGAGCTGATCTCCAAGCATAGAACCAGTTAGAAAGTTATAATAATTAAAGTCAGGGTGTATTGATTCTTAATAATATTATTTAGTGAAAAACTAGATGAAAATTTTATAAAAAGAAGACACTTCATGAAATCACAGAAATATTAGGCTAAAATCAAGTGCAATTTCTCATTTTTTACAATTAGATGAAAAGAGACAAAATTGGGGGGAAGTACTTATCAAATTTGAAATGTATAACAGGGGTTTCTTTTTTGCTTATGTTAGATATTTTGAACTATTTCAGTGTTAATCAATAGTACATTTTATATCCTGTGACTTGCTTTGGCAATTACTAAATGTGGTCATATACTGTGAAGATAAATTGCATTTTCTTATTTTTAAATTATCAACTTAAAAAAAAGGTTAAGTCATTAATCTTCAGATTAAAAAGGAAGGGTAGTCAGCACTAAATAATGGTAGTGCACTTTTCCTTACACTTCACAGTATTTTACCACTTAAATCTAACTTATGAATAGTTAAAATAAAAATGGTATAAAATAAAAGGCATGGAAGTTTTATTTTTAAATTTGATTTGAATTATTGTATATTGGTATAAATAGCCATATTAGAGTTGTCACAAAAATAATTCAATTCACTATTCTTTTCTAGAAAGTATTCTAAAGTTGAAGAAACTTTTTCCTATATCAAATAGACGAGATTGTACAAAGGTGTAAATATCATTTGCTGACATGATACCCCACAATTCCACCAATACTTTTGTATTTGCTACAAAGACATGTCTTCTACCTAACAACAAAGCAATCATCTGAATGAGAAAATTAATATTGGCACATTACTTCCATCTACTCTCAAAACCCATTCAAGAGATAATTGTCCCAATAATATCCTTTTCAACAAACGAATGCAATCCAGAATTATATTTAGTCAACATTTAAAAAAAATGTCTCCTTCAATCTGGAACAGTTCTTCAATCTTTTCTGGGCTTTCATATAACTTCTACATCTTTGAAGATGATAGGCCAAGTATACTTTAGGATGTTTTCAATTTGGGTTTACTTGATGTTTCCTCATGATTAGATTTAACTTATGCAACTTTGGCAGGAATATTGCAAAATCATATTATATAAGCCATGATTTCAATTTGTTCCATTAATAGTGGCTTTAACTTGTTCACTTGAAACTTTCTATGTAAGTATTTGTGGTGGAAATGCTTTGAGATTTTGTAAATAGCCTATTCCTCATAAAAATTGCATTTTATTCAATTCATTTACCTTATTGTGTTCTCATGATTTCTGATTTTATTCTTCAGTTTATAATTTAGTACTATGAGCATGCTCAAATTATCTCAGACCGGGCGTGTCATAGCTTCTTCAAACTGGCTTCTGTCTCCTTTTGACATACCCCCACCACTCTTTGATCCCTTCCTTGCTTTCTGGCACAATAAAATTTTTCAAGCTCATCTTGTTCTTTGTTCCTGCTTGGAATCAACCATTATTGCAAGGAGGCTTGATATTTAGCAGAGGATGACATTCAGAAACCAATACCTAGGTGCAGGATTTGCTCATTACATTTAAGGTGGCACTGCTCCCAGGCCCTCTCAGTGAACAGAGCTAGAAAATATATACATCTGACACCGTATAACATCTATGTCTATATCTGTATCTATACCTATATCTATCTATCTATCTATATCTATTTCCACATTTGAATTCATATTTATTTTTATTTCTATCTATAGGTGTTTAAAACTATGACTTACAATGATATTTGAACCTAATCGATTTTTTCCCTTTCCATATTTATAACTCTCTAACAGAGTGTAACTTTCTAACAGAAAAAAACCTCACTCCATATTATCTATAAAATAAATGCCCCTGAATGTAATCACTATTTTTTTCATCACAGACTCTGCCTCCAACCTCACACAGATATACTCCTTGCTCCAGCCCCACATAAATTCATGGCTAGTCATACTTCCTGATTCTGCTCTAACCACCGTGTGTCCCTTGTGGATCACCCTCTTACTCCGGCTGACCACTAATATGTTTTAATGCCATCTTCACCTCTTCACTCTGGTTGGGCTTTGGTACCCTGCAGGTTATCACTCCGTAAGAATAGCTGACACCTACAACACATGTCCCTAGGTAAACATACTCTCTTCCTCCTGCTCGGGCTTCAGAACCTCCCACAAAGTCATGATCCCATGGGAATGCCTCTTCATCCTGCATGGAACTGATACCTCTTTCTGGGCCTTCACAGCTTGCCTACCTATGTGAAAACCTATTGTGTACTGAGTTTCCCAAAGGCTTTAGGACTGAATTGTTCTGAAATATTCTAGGAGGAAGAGCTGCCTATTCTCTCTGAAATGCATTTCTAAATGCCTTTAGCCCTTATCGCTCCACCACCAAATCTTCTTTTATTTTGGTGGTCAGGTGGTGGTCAACCAATAACCATGATAACCATATGCCCTATTTATCCAAGACACCCCTACTTGATTTGGTTTCACTTGTAGATGTTTTCCAGTTTGGACAGTAAATTTTAGGTACCTTACCAATACTGATCTTCAGATTGGTAAGTCCAGAGGTCAATTCTCACTCATCTTAAGTTGATTTTTCAGCAATATTAACAAAGATGATCAGTGCCTCTCTGAGAAGTGCAATCACTTCCCCTGGCTTCCAGAAAGCTAGACTCCCTAGTTTCTCTGTCCACCTTGCTGCTTCTCCACCCCTGCCTCATTTAATGCTTTCTCCTCTTCTCCGTAATATATTCAAATGCTGAGTTTGCCCCCAGGGCCCTCTCCTCAGAGTTCTTCTCTTCTCTATTTCCCTCACTCCTAGGTGATCTCATTCAGGTCAGTGGCCTTAAGGAGCCATTTATCTGCTAAGATCTATCCAATGTATATCTTTTAGCCCAGATCTCTATCCTGAACTTCAGATACATATATCTAAATGCCCAGCAGGCCATTTCACCTAGATAACAAATGGGAATCTCAAACTCAGCATGTTAAAAACTGAATTCTGTCCTTTCTTCTGGTCTTGCTCCTCTTTCAACTTTCACCCCCCAGGTGAGGACAAGATGCTTGAGCAAAAACCTGAGTGTCATCTTCTCACACTACGCATTCCACCAGTTTGTAAATCTTGTTGCATGTGTCTTAGCACACATCTAAAAGGAAACCAGTTCTTCCCATTTCCATGGCATCACCTTTACCTGAGCCATATTAGGATTACTGAAGAATTTCTTAACAGGACCCTTCCACCATTCTAACCCCATTCCTCCTCTTCCTAAACCTGTCAGTATATTCTTGACACATCTGCCAGAGTAATCTCAAAACTAGCCCTGGCTGTATACTCTGCTCATAACCCTGCGATGCCTCCCCATTTCATTCAGAGTGAAAACCAATGTCTTACAGAATGTACGAGGTCTTATTTAATCAGACCCTCCCTTACTTCTCTGAGCTGATCCACTTTGATGCTCCAGGCTCACTCTGTTCCAGTTCCATTGGCTTCCTTGATGTTCCAGAGCAAGCTGGCATGTTCCTGTCAACATGTGTTGTCCTAAGTCCTTTGCTCTAGCTTTTCTCTCAGTCTGAAATACTCTTCAACAGATAGGCAACTGATAGCTTCTCACTCTTCAAATCTTTGCTCAATTACCCCCTTCACAATGAAGCTCCTTTGGACATTCCTCTTACTGCTACAATCTGGTTCTTCCCCTTCTCCTTGCCATGCCAGATCCCTCTTACCTTACTTCTCATTTTTTATAGCACTGAGCCCTTTAAAACCCCTCTATTTATTATCTTAAATGATTAGTTTTTCCCTCTAAATGGTAATATAAGTGCCATGTGGAGAGGAAGCTTTGTGTCTGTTGTGCTTATAGACATCTCCTAAGCACCTGCAACAGTATCTGACATGTACTAGATGGACAATAAATAGCTTTTGAAGAAACAAGTAAAAGTTTAATACAAACCAGTCAATATTACCTTTAAAATATCCCCAAATATTTTGCTTTAAAGTGTGCAATAATTTTCTGCACATAATTGAGTCACCTAGGTGCCCCAATATTTGTGCAAGTTTACATAAATATACCAAGTGTACTTAAAATTTATTTTAAAATATCATTGAATTTCATATCTGATAGTCTACCATGAAGAACAAATTTTCAAGAAATCAGAAGTAATCCCTCTTTTACCTCCTAATATTAACTTATTTGCTTTTTTGAAATTACTTATTATTTATATAACAAATATTTTATCTCCTATTACTTTGCACCATTTTAAATAGAAATTATGATATTTCAATTATATAAATGAATCAACCAATAGGCCCCCAATTCCCCAATAATTTTCTAAGATTTTTTTTTAAAGATTTTATTTATTCATTTGAGAGAGTGAGACAGAGAGAGCACTAGCAGGGGGAGAGGCAGAGGGAAAGGGAGAAGCAGACTCCCCTCTGAGCTGGGAGCCCAACACTGGGCTCCATACCAGGACCTGGAGATCATGACCTGAGCTGAAAATAGACACTTAATTATCTGAGCCAACCAGTGTCCCTAATTTTCTAACCTTTTAACTTCCGAGTTGTTATGCCCAGGAACATATTTTCACAGTTAAACATATTGGGCATACCACATTTTCCACTACTGCATATATGTTTTCTAAATTCTTAGTGTGATCATGTTATAAACATTCCACACTACAAATATTGCATAATCTACTGAATGTTCATCCACTATGATACTGTATTTCTATCCTTATTCATCTTTAATACTACCATTAGGGAGGAAAATGCTTTTGCAAGCAAAGTTGTGCACATAGCTTTCTCTCTGTTGAATTATTTTCTTAGAAAATATTCTAAGAAATAAGATTATTGAATCAAAGGATATAATGTATTACTATTTCAATTACAAAATCACTGACAAAAAGAAAACCATGTTAACCATTCCTACTAAAACTAACCAGCACTATATTTATTGTTTGGTCTGGTTTTGTTGTATATTACTTTAAAATATTCTCTGTATGTCTTCCTTTAAGAAAGTTTTATTGAGGTATTATATACATACCTAAAAATTCATTAATTTAACTACACAAATTTTATTTTATTATTTTAAAAATATTTTTATTTATTTATTTGACAGAAAGAGAGAGACAGCAAAAGAGGGAACACAAGCAGGAGGAGTGGAAGAGAGAGAAGCAAGCCTCCCGCCTAGGAGTGAGACTGATGCAGGGCTGTATCCCAGGACCCTGGGATATTGACCTGAACTGAAGACAGACGTTTAAGTGACTAGGCCTTAACCTACTGAGCCACCGAGGTGCCCAAATATTTGTGATTTTGAGCAGAAAAAAAATATGATCTTCTCTGTCTGGAAAAGAATATGAATTTTTAAAAGAATATTGGACTGTCACAATTCTTCTATTTCCTCTATTCAAGTATCTCCATTCATTTCTTTGGCCTGCCTGCTATGTCACTGATATGCCATTTCAGCATAGAACTCAAAGACTTCACTGCCACATCATAGATGGACCTCTATGCTTTTTAGTACATTTGAGTGGCCCATAAGCATAGTTTTCAATACTTTCAAAAGCATACAGATGCAAATTAGTAATGGGTAAGACTTTTTAAAAACTATATAATTTGTAACAGTTTCATTTCCTTCACATTTTTGTCTTAAGCAAACTTGCATGTCCCCTAAAGACACTGCTTCTTCAGTCCTCTCGAACTTTTTTATTCTCTTATGTGACTCCTACCATAAGCAATATAGATATCTTCCTTAATCCTCATTCTTTTTCACTTTCCCTAAAAACTCCAAGTTCTGAACCTTACATCATCAGATTTTACCATCGTTGCTTTGTAACAGTCATCTGTGGGCCTTGTATCCTAATTATTTCTTTTTTTTTTAAGATTTTTTTTTATTTATTCATTTGACACAGAGAGAGAGATTACAAGTAGGCAAAGAGGCAGGCAGAGAGAGAGGAGGAAGCAGGCTCCCCGCTGAGCAGAGAGCCCGATGTGGGCCTCCATCCCAGGACCCTGAGATCACGACCTGAGCCGAAGGCAGTGGCTTTAACCCACTGAGCCACCCAGGCTCCCGTATCTTAATTATTTCTCAACGGTTTTTGCTCCTTGTACATTGTCACTCAAGCCAACAGTATTCTTGGTGATTTTAACATCCATATATATGGTACTTTCAATACCCTGGATGACAATGATCCTTTCCTCCACCCATTCACTTTTTAGTTATACAATAGTTTGTGTTATTACAATTGTTACTACCCATTGCCAATCATTTCAAATCCAAGCTCCCTCTCTTGTGGCCCAACTCCAGCAATTTTGGCCCCACTGCCATCTTCTCAGTCTTCTTCACCCTGCTTATGTCTTCCCTTCTCTACTCACTAAGGTTAGTGTCCATGATCAATTATTATAATCACTCTCTACTCTTTCATTTCATCATACACAGTTCTTCCCTTGTACCCATGCAGATGTATATGTTTGAAAGAAAACACACAGTCTGAATATTTATTCTCAATTTAAACAGACTATTAAATGCAAGAGTGGAGGCACCTGGGTTGTACAGATTAAGTGATTGACTCGGTTTTGGCTTGGGTCGTGATCGCAGGGTCCTGAGATGCAACCCCATGTTGGGCTCCACACTCAGCATGGAGTCTACTTGGGTTTCTCTCTCCTCTGCCCCTACCTCCCATGGGGTCTCTCTCTCTCAAATAAATAAATACTTTTAAAATAAATAAATAAATAAATAAATAAATAAATAAATAAATAAATAAAGCAAGCAAGCAAGAATGTGGGTCCTGATTTCATACAGTATTTTCCTAGAGCATTACACTTTGCTCTCTCTTAAAGGACAAAATCATACATAAATACATGGCCTAATCTGAACTTTCGATTTCTTCACCCCTAAATGTGTTTCTCATTCAGTCTTCCCACTGCAATGAATTGCAACTCTATCATTCTCATCCCTTAAGCAAAAACTTTGGAGTCATCATTGACTTCTTCATATTTCTCACCACCTGAAGCAAACATGTTTGGCTCTTTCTTCAAAATATCCTCCAAACTCAGACACTTATCATAACCTCCCGTTACTGAACTGGACCAAGGTATCATCATCTTTCATCTGGATTTTTGCTGTAGCTTTCCTAACTAGTGTCTCTGCCTCAATTCTTATCCCTGACCCCATGATGCTTTTTCAAACAATCAACTGCTGTCATTATTTTTCTCTATTACCTTAATTACATAATGCAATATAGAGAAATTATAGAGTGCTACAGAGATTAGGAATGGGGAGAAGGAGTACAGTGGGACATAGAAGATTGCAATTGAAATAAAGTAAATATGGAAGTCCAAATTGAGAAGGTAATATTTAAGTGAAGATTTATTTATTTTGCTTATTTTCTTTCTCCTGCTAGAAGATAAAGTCCATGAAGACTGGCATGCATCACTGTTTTGTTTACTACTCTATCCATAGAACTGAGAAATTCATTCCTTCAAGAAATGTCTATGATGGACACTCACATAGGCACAAGAAAGGAATGACCAAGAGAAAAATGTCCTTTCTGCAATTTTGAACTTAAAGTCATTAAATAAGTTGGGGAAAGGGAGGAGAATGACAAGCTTAAGTAATGTTACTTAAACCTTTGATAATATCTTATATTCAATCATAACTAGTTACAAAGAGATTAATTTTCATTTAGAAAATTTGACAAGCATCCAACTGATGATTTAAGCACAGCATTAATTACTTTTTAATGACTTTAGAATGTGTGAAATGTTGTGCTCATTGCAAATATGGTTTGCTCACTTGACACTGTTTACCTGGTTCTTGTTAAATTAATGAAGCAAAAAATAGAAAAGGAAATAAGGAGTGATCAAGGAAGATATGAGAAAGTTAGAAAATAGAGCCTATGATTTTTCCAACTAATTAATGCTTATGAGAGACATGAAAAAATAGGTTAACTAGGGAAGTAAGCAGACGGAATTATCAGAGAATAAGGAAAAATAAGAGATAAACATAATTAGAAAAAATATGAAACACCATCTTTATTTAATAATATAATACAGTTTTTAGACCTTATAGAGCTAGATCTAGAGATATTATTTATTAAATATTAGTAGCACCACCACAATTAAATTAAGTCTATTTTATAATTATGCCATATATAATGTATGATAAAATGGAAGAAATGGTCATGGTAAGAAGTAAACACAGACTTTAATTAAGGGAGCAAGCACAAAAAGTCTTTAAATATTCTATTTCTCCTTTGTGGTTGTCTTCAAGATGAAGCACAATAAAAACATACTAGAATAATAATTGAAACATTTTAGTCTAATTAGATTTATTGATTTTGGAACACTCTCATAAAACTACTTCTAGGGTACAAATCTAAAAATTCACATGAAATTCATGTACTTTTCTGATTATGAAAGTAGTATATACTCATTGTAAAATCATCAATCAATATAAAATGTTTGATTTGAAAAGGGAAATCCCTTCATAACTCAAGTATTACTCTTTGAACAGTTTATATTAATTTTTTTACATGTTAACATCAAAGCAAGGCTTTGTGTACATTGGATATGAACAGTACAAAAAAGATTAAAAAAAAAGACAAAGGAGAGTTGCAGACCCTAGCAGATGACAGGTACAACTCATATAACAGTGAAAAGCCACAATGAGGCATATAAATTTCTGAGATATAGTACAGGGAGAAATTACGAGGTGGGAAACATCATAAAAAATTCACTGAATATAAAGCACTTGGAATTTACTCAGAAGGATGGATATATGAGTCTGTTATCTCAGAATATTCATTACCCCAGAGTAAAAAATAATCAACCTTAAGAGCTTTGGCAGAGACTTTGATAGAAGAGGACAGCTACTCAAACAATGCCATAGAAATAAAAGAACATCTCTGTCAGGTCAACTTCTTCACTGAGTATGACAATTGCATTTGGAATTGTAAAGACAAAAGAGGTCCTCTCCAGTTAGCTAGGTCAGCTAAATCGATGCTTGGATCAGGGGGTGACAAACTGTGCTTGCATACAGAATAGAATAAACACTGGTAACTGGAGTGGCGTGTGTGAATAATTATGTGCAAGTAACAGCAGGCAGAAAACAATAGCAATGGGCAGGTACAGGAATGAGTAGGTGTTAAGAAATCTAGTCTGGTCAGTTCTATATTGATCTAAGGGTAGAAGAGCTGGGATGGGGCTGGAGTCCTTATGCTAGAGTGACTGAAGGGCTGAGAGATGAATCCTTTTCATATAAGGAAATTGGATTCAACAAAGGTTGTAAAATTGAGATAGAGATGTTCAATCCTGTTCCAAAGAATGATTAATCTGGCAGTTGTAGATTTAGAGTTTTGGATGTAGTGAAATAATGAGTATCCAGTATACATTTTAAAAATTAACAAAAAATACATAGATAGGCAAATGATATAGTCAAATGATAAAGGAAAAATAGAAATAGCAAAAAAAAAAAGAAAAAGAAAATGAATTCAATCTCAGTGAAGCAAATTAAACTGATAACATTTGCACCTGTGAAATTCACATTTTAAACATAAATATTTTAAAATTAAAAAATTAAATATGTGAATTGCAACTATGAAATAAAAATAAACACAAAATATGTAAACACGGATGCCTAAATATTTCACCCATAGAAATGTACAACAAATTTTAAATGTAAACATGCAATCTAAATGAAGATGTTCAGGGGCCCCTGGTTAATTTGGTCATTTAAGTGTCTGACTCTTAATTTTGGCTCAGGTCATGATCTCAGGGTTGTGAGATCCAGCTCACATTGTGCTCCATGCTGGGCATGAAGTCTGCTTAAGATTCTCTCTCTCCTTTTTCCCCTCCCCTCATCCCCATTCTCTCTCTAAAAAAACAAAACAAAAACAAAACCTAAATTAAAAAAAAATGAAGATGTACAGAGTTGGGTCTTCTCACAATATTATTAGTGATGGTATTAATTGAAGAAAACTTTTGGAGAATAACTTAGGAGTCATTGAAAATAAAATACAAATACATGAGGATTTTCTGACACTGCTACCCCAGAGCCAACAGCACTGCCTAGCCATGGTCAACCATGTGCTCTTGGACATTGTGTGGAGGAGAAGAGTTTGGGTCATGACTCCTTCAAACTGTTTGCAGACAAAGTTTCAAAGACATCAGCAGGGTTTCACACACTAAGCAGTGAGAAGAAATAATTTGGTTATAAAGTTTCCAGCTTTACAGGATTATTCTGAGATTTACATGCCAAAGTGGTGATTTCACTCTCTAAGTCCACCTATGGGGAGAAATTTGGTGATACGAATTTCATCCTGAAGCACAAGGGTGTTGGCATCTTGTCCATGGCAAATGTTGGATCCAACACAAATGGTTTCTACTTTATAATCTACACTGTCAAGACTGAGTGGTTGGATGGCAAGTGTGAGGTCTTTGGCAAAGTGAAACAGGGCATGAATACTGTGGAAGCCATAGAGTTCTTTGGATCCAGGAATGGCAAGACCAGTGGGAAGATCACTATTGCTGACAAATCTAATATATTTGACTTCTGTTTTATCTTAACCACCAGAACATTACTTCTGTAGCTCAGGAAAGCACCCTTGTCTTGAAATATCAAGTAATATTTATGTGCCAGTTCTATGAGTTCTATATTTTCCTTACCCTTTTCAAGTCTAACTGGACTGTTTATTTATTATTAAGTTTAAGTTTATTATTATGAAAGTTAAGTTTATTATTATGAAATAAAAACTGAACAATAAACAAACAATAAAATACATGTACTCCATTTGATCATTCAGCTGGTCTCCTGACATCTTATGTAAACCTTGTAGTCACAGGAAGAGAAAGAGAAATGTCATTCTCTTTTGAGAAAGTAAATTGAAACAGATGTGCAAAAACAATGACAGTTCTGATGCCATTCAAATACCCAGCTTTTTTGTTCTTGAAGCTTGGATCAATTTTTCTTTTGGAGTTTCAGGAGTTATTCCTTAGTCCTTATAAAGGTAATTTCCCCCAAACTTTCAAAAGACAGTTTAAGAGATTTCCTATATTGCAATTAACAAAAACAATGGCAAAAAAAAAATCAAAGAAGAAAAAATTATGCCCATCATTTCAACAAGTATAAAATGATTGTTAAGAAGATAAATGCTTCAGTAAGAGTGATGGCATTCAGAATCATCCTCCTCCCTTGACAGCTCCTCTGACCCCGAGTATCTTCACCAAGAAAATGGAATTTGTATTGGTTCCTATATCATACAGTGTCTTTGTGCATGAAGGAAGTTCTTCCGTGTACATAACATAACATGTTGTGGTTATTCTCATTATTACCAAACATAGGTCTTTCATTACAAAATGTCTCACAGTTTTTATCTTAATCGTATGATTGCTCTTGAGTACTACATTACTGCTTGAGAACTGTTTGCTGCCCCATGTTCAGTATATACTCATGAATTAATGTCATTACCAGTTTCGATGAACATGAGATTGCTCCTGGTTGGATTTAGATGGAGCCTTCTATATAATGAACAATACAAACTACAATGAAACTTACATTGTATTGAACTCTATCAACACACAATCTAGTAGATAATACCAAAATAGGTCTTAATCTAGTAGCATGCATTTGAATATGTTAAGGTATACCGTATTCCTCAGTACCTAATGGTGATAAATAGGTTATTTTGAGCTCTTTAGTTTGTTTAGGAATATCATTCTTTCCTCAGACATTTGACATTTTCCTGTAGTTTTATGTTGATGTCTATTCTGTAATAAAATATTTTCAATAAACTTCTCTGCAGATCTGTTCTACAGAAAGAATTGTATGTGTGTCTTGCTAATATTACCAATAGGGACTGTTCCACCAATTTGACTACCAAATAAATTCGTATCTATTTATCTTGTTTATTATTGAGCTCCAAGGTCAGAACTACTACCAATCTAGGCAACATTAACTGGCTCCTAACTCAATTATATGTCCCTCATTGCATGTGTCCCTGAACATATTAATAGAATAGAATCCCTATATTGATTTATCAGAGATGCTAAGAAAATAAGGCATCCCAAGAAGAGATTGGAAGGGAGCTTGAAAGAAATAAAGAAATTAAACATTTCCTAAAGTTCTTTCACCCTGGGGAAAATGTGCAGATTTCATAATATTTTTAACATACTAGTTTTCTGTTACTCCTGTAATCAATTACCAGAAACTTAAGTGACTCAAAACAACACAAATTTATTATGCTACATTTCTGGATGTCAGAAATCTGAAATGAAGTCTCACAGAGCTGAAGTCACAGTTGTCAGAACTTTCCTCCTGGAGGTTCTAGGTGAATATTTGTTTCTTTGTCTTCCCACCTTCTGGAGGCTGTCCACTTTCATTGGTTTGTGACCCCTCTCTCTTCAAAGTCAGGAATGACCAGCAGTATTTCTGAAAACATATAACTTTTGAATTTGACTTTTCTGCCAGCTTCTCCCCCATTTAAGGGCCCTTATGATTACATCAGGCCCATTCTAGATTGTCTAGAATAATCTAGACAATCATACTATCACAAGGTCAGTTGATTAGCAACTTTAATTCCATCTTGTACCTTAATTTCTCTTTCATATGTAATGTGAAATTCACATGTTCATGGATTAAGACTATAGATATCTTTAGAAAGTCATTGTTCTGTCTCACTCTTTCTAAGATACTGTTGTTTCCTCTCCTGTAACAGAAACTTCTGTGTATAAAGGTGTAACAGGTAGCAGCAAGATGGCGGAGGAGTAGGAGACTGATTACCATCAGGTCCCAGGAATTCACCCAGAAAGCTATCAAACTATTCTGAACACCTAAAAATTCTACCTGAGATCAAAGAGAAGAGCAGCAATTCTAGGAACAGAAAAGTGACCACTTTCTGGAAGGTAGGACGTGTGAAGAAATGAATCTGAGGCGATGGAACGATAGACCCCGGGGGGAGGGGCCGGCTGCCGGCAAGGGAGCGAGCAGCGGAGCACAGACTCGGAACTGTTAGAAGTCGGCTCCACTGAGGGACGTTGCCCCAAAGGCCAAGCAGGGGAGTGAAGCCCCTGCAGGGACAGTGTGGTCTCAGGACCCACGGGGACACAAAAAGACCAGGGGTGTCTGAGCACGACCGAGCTCCCAGTTCTCAGAGAGAAGCCGGCAGGAGAGATGGAGCCGAGCTAAGAAGGGGTCTCTCAGCTCAGGGTTACCTTGGGCTGAGATATGAAGCCCAGCCGGGCCACGGCTCTGTGAGTGGGGAGCCCATGGGCGGCAGACCTGGAAAGACTCACCTTCCCCCTCTGGGAGGAGCGGTGTGGGAGCGGCTGCAGGAATCTGCCGGGTTTGGAGATTCTAAACGGGGCCGCACCAGAGACAGAGACGCTCGGTCACAGGCCGGGTGAGCTCCGAGCGTGGCCGGAGACCAGGAGACGGGAGGGACTGCTTTTCTCTGAGGTGCACTGAGGATTGAGGCCCCAAGGTCTCGACTCCTCTGGGTTGGAGACTGGGAGCCGCCATTTTCAGTCCCATCCTCCAAAGCCATGCGGAAAGCATTCAGGGAACAAAAGCTCCCGAGAGCGAACCCGAGCTGATTACTTAGTCTGGCCCCTGGCGAGGGCGGTGGGAATCCGCCTCGGCAGAGACACTTGAGAATCACAGCAACAGGCCCCTCCCCCAGAAGACCAGGAAA
>LNAC01000235.1:3016574-3194446 GCA_002007465.1 Ailurus styani
CCCTCTTACTTTTCTACCCAGTTCCAGGTCTCTTCTGAGTAGGTTAGTGTATATTTCTCTGGGGTCATCGCTACCCCTTAGTATTTAGTTCTCTCATCCATCTATTCCTATCTGCATAAAATGACAAGGCGGAAAAAATCAACACAAAAAAAAGAACAAGAGCCAGTAATGACGGCTAGGGACCTAATCAATGCGGACATTAGTAATATGACAGAACCAGAGTTCAGAATGACGATTCTTAGGTGCTCGCTAGGCTCGAAAAAAACCATGGAAGATAATAGAGAAGCTGTCGCTAAAGAAATAAAAAACCTTTCTGGAGAAATAAAAGAAGTAAAATCTAACCAAGCTGAAATCAAAAAAGCTATCAATGAGGTACAATTGAAAATGGAGGCTTCTACTGCTAGGATAAATGAAGCAGAAGACAGAATTAGTGATTTAGAAGACAAAATATCAGAGANGTCAGAGAAAAAAGAAGAGGATGAAAAGAGAGACAAACAACTACTGGACTAACTACTGCACCATGAGGAGAGAATTCGAGAGATAAGATGAAACAATATTAGAATAATTGGGATGCCAGAAGAGGACGAGATTGAGAGAGGGCCAGAAGGTATATTGGAGCAGATCTTAATACAGAATTTCCCTAATCTGGCAAAGGGAACAAGCATCAAAATCCAGGAGGCACAGAGAAGCCCCCCCAAAATTAATAAAAATAGGTCCACACCCCGTCATCTAATAGTAAAACTTACAAGTCTTAGTGACAAAGAGAAAATCCTGAAAGCAGCTCGGGACAAGAGGTCTATAACATACAATGGTAGAAATATTAGATTGTCAGCAGACCTATCCACAGAGACCTGGCAGGCCAGAAAGAGCTGGCATGATGTATTCAGAGCACTAAATGAGAAAAATCTGCAGCCAAGAATACTATATCCAGCTAGGCTCTCACTGAAAATAGAAGGAGAGATAAAAATCTTCCAGGACAAACAAAAACTCAAGGAATTTGCAAACACCAAGCCAGCCCTACAGGAAATATTGAAAGGGGTCCTCTAAGCAAAGAGAACCTTAAAGAAACATAGACCAGAAAGGAAGAAACACAATATACAGTAACAGTCACCTTACAGGCAATACAATGGCTCTAAATGTATATCTCTCAATAGTTACTCTGAATGTAAATGGACTAAATGCCCCAACTAAAAGACACAGGGTATCAGAATGGATAAAAAAACAAGACCCATCGATATGCTGTCTACAAGAAACTCATCTTACACGCAAAGACACCTCCAGATTTAAAGTGAGGGGATGGAAAACAATTTACCATGCCAATGGACAGCAAAAGAAAGCTGGAGTGGCAATCCTTATATCAGATAAACTAGACTTTAAGGCAAAGAATATCATAAGAGATGAAGAAGGACACTATATCATACTAAAAGGATCTGTCCAACAAGAAGATCTAACAATCATAAATATCTATGCCCCTAACATGGGAGCAGCCAATTATATAAACCAATTAATAACAAAATCAAAGAAACACATTGACAAGAATACAATATTAGTAGGGGACTTGAACACCCCCCTTACTGAAATGGACAGATCATCAAAGCAAAAGATCAACAAGGAAATAAAGGCTTTAAATGACACCCTGGACCAGTTGGACATCACAGATATATTCAGAACATTCCATCCCAAAACAACAGAATACACATTCTTCTCCAGTGCACATGGAACATTCTCCAGAATAGACCATATTCTGGGTCACAAATCAGGTCTCAACAGGTACCAAAAGATTGGGATCATTCCCTGCATATTTTCAGACCATAATGCTCTGAAACTAGAACTCAACCACAAAAGGAAAGTTGGAAAGACCTCAAATACATGGAGGCTGAAGAACACCCTACTCAAGAATGAATGGGTCAACCAGGAAATTAAAGAAGAATTAAAAAAATTCATGGAAACAAATGAAAATGAAAACACAACTGTTCAAAATCTTTGGGATACAGCAAAAGCAGTCCTAAGAGGAAAGTATATAGCAATACAAGCCTTTCTCAAGAAACAAGAAAGGTCTCAAGTACACAACCTAACTCTACACCTACAAAAGCTAGAGAAAGAACAGCAAAGAAAGGCTACACCCAGCAGGAGAAGAGAAATCATAAAGATCAGAGCAGAAATCAATGAAATAGAAACCAAAAGAACAGTGGAACAAATCAATGAAACTAGGAGCTGGTTCTTTGAAAGAATTAATAAGACTGATTAACCCCTGGCCAGACTTATCCAAAAGAAAAGAGAAAGAACTCAAATTAATAAAATCATGAATGAAAGAGGAGAAATCACAACCAACAATAAAGAAATACAAACAATTCTAAGAACATATTATGAGCAACTCTACACCAGAAAATTTGACAATCTGGAAGAAATGGATGCATACTTAGAGAAATATAANAAGAAATGGATGCATTCTTAGAGAAATATAAACTACCAAAACTGAACCAGGAAGAAACTGAAGACCTGAATAGACCCATCACCAGTAAGGAGATTGAAGCAGTCATCAAAAATCTCCCAACGAACAAGAGCCCAGGGCCAGACGGCTTCCCAGGGGAATTCTACCAAACATTTAAAGAAGAATTAATACCTATTCTCCTGAAACTGTTCCAAAAAATAGAATTGGAAAGAAAACTTCTAAACTCCTTTTACGAGGCCAGCATTACCTTGATCCCCAAACCAGGCAAAGACCCCATCAAGAAGGAGAATTACAGACCAATATCTTTGATGAACACGGNACGGATGCAAAAATCCTCAACAAAATACTAGCCAATAGGATCCAGCAGCACATAAAAAGGATTATTCACCACGACCAAGTGGGATTTATTCCTGGGATGCAAGGTTGGTTTAACATTCGCAAATCAATCAATGTGATACAAGACATTAATAAAAGAAAGAACAAGAACCATATGATCCTCTCAATAGATGCTGAAAAAGCATTTGACAAAGTACAGCACCCTTTCTTAATCAAAACTCTTCATAGTGTAGGCATAGAGGGTACATACCTCAATATCATCAAAGCCATCTACGAAAAACCCACAGCGAATATTATTCTCAACGTAGAAAAGCTGAGAACTTTTCCCCTAAAGTCAGGAACACGTCAGGGCTGTCCACTATCACCACTGCCATTCAACATAGTACTAGAAGTCCTAGCCTCAGCAATCAGACAACAAAAAGAAATAAGAGTCATCCAAATTGGCAAGGAAGAAGTCAAACTCTCACTCTTTGCAGATGATATGATACTGTATGTGGAAAACCAAAGGTCTCCACTCCAAAGCTGCTAGCACTCATACAGGAATTCAGTAAAGTGTCAGGATATAAAATCAATGCACAGAAATCAGTTGCATTTCTATATACCAACAATAAAACAGAAGAAAGAGAAATTAAAGAGTCAATCCCATTTACAATTGCACCCAAAACCATAAGATACCTAGGAATAAACCTAACCAAAGAGGCAAAGAATCTGTATTCAGAAAACTATAAAGTACTCATGAAAGAAATTGAGGAAGACACAAAGAAGTGGAAAAACATTCCATGCTCATGGATGGGTAGAATAAATATTGTGAAAATGTCTATGCTACCTAGAGCAATCTACACATTTAATGCAATCCCCATCAAAATACCAGCAATTTACTTCAAAGAAATGGAACAAATAATCCTAAAATTTATATGGAACCAGAAAAGACCCCGAATAGCCAAAGGAATGTTGAAAAAAAAAAGCAAAGTTGGCGGCATCACAATTCCAGATTTCAAGCTCTATTACAAAGCCGTCATCATCAAGACAGTATGGTACTGGCACAAAAACAGACACATAGACCAGTGGAACAGAATAGAGAACCCAAAAATGGACCCTCAACTCTATGGTCAACTAATCTTCGACAAAGCAGGAAAGAATGTCCAGTGGGAAAAAGACAGTCTCTTCAACAAATGGTGTTGGGAAAACTGGTCAGCCACATGCAGAAAAATGAAACTGGATCATTTCCTGACACCACACACAAAAATAGACTCAAAATGGATAAAAGACCTCAATGTGAGAAAGGAATCCATCAAAATCCTCGAGGAGAACACAGGCAGCAACCTCTTCGACCTCAACCGCAGCAACTTCTTCCTAGGAACCTCACCAAAGGCAAGGGAAGCAAGGGCAAAAATGAACTATTGGGACTTCATCAAGATTAAAAGCTTTTGCACAGCAAAGGAAACAGTCAGCAAAACCAAAAGAAAACTGACAGAATGGGACAAGATATTTGCAAACGACATATCAGATAAAGGGCTAGTCTCCAAAATCTATAAAGAGCTTCTCAAACTCAACACCCATAAAACAAATAACCCAGTCAAGAAATGGGCAGAAGACATGAACAGACATTTCTCCAAAGAAGACATCCAAATGGCCAACAGACACATGAGAAAGTGCTCAACATCACTCGGCATCAGAGAAATACAAATTAAAACCACAGCGAGATACCACCTTACACCAGTCAGAATGGCTAAAATCAACAAGTCAGGAAATGACAGATGTTGGCGAGGTTGCGGAGAAAGGGGAACCCTCCTACACTGTTGGTGGGAATGCAAACTGGTGCAGCCACTCTGGAAAACAGTATGGAGATTCCTCAAAAAGTTGAAAATGGAGCTACCCTACGACCCAGCAATCGCACTACTGGGTATTTATCCTAAAGACACAAAGGTAGTGTTCCTCAGGGGCACGTGCACCCGAATGTTTATAGCAGCAATGTCCACAATAGCCAAACTATGGAAAGAACCTAGATGTCCATCAACAGATGAATGGATAAAGAAGATGTGGTATATATATACAATGGAATACTATGCAGCTATCAAAAGAAAAGAAATCTTGCCATTTGCAACAAGGTGGATGGAACTAGAGGGTATTATGCTGAGCGAAATGAGTCAGTCAGAGAAAGACAATTATATGATCTCTCTGATATGAGGCACTTGAGGGGCAGGGTGGGGGTTGTGGGGGGTAGGGACGGAAAAATAATGAAACAAGATGGGATGGGGAAGGAGACAAACCATAAGAGACTTCTAATCTCATAAAACAAACTGAGGGTTACTGGGGGGTGGGAGGGTAGGGATAGGGTGGATGGGTTATGGACATTGGGGAGGGTTTGTGCTTTGGTGAATGCTGTGAAAGATGTAAGCCTGATGATTCACAGACCTGTACCCCTGGGTCAAAGAATAAAAAAATAAAAAATAAAGGTGTAACATGACCCTTGTTATGTCACCTTATGGAAATTAAGGCTCAGGGAACCTGCACAAATGATACTACTCTAGCTATTGTTATCATTGTGAGTAATAAACCATCTGCTGTCTCTAACCCAGTAGTCTTGTGTCTTCTTCTAGCATCTATGAAAATGCAGCAAGCTAACTTGTCGGCTTGCACTTAGTGTTATTTCTTAAGCATTTCATTGTTCTTGCCATCATCTACTACTTGCTAGACTATGACTTTTTCAGGTCAGTGTTGGTATCATGATGCCCGGCAGCATTAGAGAATTTTCTACAGGCAACATAAATGTGACTTCCAACTAGAAATGCATTAAGGAAGACTGGTATAGGAAAGAGTAAGTAAGAAGAAAAATGTTACAATGAAACCTATTTTCTTTGAACTTGAATATAAATGAAAAGATATTATCTTGGACTGCATTAAAATGCTTGAAGGTCAAATTATGCAAGAAAATATTTTTAGGACATTCATAGATCCTGGAATTTCATAGAAACAGGGGGCCAGCCCTAGGTAACTGTTGAAAATGACATACTCTATTTCCAATCAAAAAACAAATCATTGTCGAAATCTAACTGTGGGAAATGTCACATTGAATCACCAGATGAAACTCCACAGGACTCCAATGACTATAGTCTGGTTTTAAAATAGAAAACACCAGTTCATTACAACACGGGAATATTAACATTTAAGTATCTCAGTGTGGCTAGCTTCAAAATTTGCTATATGTTATTTAGTATAGTCTATTTAGGGTCATAATTGAATAGATATCATTCCTTTGGTCATTCAGTCATTTATGTCTACTTCACGATAGGTACAATTTGCCTTCACTTTGCTGCAGGTTAAATCTCTCCAACATATGTCCTGACTCTTGTCCCAGCAACGTGCATTATCAAATCTTAATTACTGACTCTTCCAAATCTTAGCTCCACTACTTCTCTGCCTCTTTGAAATAAGATCTCCCAGCCCTCTCCCTGATTATAGCCTTTTGTCCTGTACCTTTACTATCATTACTAAAAATAGTTAGGCAGGACCATCTTACTGATATTTTTGAAAGATTCCTAAAAATACAGATGATTTGGAGAGAGAAATAGAAATGTGAGTAAACAAGGATATTTATTTTGCCTTACTGTTATTTGGAAATTGACATGTCAACGTCACCAGGATGACACAAAAGTGTCTTTTGTACTCATTATAAAAAGTTAACATTATATCTTATCAGAATTTTATACACGAGTCATCATTGTTGGTGATGATATATTAAACAGATTTAGTGTTAGCACAATAACACAAAGATTTTTTTAAAGAATTATTTATTAGACAGAGAAAGAGAGAGAGAGACAGTGAGAGAGGGAACACAAACTGGTGGAGTGGGAGAGAGAGAAACAGGTTTCCTGCAGAGCAGCAAGCCCGATGCGGGGCTCAATCCCAGGACTCTGAGACCACGACCTGAGCTGAAGGCAGACGCTTAAGACTGAGTCAGTCACCCAGGCATCCCTAGCACTAAGATTTTTAAACAGGCAAAAAATTCTGGTATTCAAATTCATTAACTTAAACCCTAAGAGATAATACTGAATAGTTAAGATTCATGTGAAACTGACACTTTTTAAATTCAGTTTTTAAAAAACAAATTAAAATGTTTTATTAAATATTCTAGACACAAAATGTTGATTTCCTTTAATACAAAGCCCTTGGCAAGCATTCTCCATTTTTCTGTGGAAGGAAATGAATATAAATACAGTGGTGGCACACTTTGAAATGCTTTTTATCCCAATATCAGATTGTTTCTCCTGACTTTCAAAAACATGAATGAAAGATAGATCATTATTATATTAAATATTAGATATCATGATTCATTGGATAAACCATCTTGATTAATAATATGATTTAAATTTTGAATGAGTGTTCTTGTCATAAGACTCTCAGGATAGAAAATTATGTCCATGTGTTATGTTCCTCTCTGCTTCCACAACATCTGCACTCACCTTTTTTTTTTTAGATTTTTTTATTTTTTATTTATTTATTTAACAGAGAGAGAGAGATCACAAGTAGTCAGAGAGGCAGGCAGAGAGAGAGGGGGAAGCAGGCTCTCCGCTGAGCAGAGAGCCCGATGCGGGCCTCGATCCCAGGACCCTGAGATCATGACCTGAGCCAAAGGCAGAGGCATTAACCCACTGAGCCACCCAGGCGCCCGTGCACTCACCTTTATATATTGAACCCGCTCTATCCTTATTTTCTATGCCTAAATTGGATAGTATAGTCTTTGAGAGCAAAGCTCTATATTGTATTATAGTTAATACGCACTAGGTTGTCAATAAATTTTGAATGAATACATAAAATAAAAATAAACAGAAACTTGCCTTCTTAAACAAATTATTTCCTAAATAATTTCAATTTATCCTAAGACCTTGTCTGTGCATAAACATTTCCTTTCTTTCTATCAGTAGTCATTATTCAATAATTTCAGAAGGAAAAAAAAAAGCTAACTAAAAATAGGAATGTAAGGGGCGCCTGGGTGGCTCAGTCCTTAAGCGTCTGCCTTTGGCTCACGTCATGATCCCAGGGTCCTGAGATCAAATCCTGCATCGGGCTCCCTGCTCTGTGAGAAGCCTGCTTCTCCCTCTCTCACTCCCTCTGCTTGTGTGTCCCTCTCTCACTGTGTTTCTCTTTGTCAAATAAATAAATACAATCTTAAAAAAAATAGGAATGCAAGTTTAAGCACAACAAATCAACCTGTGATAATAATATGGCATTTAAAAGTATCTAGACATCAGATCTCTGAAGTCTTAACTATATAGTTGCTTCTATATATCAGGTCTTTGATGAACCCTTAGAAAAATGGCAACTCAGAATGAATACAAAATCATAATAATTTAAAATAATTTGGGCACACACAATTTTAGCTAATGTCCTCAAGATGTATTTTTATTCTATGCTATCATATAGTATTCAATAGGCAGACTTTAAATCCCAAAATACCTATACCTAAATAAATATATATGTAAATAAGTATAAGGAATAATATATACCCAAATTTTACACAATACACACACATGCATAAACCCCACAATGAATGTTGTAATTTGTATTTCAAACTCACATATCTTTATATTTTTAAGATTTTACTTATTTATTTGAGAGAGAGTTAGCACAATCAGAGGAGGCACAGAGGGAGAGGGAAAAGTAGACTCCCCACTGAGCAGGGAGCCCCACATGGGGCTCAAGGTGGGGCTTCATCCCAGCACACCAGGATCATGACCTGAGCCTAACGCAGAGGCTTAACTGACTGACCCAGCCAAGTGCCCCAATTCATATGTCTTTTGAAACACATTAAGAAAACATACACATTTACATAACATGAATCTACCTGTGTAGGTAATATGCAATTGTGTTCTATTCCTTCCTGCAGATCTGATTTAATGTAGTTGAATTCCTTTCAAGTTGAAGAAGGTCTTTTAAGGATTTTTTATAGGGATAGTTCTGTTGGCAAATAATTTTCTGTTCTTGTTTTTCTGAAAATGTCTTTATTTCATCTTTAAGTTTAAAAGATAATTTTATAGGATATTTCTGGTTTAACATTTTTTTGTCTTTTGAGTACTTGAAATATGTCATTCCATTGTCTTCATGCCTCCATTATTTCTGATGACAAGTTAGTCATTTTCGATATCATTGTTCCCCCTTATGGAACGTATAATTCTCTTATTGGACATTTTCTGGACTTCTTGAATCTGTACGTTTTGTATATCACCAATTTTGGAAAATGCCGCTGTTAATTCAAATATTTTTTTTTCTCTCGGTTGTTTCTATCAGTTGCCCCTTTTGAAATAACAAGTACATTTCATTCATTATTAATGGTACCTCTTTCAAATACCCAAGAAAAAAATAACCATAGTTTTCTAGTAGTCATTATTTCATATAAAGTTGTTATTCTGTGAGGTGCCTGGGTGGCTCAGTGGGTTAAAGCCTCTGCCTTCGGCTCAGGTCATGACCTCAGGGTCCTGGGATGGAGGCCTGCACGGGGTTCCCTGCTCAGCCGGGAGCCTGCTTCCTCCTCTCTGTCTGCCTCTCTGCCTACTTGTGATCTCTCTTTCTCTCTGTCAAATAAATAAATACAATCTTTAAAAAATTGTTATTCTATGAAAAAAAGTTGTTAGTTCTTTTTGTCACTCATCATGTAAGTGCTTTCCTTTGAGACAGTCATTTTGCTTTGTTTTGCAGCAGAAAGTTTTTTGTGCATACTTCCAATTGCATCATACAGATTATTTTTTAAAAATCCCCAGTTTGAGGCTAATAAAAATAACGTATTTTACTACTTCATCAAGGATACTCCTAAGTGAAACTGTCATTTTCTACTGCAATTTCAAGGCAGTGAAGAATAAAATAACTACTGCCATGGTTTGTCGCTACTGTCTTTATTCATGCCAAAATACCTGAAGTTTTACTCACCATGCTTTGACAATATAAATGCAGATGTTAACAAAGTGGGAAAAAAAGGTAGAGGGAGAAAATAACTTATTGACATCAGCATTATTATTATTATTATTATTATTATTATTATTATTATTATTGAATAGTTTGACCTCACTGAACCCTAGAAGGGCTAAGAGATCCCCAGGAGTTCATGAATAATACTTGGAGAGTACAGCAAAAGTTAAATTACCCCTAATTCCTAAGCCTGACTCACCTGGAGTGTCAACTGAACCACCACAGATTCCACAGAAAGATCTTTGTATTCTGACTTACAGATCCCTACCAGCATGGTACCACCTCCAGAATCTCCACTCAGCTCACAGCTGCCTATGAGCCACATCTTGCTCTAAACTTGCTAATCTTGTGTATTTGGCCAAAGATGAAAACATACCCTTATGCAGATTTATGAAGCTCCTCCTCTATGTGGTTCCCTTCTCACTCCTCACCCAGTCTTCAAACTTTAGCCACCCCATCAGCCTCAAACTCTGAGCTCTGCTCCCCAGCTTACCCAGACCAATCTGACCAGTCTGATGCCCAGCAAATGTGATCCCACCTCTCTCAGGGACTAGATTACCGCACAGTCTTGGTCCAATATATGAAGACCATTGTCTAATATATCTTCATCATCTTGCTAGATTCTGGTTTGAATTCATTGACTTTTTTCATGTATCTATGGGAATTTTTCTTTTTCTGGTCAGTTCTCAGTTACACAGACTTTCAGCCTGACATTTGTTAGGCCCTTCCTTTAACATTTAAAGTTTGGAGTTAATTATAGACTGTCTACTCTTCTTTTGAATTCCTGTGAGACTGCAGTATCAATGTACTATCACAGTCTCTTAAATTCTTGCCATGCTCACAAAAGTCTACAGATGACTATAAGTTCCAGAGATAAGATATCAGAAAACAGAGTAATAGAGAACTTCAGAATTTGTAGTACATCATAAAAATTACATAATCATAATCCTGTAAAATACATCAAAGTAATTTGCTACAGTCCCAGCTTGAGTCATATAACTTCTTACACAAAGAAAGGAAAGTTGAAATAGGTCATGGGTACAGAGATTTTCTAGCATTGAATTCAGTGTGCAATTCACACATTTCAGAATAAAGATCTAGAGGTTCTATAAGATGTGACACAAAGAAAGGTTTTTTGATATGTAAATATTTCTATACATTGTCTCCCTAGAGTTGTCATAAGTGGGTCAAGAATTTCACTAATGTGCATTTTTATTTTGTCTTTTGTGTCCTTCTGCTTCAGTAACATTTTGGTAATGTTTAGCAGATTAATAAAAAATATTTTGTTTTTTAAAGTGCTTGATAGTTTTGGGGGGCAGATATGAGGAAAAGAGAGGAAAAAAATGTCTTTAACAGGTATTTGGAGATTACCTGACATTTTTTATTTTCATTCATGTGTTTAATGTGTCCCTATTTCTCCCAATTAGAAAAAAGAGGATGTAGCCATAGTTTTCTCTTTTCACAATTAATAACAAAAGATATATTTTTTAAAGATTAATTTATTTATTTGAGAGAAAGAGAGAGAGAGCAGAGGGAGGGGTAGAAGGACCACATGGCCCCGAGAGCACAACTTGAGAAAAATCAAGAGTCAGACACTTAACTGATGGGCAACTCAAGCACCCCCATAAAGAAAGATATTTTAAAACAATGAATGTTTTTTTTTCCCATTCTTGATTTTCTGTGAATCCCTTTTATTTGCCCAAAATTGATAGAAGGGAGTATGAAAAAAGATATAACCCAAAACATGAAATGTTTGAAAATATAACCCTTATAGTTAATCTAACACTTCATAAATACAATAAAAACAATATATTTTACATGTATTTTCCTGAAACATACTAAACATCAGTAACTTCAGCTTAAAACTGAACACAATGTTAAAGTAATTTTGAATATAGAAAAGCAGAATTAATCCATGTGATTACTAATTATTAATGGTAAATTATTACCTCTATAAAACATTATAAATTATGAAATTTCTTATCTTTAGAATGAAAGAATATAACTTTGCAAGAAAAGAAGTGATTTCCTTTTGGATCTTGAGATAGTGGAAGAGAGAATTATGCCTGGATAGGTACACAATAATTACACTAATCTAAGTTATATAATACTATCCTCACAAAGTACGCAGTACTGCTCATTAGTCCATTGCAAACCATTACTATCAATTCAGCCTCTGCAGTACATCACTTCCTGTACAAACATTGATAATACAAGTTGGAAACTCTTTCAAACTAGCAGATTGATAGCACACATTACTCAGCTAAAGAGAAAGCCTTCAGCAGCTTCAGAAGTGCTTGCTACATAAGAATGATTAAGTGTTTCTGTACAAAACCACAAATCACAATAACGAATCAGATGAAATTTTCCAATACGCAACTTAAATGCACCAGCTGGCCTTCATCACACAGCAACATTACAATGTAAAATGATGACATTCTAAACAGCAGTGTTGGCAGCTTCAGATTACTCTGTCTCAACTTAGCTCCCTGTTTTGACAAGCACATCATAAAGAAAAACTGACAAATCAAAAGAACATCAGCCATTTTTTAACACTTTGAGAGGGAAAAACAAAGGCATAAATGATGATTTTTCCATATTGATAGCTCTTAAAATTCTAAAACAGTATTAAAATAAAAAGGATTAAGAGTTACAAACTTCCAGCTATAATACAAATAAGTCATGAGGAACACAGCATAAGGAACACAGTCAATAATACTGTAGTGAGGGCGCCTGGGTGGCTCAGTGGGTTAAAGCCTCTGCCTTTGGCTCAAGTCATGATCTCAGGGTCCTGGGATGTAGGCCCGCACTGGGCTCTCTGCTCGGCAGGGAGTCTGCTTCCTCCTCTCTCTCTGCCTGCCTCTCTGCCTACNAGGCCCGCACTGGGCTCTCTGCTCGACAGGGAGTCTGCTTCCTCCTCTCTCTCTGCCTGCCTCTCTACCTACTTGTGATCTGATCTCTCTCTCTGTGTCAAATAAATAAATAAAATCTTAAAAAAAATAATACTGTAGTGATTTTGTATGGTGACAGATAGTAACTAGACATTGTGGGGATCATTTCATAATATAAAAATATTGTATCTCAATGGTATGTACCTGAAATTAATAGGATATTGTATATCAATTATACTTAATAAAAAACTCTTCAATCTTCTTTTGAAAAATGTATAATCTATTTGATACATACTAAATTTTGCCCAGTTAAGCCTCAACATTGTTTTAAAGCTATTTAGTTTGATGTAAACACACGTGGACTTTTATTATTTTTTTAATTGGTGTTCAACAATGAAACTAATTACACTGAAGTCTTAGCAATGCATTAAACTATATGAAATACTTCAAAATGTATAAAAAGATGTAGAATAGTTTTAATAATATATAAAATATTTAGATGCTAAATGTCTAATATATTCACAAATGAATCACATTACATTTGATTTCAATCACATCAAAAATAATTCAGTTGCTTGAGTAAACTCTGCCTGAAAAGAGTATGTTTCCCCTATTTGATTTTATTTTTTTTAAGTTTTGATGTATTTTTTCATTTAAGTAATCTCTACGGCCAACATGGGGCTCAAACTCATGACCCTGAGACCAAGAGTCACATGCTATTCTGAGTCAAGTGCCCCTATTTTCCCTATTTTAAACAAACAATGGCATAGGCATCTCCAGATATACATGTTATTATTTCCATGACACAATAGCTGTGATTTAAGAAGTGTCTCCAAAATACACTCAAGATTTCCACATTGTAAAGAACTTGTAATGGCAATGGTGAAGGGGCACCTCTTTGCTATGTAGAAAGTAGTAATTTACTTCATTACAGGTTGTTGTCACTGGAAGAAGTTGTTATCTAAATTAAATTCTTAAACATTATCAAATTAGTTAATAAAAATATGACTAACATATAATGTGAGGGAAAATAGTTGTTCATTATTCCTGTATTAAATTTCATGCAAAATATATGTTTGTCTTAAGTATATCATCATGGGACAATAAAAATAAAAGTTGTTTGATCACCAGTTTATTTACTTACCAATTAAAATGGTATTTAATTACCACATAAAAAGATGGATTTAAGAATGAAAAGGGATAACTTCAACAGAAATGCAGGTTACTTTTAAATTTTGAGAGTAAACAAAACAACTTTTACCAAGGAAAATTAAAACATGTCTTTAGAATATATAAAATATATAAATATATTTTTAAATACTTTAATTATAAAAATACTGTAGCTATAGCTGAGAAATATACCTGATGGACAAATATTGCATATATATATATATACACACACACATATAACAGTTCTTTAAAATATGAAGCTACTGCCAAAAAAGTATTCATGGGGTAAATAGCAAACTGAAAAGTATTATCAAAGTCAGAGCCTACAAGCTTGTTTTCTTCAAGAGACAGATTTGAAAAGTCAGTTTGAAGAAATCCAAGAAAGCCTTAGCAATTCTTTAATATAACTTTAAAATTGATAAGATTATAGTGAATAAATATTATTTTTTATATGAGTCATGCCAACTCCACTAAAAACAATAATCAAATATCTACCAACATCTACTTTTTAGTTATGAAATGCTTTCAAGCATACTAAGATTATGCAATTTGGAGTTTGGTGCAGGTGGCAGGGTTGTAATTCTAGCTTTTAAATTATTAATGTTAAAACAACATCAAAATGCTTCAGATAATTTGCAAAAACATGCAAAATTCACTTATAATCAAATCATCCATATCTATTTGACTATTACATGCTCTTATATATGCTCTTATAAACCTCTACCTTAAATGCCAGATTTATGTGTCCAATTGCTTAGGAATCTTGGTCTTAGTGTGTCCTAAAGTGAGCCATTCAACCACATACAACACCCTGCTCTCTAAACAAAAAAAAAAAAAAAAGAAAACACAAAAAACCAAACAAACAAAAAAAGCTAACCAATAAACAAAAAAAACCTGTTCCTATGATTTTCTTCCTCTCTCACTTAACACCAATTTCATTCTTCCAGAAGCCCAAGCCAAATTTTTGTAGGCATCACTGCCTCCACTCTTTCTCTCATACCCCACATTCAACCTTCCTCTCATACCCACATAAACCCTATTAGCTTTATACTAGATATATTTTCAGAGCTTAATCCCTTTTGACACGCTACACGGCTATAATCTCAGCCTAATCCATCATCACCTGGCATCTGAATCACTGCAGTTGGTCTCTATGCTCCTGCCCTTGCCATTTCATTGTGGTCTCAGCATAGTTGAAAAGCTTAAGCAAAGTTTAATCTAATTATGACCGTGAATTTTTTTTTTATAAGGAGTTCTGTTTTTTTTTTTTTAAGATTTTATTTATTTATTTCACAGCGGGAGAGAGATCACAANATAAGGAGTTCTGTTTTTTTTTTTTTAAGATTTTATTTATTTATTTCACAGCGGGAGAGAGATCACAAGGAGGCAGAGAGGCAGGCAGAGAGAGAGGGGGAAGCAGGCTCCCTGCTGAGCAGAGAGCCCGATGCGGGCCTCGATCCCAGGACCCTGAGATCATGACCTGAGCCGAAAGCAGAGGCTTTAACCCACTGAGCCACCCAGGCGCCCATGACCGTGAATTTTGTGGCTGCTGGCACATTCACTCCTACCTTAAAATCTGATATTCGGATTTTACACAATATGACTCAACCTCTCATTGCCTTTACGTTATTATATTCTTAATGCAGCCATTCCTTGTTACCTTATTTAAACCTGATAGCCTCTCTCTCCACCTCACAAACACTCTCTGTCCTCCTTCTTTTACTCTCTTTTTATCCATAAAACTAGTTTGCATACCTGTACTGTCTAGTAAGGAACAAAAAACAAAGAATTGTTTAATAAATATTTACTGAAGGAACAGGCTGGTACTATTATTTCTAGTTTTGAGAACTGACTTTAGCCATTAAACACTAAATGTTCTAACCACTTGTTTTACTATCTCTAAACTTGCCATTTTTAGAAAGCTAATATCCACTGAAGATGTCCCAGATATTGTAAATATGTTATCTAATTCTCTTATTACATCATTTGTCTTATAAAGTTAACTTTAAACTATTCTTAAAAATTAGCCAATTTTTCTATGTCAGGAAACCGAGATTGAGAAAGATTGAGAAGTATGCCCAAGTCCGCAGTTAATAAGAAGCAAAGCAGAAATTCAGGCCAAAGTCTTCTTATGAGTTATTTTGACAACTTAATTTATTTTCACAATAGTACAAGGCATCTGCTTCTCTATTTTTTAAATGCATTTGAATATGGATTATTGCTGTTATTATTTTCAAACATTTTACTCAAAACATACCTTCTATTAAATCTGAGGATTTTTTTACATTGTAGATTTCTAACTTCTTTATAATCACATATTTAGTAGAAGTATACAAGTTAGGGGTCGATTCATTTGTTTTAAAAAGTTTTATTTTTATGGAGTCAAACTTACTCATAGTTATTCATATGTAATCTCAGTTATGAAAATTTAGATAGAATGATAAAGACCAAAAATGCTTGTATGAAGGTTTGTAAATCTCATGAATACTTTAAAACATTCATTATGATATTATTAAATAGAGAAGCAAGGATGACTTGTCAGTTTAGAAGCATAGCATTCCCCAACAAAATTATAATTTTTCTTTGCAAATCTTTAAAATAATTATCATTTTAAATTATAGATATTCCAGTATTGTGTGTTTTTTTCCCTACTACTTTCATAGTTATGTGCAATGGATTGATTCTGAATGTTCCTGTTTTCAGTTTCATAATACATACTTTCAAGGATATTTGGAGGGTTTTGGTATCAGATAAGTCTGAATGAAAATTCTGGAGTAAGTCATTTAAACTTAATGCTTCTTAAGTGATTGTTCCATTGATAGTGAAGCCAGAACCTGATAGTTACTAACTTTTGCTCTGGAAATCTTCCATTAGTTGGGAAGGCTGCCAAAGCTCTTCTCTTTTAAGAAGAAGGATGTAAAATAGATTTGAATCAGTACAGCATTACATCAATTTTCTCTCTCTTGGCAAAACTGCAAATGCATACACTCAAAGATTTTAGATTCCTATTAGTAACACAAGCTTTTGACTCACGTCTAGCCATGATTCAAAGCTATTGCTACAAATCTGGTTAAAAGTTTCCATTGACTCTTTTGAAACAAAGGACAAATCTTCCATTATAGAGGAAGCAGATATTGATCCAGGGTTTCTGATTTAGTCTATCATCAAGTATATCATAAGAATGTTTTCACTAATGCTGGACCAAGAGCTACATTATAATATTAGGAGTGGCAGTTTCTCAAGTTAAGACAGTTGAGCCTTATTCTCCAAAAGTCTTACTTCTTTTTTTCCACTACCTTTTTAAAAATTAAATACATATGTGTACATATATGTATATATAACTTAACTTATATATATTATTAATAATATATGTTATTATTAAATCTCTCCTGGTGTGCCAAACTCTCCATCAATACCAGCCTTTTGATGGCAAGCTCTTACCCTAAAAATGAACCAAAGCAAAACATACAAAAACCCCTTGGTCCTTAATGAGACTTTCCCATTATTTTCTCTCCAGAACCCAATTTCCTTATTTTCCTGAATGCCCATATCTATTCTGCTGTGAATTCCAACCCCAAATTGTCAAATTCAATACTCAAATTCAAATAAATAGTAAATATCTCACTCATTCTCTCTGCAGAAGGGACACAGTATGTATATCTGGAAGAATCTCTCCAAATCTACCTCAACCAAGGAGTCCTACCAAAGACAGGACTGGGAAAAGACAAAGAGAGGTTCAATTCCAGTAGGGGAAAAGGATAATAAAAAGCAGAGTAAGTCCTCATGAGTCAAATAGGGACAGGGTTAGAAGAAATTGGACACGACTTGGTGTTGAGAACACCACATGAGCTCAGTTATTAGAACAAAACATTAAGGGAAGAGCTGAATAAACAAGATACATTAATTTATGACATGCCTCAGGTTTTAGGTTGCAGTCTCATAATGTCTCCAAAATATAGGGAAAAGGAAGGAGACTAACATTTACTGTATACCCACCATGTGCCAAACTGAGAGTTATATACACTGTATACAAATTATCACATGTATAAACAGTTCAAAAATAGTAATAATGTATGCAATGTAGGTGTAAAAAAAAGAAAGAAGCTCCATTTACTGAAAATGATCTTGAAATACTTTATTAAGTAAACACAAACATACACATACACACATAGAGTGAAGATAATGGGAAAATAAAGGGAAAAAGAAAATATAAAAAAGGCACCCATTTATGGGCAAATAAAATCTTTCTGGAAATATTCAGAAAATTTTGAAAACATCATTTGAGTCCAGGAAAGGGAACCACGTGATATATGACAGGTTGGGATGGAGGCTTTCTGCTGTATGTACTTTAGTATATTTTATCTTGAAACATGGTAATGTATCCTCATTCAGATAGCAACAAGAAATCTAATAACACTGTATGCTAAGAATTGTAATGACCTACTTATTTTCATTTAGAATAGGGAAGGCATTGGGGAAAATGCTTGCACAACTCATACATTCTCTTTTTAGTTTCTGATAAGACTAAGGAAGTGTCCCTTTTTCTAATGCAGAATGACTTCCACCCACTCACATGTACTTAGGATCCCTCATTACTCACTCTCTCAAAGACTCTGATTCTTTCTCCTAAACCAAAAATCTCTCCTGGTCTACTGAACTCCCCCTTAATACCCAACAGTCTTCTGATGGTGAGCTCCTACCCTAAAAATGAACCAAAACAAAACAGAACAAAAACCCCTTGGTCTTTAATGGGACTTTCCCATTATTTTCTCCCCAGAACATATTTTCAATTTCCTTATTTTCCTGCATTCTCATATCTATTTTGCTATGAATTCTAAACCCAAAATATCAAATGCAATAGTTACATTCCTATAAATATCTTGTTCATCCTCTCTGCAGAAGGGACATGGTCAACAGCTTCCTCCTTCTAAAAATATCTCTCTTGGCTTCTGTTTCTCCATGGACTCCTACTTTTCTTCCTACTTCATTAGTTGCTCCTTCTCAGTTCTCCTTGGTAGGCTCCTCCTCGATGCCTGCCTCTAAAGACTGGAATTTCCCAGGACTATTCTCTTTTCTTTGTCTTCAGCCTCTCTCTTATCCATTTCTGTGAGTTATAGTATCACTCATAGGTTGAAGTCTAACTCTACAGCAAACATCTCTGACTTTGTAAACTCACTGCTTATTGCCCATCTCTACTGGCTATCTCATTGACCTTTTAAGTTTAACATGTTTAAAATGAAGCTCCAGAGTATTGTTCCTTCTCCATTTCTAGGCTTATCCGATGCTTACAATGATGTCAAAATCTAATACTAATTAACACAATAAATTTGAAATCATTGTTGATTATTACATTGTCTTCACTCTTCATGTGCAATTAATCAGTGAGCCCTGTTGTTTCTTCAAAATATATCACTGATGTATCTACTTCTCTCCAGCCATGTCTGGTTACTATCCTAGTCCACGAGAGTTCCACTGCCCTCCCTCTAATTTTTCAAACATGTCACATTCTGTCCTTCCTCAGGGCCTTTGTATATATTGTTTCCTCTGTCTCACTCTTTCACACTTTGCCTTATGGCCTCCATTTAATCCTCCATGTCCATGCCTTGAGGTCATACCTTCAAGAAGCTTGACACTCTATCAGTTAGGATATCATACCAATTCCATCTTGATCACAGCAGTGATCTCATACTGCATTTACATACCCATTCTTTATCCTAAAAATATCATATCAAATTTTAGCTTTCACAAGGGCAAAATATATATTGCTTTTAGTGTATATGTCATTCCAAGAAGTACTGGCATATTTCAGACAATAAATAATGGCTGGATGAATAAATGAACAAATGAGTGAATGAATGAACAATCAAACAAACAAATGCGGTAATATCTTCTTTAGCCTTCCTCCATTATCATCAGAAGTATTTGCTTCATCAGGTCAATTGAGACCTCACTACAGTGGAAGATGTTCCATGTCCTTAATACACATTTTACTGATAAGATAAAGCTGTCTTTCAATGATTTGATATTTATTTTTCTTCTCTCATTTATGTGGAAAATCAAAACACTTTTTTGTAATCCCACATATTAGTAAACATATTAAATAATCACCCTTATAGATGAAAATGTCAACTTTTAAGTTCATCCAAATAAATGACTTCGTATCAACTCTGAATTATACTAATTGGAGAAAACGGAGTTTGGAATTATTATGATTACATTTCCATTCACAATCTAGAAGAACTCTAAATTTGAGTCACTAGAATTACAAAGGTTAAACAAGTAGAGATGTAAGATGTAAAACTTAAGCCTATTTACTTTTATATACTTTATTAAGAATGTGGTATCCCTATATTTAGGGATCCCATATCTGCACTCAAATAATGTATCCTAGGAACCAGGATAGTAGCAATTATTGATAAAGATAACTGACAATATTTACGATTTATCAACCCCTCTTTCCCAAGTCCTTTTCAGGAGTAATTGTTCAGTAAGGATAAATAATAAGGTAGAGCTGTACAAATATATAAAATAGATTTTCATTTAATAATATAATCATTAGCTTTTAGGATTTTTTTCCATATGGAATGAGTCAATACTCAACAAAGTAAAATATAACAATGGTATAGTAGAAGAGAGATTATTTTAATGACCATTAATTCCATCTCTGCCAATTTCTGCCTTCATCATTATCATTATTTGGTCCTACATACATAGCATAGCACTGGATTGTTATAAAACTAAAATATATATCAATTATTCTTTTAAAAATGCTTTACATTTATATTTAAACATAGCTTGTCTCTTTGTGGTATTATGCAGTTATATCTCTATTAAATTAATGCTATTTGAAGCCGTGACTGTAGTATATTTTATTATTAATTTGGATATCCAACAGCAGCTAACAACATGCTTTACAAATTTATAGGTGCTTAATAAATATGTACTGAGTTGGAAATATATTTCTCCATTTACTTGGATATAATAAAGCAACAGGAAGAAAAGTCCATGCATCACAGAGATATTTGTAATGCAGTGATGATTTCTCTTAGGAAAATTGCAGAAAACCTAAGAAATAGTGTCTCCTTTCAGCAATATGTTAATCAGTCTTCAGACAATTATGTTTAAAAAGAATATAACAAGCTAACTGAACCAGCTGTACTTCTACCTAGAAAATGATATTTCTTATAAATCTAATAGTACAAATACATTTAAATCCATTTTAAATTATTATGCTCATATTTTCTCAATAATTCATCTTTCTTTTGATAATTTACTAGATTGAACAATAAGGTTAAATGGTTTTCAGAATCCATTAAGATCTGAGAATTGGTCACTGGGATCTAAAACACTGAAAGCAAGACAAAGAAGAAAGAACTTTTCAGTAGGTGGAAATAAAGATTTCTACAAAGCAGCCTTTCCACTCTGTGCTACATAATGCACACTATAGAACTGGGTTGCTAAAATACTTTTTAATAAAATTAACTGCGTTCACCATCTTCTGAAAAACTATTCTTCAGGTTATAGAAAATAACTCTAAATGAGAAAAAGTCAAGTATATAATTTGATAAGCTATATAATTCAATTCCAACATAAGTAGCCCTCTGGCCCTCCTGGGGATGTGCATTTTAATCAACTCCCAAATTGGTCAAATGTCACTATCGAATTTGTAAGTGCAAAACACTTTGTATTAAATTCATTATAAAATACTGAGAAGTTCTTTTTATTTTGTTGACATCCTCTTGATTGCATTTTTTAATGTTCTTATCTGAATATAGTTGACACACAATGTTACATTAGTGTCAGATGTACAACATAGTGATTCAACAAGTTTATACATTATGTTATGCTCACCACAAGTGTAGCTATGTCCCCTTTCAAAAAAGTCTTGGTATAAGGATCAGCAGAATACATGGTATAGCTAGATTTAGCTCAATATGAGGGAGAGATTTCTGATCATCAAAATAGCATAAACTTGATGAACAGGCACAGTGTAAAAGGAGTTCATTTCCAAAGTGCAGAGATGGAATAGACATGTATGATCCTTTTCTAGTTTAAGACCATAAACAATTTATGGTTTCTTTCTTTTTTTTTTTTTCCTAAGCAGCCGTGCTTTTTAAGATTTATTTATTTATATTAGAGAGAGAGAGAATGAGGGGGAGGGGCAGAAGGAGATGGAGAGAGACACTCTCAAGCAGATTCCCCACTGGGAGCAGAGCCCAATGCAGGGCTTGGTCTCACAACCCTGAGATCATGACCTGAGTTGAAATCAAGAGTCAGATGTTTAACCGACAAAGTCACCCAGGCACCCCCATTTTACCTTTTCTATATGATTAACCATAGGTTATGAAATGTCTATAATAAGTATCTTGGTTAAAGTTTCATTTAAAAAATTAATGTTTGTCATTTCTAATAATTTTGCTTTATAATAAGAATTCTTCAATTTTTGCCTTATAATCAAGCTTTTAGTTCATTGCATGGATACATCTACTTCTTGTTTTTATAAATGAAGCTGGATAGAAACATTTAGTTTGAAAGAAAATAGGTAACTATTATCTAGGAAACTTTCAGAATATAGACTGAAGATGGTCTACATTAAAAAAAAATGGATACTTTAACTTCCAGAAGAGAAGCCTCAGGCATAATATTCTTTATAATTGAAAATTTCATTATTGTTTACATTTATTTAGTTTTTTGAATCACTACTGAGACTGGGAAATAAACAGACATGTTCCAGCCTATTTTCTCACAGGGTAGCTCTGGAATTTTTGAAACTAAAGACCTAATAAATTCTTCACAATGAGAATTCAACATTGAAACCAGCATCGAGAAAGATATATTCACCCCATGTTTATTGTAGCATTCTTTTCTTTTCTTTCTTTTTTTTTTTATGTAGTGTTCAATGATTTTTTTTTTTATTTTATTTTCGGTGATCCAAGATTCATTGTTTACGCACCACACCCAGTGCTCCATGCAATCCGTGCCTTCCTTAATACCCACCACCAGGCTCACCCACTCCCCACCCCCCTCCCCTCCATAATCCTCAGTTTGTTTTTCAGAGTCCACAGTCTCTCATGGTTCATCTCCCTTTCTGATTTACCCCAATTCACTTTTCCTTTCCTTCTCCTAATGTCTTCCATTTTATTCCTTATGTTCCACAAGTAAGTGAAACCATGTGATAATTGACTTCCTCTGCTTGACTTATTTCACTCAGCATAATCTCCTCCAGACCCATCCATGTTGATACAAAAGTTGTGTAGTCATCCTTTCTGATGGCTGCGTAATACGCCATTGTATGTATGGACCACATCTTCTTTATCCATTCGTTTGTTAAAGGACATCTCAGCTTTTTCTACAGTTTGGTGATTGTGGACATTGCCTCTATGAAACATTGGGATACATATAGTCCTTCTTTTCACTAAATCTGTATCTTTGGGGTAAATACCCAGGAGTGCAATTGTAGGGTCATAGGAGAGCTCTATTTTTAATCTTTTGAGGAATCTCCACACTGTTTTCCAAAGTGGCTGCACCAACTTGTATTCCCTCTAATGGTGTAAGAGGGTTCCCCTTTCTCCACATCCTCTCAAACACTCGTTGCTTCCTGTCCTGTTGATTTTGGCCATTCCAACTGGTGTAAGGTGATATCTCAATGTGGTTTTGATTTGAGATTCCCTGATGGCTAGTGATGATGAACGATTTTTTTCATGTGTCTGTAAGCCATTTGTACATCTTCTTCAATGATTCTTGAGTTGCATATAATACCCAGTGCTCATTACCACACATGCTTTTGCAACATTATTTTCAATAGCCAAGATATGGAAGCAACTCAAGTGTTCATTGATAGATGAATGGATAAGGAAGATGTAGTACACACACACACACACACACACACACACACACACACACACACACACACACTGGAATATTACTCAGTTATAAAAAAAGATAAGATTGTGCCATTTGTGACAACAGAGTGAGACATAGAGGGTATTATGATAAGTGAAATAAGTCATACTGAGAAAGACAAATACTCTATGATTTCATTCACATATGGAATCTAAAATAAATAAAGAAAAATCAGAATCAGACATATAAATACAGAGAACAAATTGATGCTTGCCAATGGGAAGGTGAGTAGTGGGATGGACAAATGAATGAAAGAGAGGAAGAAATGTAGGACTCCAGTTATAGAATGAATAAATTATGGGGATAAAAGACACAGCATAATTGTGGAGTCAGTGATACTATAATAACATCGCATGTTGACACTTAGCAGCTGAACTTGCTGTGAGCATAGCATAATGTATAAATTTATGGAATCACTATGTTTTATACTGGAAACTAATATAACATTGTGTGTCAACTATAACAAAATTTAAAAAAAATGCTTGCAAAGATCATTATCTTTCTATAATTTAGACTAGTCTGACTAGGCAAAGTGACAACAAGTTATATCTTCTTCAGGACTCATTATTTTGAACACGTGCAGGTTCCTGTAGAAACTTGTATTTGCATCAAACCATTTTATTAAAATGGGATGGTGGGGTTCCTGGGTGGCTCCCTCTGTCTTCGGCTCAGGTCATGATCTCAGGTTTCTGGGATCAAGTCCCGCATCGGGCTCTCTGCTCAGTGGGGAGCCTGCTTCCCCCTCTCTCTGCCTGCCTCTCTCTGCCTGCCTCTCTGCCTACTTGTAATCTCTCTCTCTGTCAAATTAATAAAATCTTAAAAAAAATAAAATAAAATAAAATAAAATGGGGTGGCACTTTCCATTGTATTGCAAAACCCCCTTTAATGAAAAGTGCTCACAGAATGCATGTCAATTTGTACTCATTTTTTTGTTTTTAGAAAGCATTCAAGACTTAATGCTGTGCTCAGTAATATAATTTTATAAGTGGAAAAACACCTACAATAATCATAATCCCTGGAAACCATTCTATAAAGCTCTAAAGTTTCAAAATGGTATGTGAACATAAAATAAATATAATGCACCACATTTTCTGGCACTCAGATTAACATGAGAATAATATAATCAGGTGAAAATAGACAATTTTATTTTCACATTAAAATATATAAAGACTTATAGTGAGAGTTATTTATTCAGTGAAGCTAAATGGGAAAAGGAGATACCTCCAATCTCTCAATGGAAAATTTTATTCTCACAAACACTAGAATATCAAGATTTCTGTGCTGGTTTTGTACATTCATTCAAAAAGAATGGATATGGGCGCCTGGGTGGCTCAGTGGGTTAAAGCCTCTGCCTTTGGCTCAGGTCATGATCTCAGGGTCCTGGGATCGAGGCCCGTATCAGGCTCCCTGCTTGGCAGGGAGCCTGCTTCCTCCTCTCTCTCTGCCTGCCTCTCTGCCTACTTGTGATCTCTCTCTCTATGTCAAATAAATAAATAAATAAAATCTTTAAAAAAAAAGAATGGATAAAGGATAAGCTGATCTTATATTTTCTTTCCCTAGGCTCTAAAAGTTTAACATGCTTTTCCTCTTTCTTCTATAGAGTATATAAAAATGTATGGGATTTTGAATCACAGAGAGAATCTACAAATGAAATAATTTAACTTCAAACTTAATTTTTTCAAATTTCCTAAACTTTTAAACCTATCATTCCTATAAATCCTCACATGTTCAGATCCAAAGTAAAATTCTGGAAAATGTTTTAAAAATTCTGGGGAGAAATGTTTCTCAAATTTCCCACAGTGATTTTTGCTCACAAAGAATATGTTTCTATTCTCCCTACATACCCCCCCCCACACACACACACCCTTCTTATAATTGTCCTCTCCATGCTCCATGTGATTCCAGTGGGACTCCCAATTATAATACCAGGCATCCTGGCCACAAAGGAGCAAATAGTGTACAGATTACCTAGTCACAGTGTCCCACCAGCCTAGTCGTGGTGAATGACATAGAAATCTGTGCCTTATCAACACTAGGTTCTAATGCTTTCATTCATAATTTTACAGTACATGAATCATGTGTTGTGTATCCTCACAAAAGCAGGCTCACAATTTGTGATCATCACTAGCAACTGAGCTGGGGAAACTAGAGTAGTGAAAGGGACTCTAATCTCCAAGAAGAGAAATAGTAGGATATATCCAGGGTGATGTAATAACTATATGACTCTATTCTATGATTTTACATAGTAATGGCAACAAGTCTAGGGCTATTTGTAATTATGTTCTACAAATTCACATTTTTTCTCACAATATACAACATTCCCAATGCTCCCCACCCCCCACCGCCACTTCAAAAGAAGATATCCAGTCCATCCACAAGTTCATTTAATTTTGTTTTCCAAATATGCTCTGTAAACTACCACCTCTCACTTCCCCACTTTATCAACAACTATCCCCAAGAGTTACTGGACTCACTTTCTAACTAGCTGGACCTAGACTTATACTCTTGCTTCTCAGGACATCTGTAATGATCCTTTAGAAAGGAAGATTATTTCTTTTTTATTATTTTATTTTTTCCTATTTAGTATTATTTTTATTATGTTATGTTAGTCACTGTACAGTACATCAGTTTTTGATGTAGTGTTTCAAGATTCATGGTTTACATATAATGCCCAGTGCTCCATGATTACGTGCCCTCCTTAATACCATTTCTTATCCTTCTCTCGACCAAAGTCCTCCCATGATTCACCTATCTTCCTTAGGATAAAATCCAAAACTTTTACATGGCTTACAAAGCCCTGTGAGATCTGAGAGCTGTCTACTCTTCAAAATTGTTATCTTACCTCTTATCAAGACATGCCGGCCTTTTCACTATTCTACAGGCACATGCCAAATTTGTTCCCTATGCCTGGATCACTCCTCCCTTATATCTGAAAATGACAGATTTCACTTGGATAAGTTTTCTGAGAAGGCTTCCTTCCACCACCCTCTCTCTCCCCCTTGTCAGCTCTATTTTCGTCCTTTCATTCATCACCATCTTACAGTATATTGAGTACTATTTTATTTCTTTATTTCCTTTCACTCCAAAATGTGAAAGTGATGAAACTAGGGGTTTTCTCTGTCCTTTTAATACTGAAATCCAAGTGTCTATATAAATGATGGGCTCATGATAATGCTCAATATGTGTGTTCCATGATGAATGAATTATGAATAAATGAATATAACAGAGAGCTCTAATAAGATAAGAACAAAGTGAATTTGGCAACATACAAATTACCAGTGCCTTATGAAAAAGTAGTTTCATTGCCTTAGCTGCATAAAAATTGTAAGTTAAGTAAGGGAAATAATTGCAAGTGAGAAAAAGTCTCTACAGAAAAATTATATAACTTGCAGGAATTTTTGTAATATGTACAATAGATAAGGAAACAGAAAAAGAGACAATGATATAAAAACGAAATACTTTTAAAAGACTTGCCTGCAAATGGCAGCAAAAATGCACAGTGTGAATTAGTAGGGGACCGAAGGTAAAGAGAGGACATAGACTTTTGCAAGCTTATTGTTTTTTAGATTGTAGGAACTAGAATCTGTTTAAATGCTCAAATAACTAAGTTAGATATAGAAATATTTATGGTAGTATATGGAAGGATAATTACTAGAACAAGAATTATAGAGACAGGAAATAATAAACTTAAAGTTTAGAACACAAAATGAGGGATTTGGGTTATAGAGGAAAGACTGATGAAGGTGGCCAATAATAATAATAGTAATAAAAGCAATAACAATAAACAACACTGTTCTGTGTTTCACGACTATTAATTAAGCTAATAACTCTATGTTAATAAACTGAATGTCAGAGAGGGTCCCAGGGGACCAAATCTGATGGCTGCTATTATCTCTGTTAACAAGACAGTGAGTTCAACCAATGAGAAATAAAAAAATAAATAGTAAAATATGAAGCTTAACAAGAATAGATACTTCTACAGCAGCAGTTTATAGAAATAGAGATGAAATACGACTCAGGACACATAGAATGATTATCAGAAAGTGAGAATGGTCTAACTAGGGGTAGACACCATCTAGAGTGACATCACCTCTTATAGCCACACAAGTCTCAACAATAATATCTGTATATGGAAGACCTAGATTTTTGTCTTAAATATGTTAGTGAAAAGAGAGCTGTGTGACTCTGAGCAAGTCAGTTAACAAGCAATGCACTATAGAAGCAAATAATGGAGGGTTTGACATCCAGCAGGCCTGAATTCAATTCTCGACTCTATCACTGAATACTTGTGTAGCCTTTTGTAATTCCTATAAACAATCTGAGTTTTAATGCCTTAATCTATAAAATGAGGATAGCGGTAGTACCTAACAAATTAGAAGTAACATGTGAAGTGCCTACAAATTTCCAAGTAATCTTGTTAGTGTTAAATATTTAGGTATTATTATTTCTGTGACTCTCAACCTCATTCTCATCATCATCATCTTAATCATAACAATTATTGTCTTACACTTAAGATGCAAGATGGAATTATCTCTAAAGAGTTTTCTATGCAAAATTACTTCATTCTAGTTACATTTCTTATATAGATATCAGTGGATCTCAATGCTAAAGCAAGAGGGGGATCTTGGAAAGTGATCAGCAATGTCCAGCACCTACAGATGTTGGTTATTTATATTTATCGTTAAATTATAATCATTTTAAATAGTTACATTTTGAACCTAAAACTGGGACTGAAGGCTCAAATTAATACAACTTATATACCATTTGAATATAAAATAGGCAAAAACCTTCTTTATAATGTAGGTAAAATGCCTCTAACTTTACTGAGCCCCCGTAGTCTGGAGTAATTTTTTTATAATCATCTGAAACTCCAATCAGTGGTCCTCATGCCTTTTATGCTACAATTTTATCAGTAAGAGTAAACAAAGTACCTATATTTGGGAATAAATTATGGGCAATTGTTAAGTTATCTCATGTTCTGGGATGTTAATGGTACCTATGTGGCAAAAAAGTTATTCATGTCCAGATGAGTTCCACAGTACACAAGTTCTTAAAACCACACCCATTGCTTAATAATCTGGACGCTGAAGTTACAAACATCCTATCCACTCTGGTTCAGCGAGCAAGAACTAGTCACATGACCTCCTACGTAAGGCCTAGTGGAAAGAGCTGCTGAGGACTGCAGTACCTGGCCTGGAAGCCATTCTGCAGCCATGTATCTACCATTTAAAAAGGGAGCATGATCCTTTGTTGCCAATGGGTGGATGTCAAAATGAATATAAATGACATATGCAAAATCATGAAATGAATAGAGATAAAATAGGAAGTATTAAGTGCCGTAATTTGACACTAAATAAGCCCAACATTAAAAATGTTTTAAAAATATTTTAAAGAAATTTAAAGGAAATAAATCAGGAATCTAGAAAAAGACAAATAATTCACTGAAATGTAGCAGCACATGACTCTAAATTACCTAATTATTTATCTATATTAGTCAACTATATGAAAAAAGGCTTTTTACTAACTTTAAAAATTTATATGTTCTGGTCTTTAATATCCATTACCCAGAAGTACTATTGCCTCTCTGCCACATTTTGCTAGCAGGAGGTTGAGCAGTGAAGTATCCAAAATGTTGGATTCTTTAACAAAAACTTGGTGATAGAAAGTTTGGGTTTAATATTTTAAATGTCATGATTAAAGTTAAATGAATTCATAGCAGAACTGATCATTAGAAATCAGTTTAAGAATAATAATATTACATTTTCTAAAATACTAAGAAATAAAATTGATTACTTAGAGAGGGAAGTATTTAGGACAAGAAAAAATGCATTTGATGAGATTACCAAAAACAAAACATGTAAAATAGTAATTAGGTTCATACAGCACCTGCCCATCAAATATCCACTGCTTTAAAAATAATAGGTCTAAATAATAATGAGAAAAAGTAAATTAGGCACATTTTGTTACAGTTTAAATATCTAGCACATCTTTCTAAGTGTGAGGACTCTTAAATTAAACTTCCTTATCTTGCAATAAAACTATCCTAGTGTCTGAAAAAAAAAAAGCTGTAACTCCAAAAATGTTATTGGTACAAATTTCTTTAATTTGTCAATATTTTTAAATTGTGCTTCACTATGTAACAACTTAGAAAGAATGATTGGCATTAAACCACCACCACTATCTCCACAACTCATCCATTATTAAAGACACACACATACATTTGTTCTTAAAACTGAGAAGAGATAAGACTTTCTACCAATTTTTTAATTAAAACTTTAGTTCCCTAGAGCAGTTTAAAGTCCACAGAAAAGGGCGCCTGGGTGGCTCAGTGGGTTAAAGCCTCTGCCTTCGGCTCAGGTCATGATCTCAGCGTCCTGGGATGGAGGCCCACATCAGGCTTTCTGCTCAGCAGGGAGTCTGCTTCCTCCTCTCTCTCTCTCTCCCTGCCTCTCAGCCTACTTGTGATCTGATCTTTCTGTGTCAAATAAATAAATAAAAACTTAAAAAAAAATAAAAATAAAAAATAAATAAATAAAGTCCACAGAAAAATTGAGGGGAAGTTACAGAGATTTCCCATATACACTTGGCCCCTACACATGCATAGCTTCTCCCATTATTAACATACCACAACAGAGGGGTTCATTTGTTACAGTTCATGAACCTATATTGATACATCAGAATTTCCCAATCCGCATAGTTTACATTGTGGTTCACTTTTGGTGCTGTGCATTCATTGGGTTTAAACAAGTGTATAATAACACGTACCCATCATTATGTCAACTACACAAAGTAGTTTTACTGCCCTAAAAATCCTCTGTGTCCCACCTATTTATCTGACCTTGTGCCTTCACCCCAACCCCTGGTAGTAACTGATCTATGGTCTCTATAGTTTTGCCTTTTTCAGAATGTCATATAGTTGGAATCACACAGTATGTGGCCTTTTTTGACTGGATTTTTTTGCTTAATAATATGCATTTAACATTCTTCCATGTCTCTTCATGACTGATATCTCATGGTTTTTTGGTGCTGCATACTATTGCGTTGTCTGGATATAACACAGTTTATCTTACCATTCACCTTCTGTAGGGCATCCTGATTGTTCCCAAGTTTTAGCACTTATGAATAAATCTTCTATGAACATCCTTTGTGAATATATGATTTTAACTCAGTTGGGTAAATACTATGGAGTGTAATTGCTGAAATATGGTTAGGTTATGTTTATCTATATAAGAAACTACCAAACTCTCTTAATTCCCCATTAGCAATTAACAAGAGTTCCTGTTGCTTCACAACCTCAACTGTACTTGATGTATTCAGTGTTCTGAATTTTGGCCATTCTAATAGATATGTAGTGCTATCATGTCATTTTAATTTTTATTCCCTTGATGATAGAATATGGAGCATCTTTTCATATGCTTACCTGCCACCTATATATCTTCTTTGATGTATCTGTTAAGGTCTTTGGTACATTTTTATTTTTATTTTTATTTTAAGATTTTACTTATTTATTTGACACAGAGAGAGAGATCAGATTACAAGTAGGCAGAGAGGCAAGCAGAGAGAGAGGAGGAAGCAGGCTCCCTGCTGAGCAGAGAGCCCGATGTGGGGCTCGATCCCAGGACCCTGAGATCATGACCTGAGCCGAAGGCAGAGGCTTTAACCCACTGAGCCACCCAGGCGCCCCGTCTGGTATATTTTTAAATCATATTGTTTGATTTGGTATTGAGTTTTAAGAGTTATTTCTATATTTTAGATAACATTCCTTTATCAGATGTGTCTTCTGCAAATATTTTCTCCTGGTCTGTGGCTTTTCTTCTATTTCACTTCAAGTTGTCTTTCACAGAGCAGAAGTTTTTAATTTTAATAAAGGTTCAGCTTATTATTTATTTCATGGATTGTGCTTTTTGTGTTATATATGAGCAGTCAACAATGCCCAAGGTCATCTAAGTTTTTTTCTATGTTGTCTTCTAGGAATTTTATTGTTTAGTGTTTTACATTTAGGTCTGGGATCCATTTTGAGTTAATTATTGTGGCAGATGCAAGGACTGTGTTTAGATTTTTTTTTTTTGGATGTCCAGTTGTCTCAGAACAATCTGTTGGAAAGACTACCTTTGCTCCCATTGCCTTCTTTGTCAAAGATTAGTTGAATAGATTTATCTGAGTCTCTTTCTGCACCATCTATTCTACTTCTTTTACCTATTTGTATATTCTTTTGCCAATACTATGCTATCTTAACTACTGTCACTTTATTCTGAATCTTGATGTCAGGTAGCATCAGTTATCCAACTTTGTTCTTCATTAAAATTGTGTTGGTTGGTTTGGGTCTTTTGCTTTTTCATGTAAACTTTAGATTTAGTTTGTCAACTAAGATTTAGTTTGTCCACCGAGTAACTCTCTGGGATTTTGACTTGGATTGCTTTGAATCTATAGATGGATTTGATAAGAACTGATATCTTGACACCACAGGATTTTTCATCCATGAACATAGAATATTTCTCTATTTATTTATTCTTTGATTTTTTTCATCAGTTTTGTACTTATCCTATATTAATGTGATACATATTTTGTTAGATTTATCCCTAGTATTTCATTTTGGGGATCCTAATGTTAATGGCAGTGTGTTTTGTTTTGTTTGTTTTGTTTCATTGACTTATAATTTACATATAATATTGTGTAAGTTTAAGGTGTACCATAGGTTGATTTAATATATTTATATATTATGGGTGCCTGGGTGGCTCAGTGGGTTAAAGCCTCTTCCTTCGGCTTAGGTCATGATCTCAGGGTCCTGGGATTGGGTCCCGCATCAGGATCTCTGCTCAGTGGGGAGCCTGTTTCCTCCTTTCTTTCTGTCTGACTCTCTGCCAGCTAATGATCCCTCTATCTCTGTCATATAAATAAATAAAATCTTAAAAATATATATGTATATTTATATATATTATGATATGAGTATAACCTTAGATTTAACTAACACTTCTATCATGTCACATAATTATTATCCTTTTTTTTGTGGTGAGAACATTTAGGATCTAGATTCTTAGCAACTTTGAAGTATATAATACAGTATTGTTGACTATAATCACTTTGTTATACATTGAATCTTCAAAATGTATTCATCTTCTAATTACAAGTTTATGCCCTTTAACATCTCTCCAGTTCCCCAGCCTCCAGCTCCTAGTAACCTCTGTTCTAAGTTTGGCTGTTTTAGATTCCACATATCAGTGATACCACAGAATATTTGTTTTTCACTGCCTGGCTTATCTCAAAAACATGATATCTTCAAGGTCCATCCATGTTGTCAGGAATGGCAGGATTTCCTTCTTTTTCATGGATGAAAAATATTCCATATATATATATATACATTACACCTTTAACATTCCATCAACAGTGCATGAAGTTTTCCTTTTATACACACCCTCACTTAAACTTGCTATCTCTTACCTTCTTGATGATAGCCATTCTTACAAGTGTGAGGCAATACCTCACTGTGGTGTTAATTTGCACTTCCTGCATGATTTAAGTGATGTTGAACACAGTTTTCTGTACACACTGGCCATTTGGAGGCCTTCTTTGAAGGAAAAATGTCTTTTCAGTTCTTCTGACCATTTTTAAATCAGATTTTTGTTATTGCTGTGATTGAGTTGTATGAGTTCTTTATATATTTGGATATTAACCCCCTTCTGATATATGGTTTGTAAATATTTTCTCCCATTTCTGAGTTTGCCTTTTCATTTTGTTCATTGTTTCAATTGCTATGCAGGAGATTTTTAGTTTGAAGTAGTCCCTCTTGTCAATTTCTGCGTTAGTTCCTTGTGCTTTTAATATCGTACCCAAAAAATCATTGCCAAGACCATTGTCAAGGAATTTCTTCTTCTAGGAATTTTATAGTATCAAATCTTATATTTAAGTCTTGATTCCATTTTGAGTTTATTTATGTGAGTGGTGTAAGATAGGGGTCCAATTTCATTTTTCTGCATATGATTATCCAGTTTTCGTAGCACCACTTGTTGAAGAGACTACTCCACTGAGTATTTTTTGTTTCTTTTTCAAATATTAGTTGGCCATATATGTAGGGTTTTATTTCTGGGTTTTCTATTCTATTCCATTAGCTTATGTTCTATTTTTATGTCAGTATCACACTGCTTAATTATTGCAGGTTTGTAGTGTATTTCAAAATCAGAAAGTGTGGTGGTGACTCTGCTCTTTCTTCTCAGGATTGCTTTGGCTAAGTGAAGTGATTTGTGGCTCCATACAAATTTTAGGAATTTTTTTCTATTTCTGTAAAAGATGTCATTGGAATTTTGACAGGGATTGCATTGAATTTCTAGATGACTTTGGATAGTAAGGTCATATTAAAAACATTAATTTTTCCTATACATGGATTGGAAGAATTAATATTGTTAAAAAGATATTGTAGTTTGGAATTTCAAATTCCACTTATTCATCACTGATATTTTGGGACTAAATTGACCATTATACATTATCTTTTTATGTTGAAATCTTTCTGTAATTGCTTATTAATTCCAGGAGTTGTTTTTTCCATTCTTTCAGATTTTCTTCATAGATGATTATATAACTTGTACACAAAGACAGTTTTCTTTTTACCTGATCTGTGTACTTCTTTTATTTCCTTTTCTTGTTTTCTTGCATTAGCTAGAACTTACAATACAATGTTGAAAAAGATTGCTGCGAGAAGATATCCTAGTCCTGTACTTGATTTTAGAGGGCAAGCTTTGAGTTTCTCACCAATAAGTACAATACTAGCTCTAGAGTTTTGTAGATGTTTTTCTCAAGTAGAGGGAGCCCTTCCTATTGCCAATTTACTGAGAGCTTCTGTCATGAATGGGTGTAGTATTTTGCCAAATGCTTTTCTGCATCTATTGATATGACCATGTGATTTTATATATACCTATTTTAAGTCAAGAACAAGCTGTAACACTTGATAATTTAAAATTACTAATATCTAAGCAGTATTTTTTATGGGCAAAAGTGTGATCATACTGGCAACATGATACATTGCTTGAAGCAGAGATATTGGTACACTCTACTTATAGGCCATATTTAAATATAGTTTCTGTTTTACTTAGGAACTCAACTGCTAGAAATTCATAGGAAAAATATGCACACAAACATGAAAAGATGCATCCTCAAGAATGTTGTAAGTAGGATATAAGATGAAAAACTAGAAATAATCTTAATGTCCATTAATGAAACATTGTTTAAGTAAATTACAGTACATACATGTCATGGGTATCTTTATAGCCATTTAAAAGTGTATGATAAAATCCATATGTTGAATTGCAAACGTGAAGAAAAATAAAGTTAATAAATCAAAGCACAATAACATGCATAAAATATGCCCATTAGAAGATAATTATGTTTGTATGAATGTGTGCGTGCAGAACATTTGTGCAAGAGTGGGAGTGAAACCGAGTGGCTGGAGAAGGAAGGAATACAATACGCACTCCCTTTTCTATCACATGAAGTTCTTTTCTTATCCACATGTTATTTTCATAAGATTTTAAATTTTAAAAATAATGAAAATATTAAAAATTGGTACCATTTATAGCATCTTTATATAATATTTTCCTACCTTTTCACATTTAGCTAATAAATGATCATGATTTTTCTCTGTTCCTTCAAAACAGTAAATTATGACTATAGAAAGAGATTTATATTTAGAAAAGCAAGAATAATCATTGTTCTTAATAGGCAATTATTTTTAACCTCCTTAGAGACAAAGGATGGGATATTCTTTTAACATAAAAAGCATCTATTTAACCTATGTAATTAGCACTCTTTCTATAAATTATAAATGTAAGTAATGTAATTGGATTTTGAACCTGAGTATTTTAGTCTTCAGCATTTAAAGACGTTAGCATTGGAGACACTAAGTTCCATCTAAACCACTCCTTCGAAAGTTACCTTCTTCATAAATAATTCAGGTTTTCCTTTCTTCCAAGGTCACTATCTTCCTGTTTATTTTGGACACCATGTTTCATTAAGAAATATTTGAATCCTCTTTGTTGCATTTTTTTCTTTTACTCTCTTCCCTGCATAACAGACACTCATGAAGCAAGAACTGGATTGCAGAGAAAATGGCTTACACGTTGAATGAATGTCTTATGATCATTGTTCATAGTATGCAATCAACTGTGTTTTATCTATCCCCTGTGTCATTATGGTGTAGGCTTCTTGTGGTTGGCTGCTACTATTGCCCTTCTCTATTAACAAGCATAATTCAAACCTGTTCTCACAGCTGAAATCCAGGTATCAGGAGACTGAGAAGTGTACACAGAAGTACATTAATTAAAATCTTTAGAAACTTCAAAGCCAGTACGTATGGGAAGAAGAGCTGGAAAAAATCTCCACTCAGATTCAGCATTTCTTTCCTCCAAACACAATGAGGAGCTAAGCTAAGCAGAAGTGTAAAAGTCTTTGGGCCCGTTAGGAAAATAAGAGCTATATGAAAACACAGGAAAGGACTTATCTATAGCCAGTCATAAATGACAGTATTAGAGGAGGCATTTAATACATATGAATACTTCTCATATATTTTGGGCTATTTGGTCTGAAACCCCTCTTTAGGCACAAGGTTATGGACAGTGGTAAACGTTTTAAGTAGAAGATCATGAAATGAAGTGAATTTGTTCAAAATATAGCACCTTAATAATCTCCAGGAGAGCAAAGTTATGTTTGCTTCCTTGCTATTTCCCTGAAGTATCTGTCACTCACATTTTTCCCCAACACAAATATACACATTGCTCCCATTCTATCCATTCTCAACTGGCAAAATCATATAACTCCTTTAACCGGCGAAACAAAGCAACCTGAAATTTCACCTCCAATAGTCATGTCAGATGTCACCCTTTTTTCCAAAAACTGTGTCAACTGCAGCTCAACCCTAAGCTATTAAGTATATAAATAAATTACTATAATACAGATAGATAAGAAATGTTTTTCATGTGCTATGGTCACAATGATAAAGGAGAATTTAATTCTACCTTGTGTTAGGAGATGTGTGGGAGAAAGCTGGATAGAGATTTCTCAATAATTAATGTTTATTGAATTCTTACATCGTGCAAAGAGCTTTACACAAATTATGTCTTTAATTTTCACAAAAACAAAGGGTGATAGTACAAATATCATCTCTATTTCAAAAACATGAAAATTGAGTCTTGGGGAATTTAACATGCTCAAAATCATTTTGCTACCAAAAGATGGAGACAAACTTCAAAGCCAGGCAGTCAAATTACATTACATACATACTAGTAACCATCATGCTAAAAGCCTCTTCAGAAATGGAGTATTTGCCAGAACAAGGGAATAAATGGAAGGAACATTTCCCTCAGAAAAGATCTGAGTCATAGCAGAAGTCTATGATTATAAAGTATATAACGTATCTAGGAAAAAGTAGTAGTAACTAACCCGAGCAATATTTACTATGGATCAGGTACTGTTAAAATTGCTTTCGTATATCAGCTCATTAATCATTAAATCAACATCATCAGAATGTACTATTTTTCTCATCCATACTTTTCACAGAACTAAAGCACAGAGAATTCAGTTAAACTGCTCAAGATCACACAGCTAGCAGAGTCGGGCTAGACTGTGAAGTCAAGCAGTCCAGCTCTGGCCTCTGTGTTCTGTTACATCACTCCACACAATGAATTTCCTACTATGATAAGATGGCAATGTGCTGCCAGGAGAAGGCTGCAGATATTGCTGTAAAGCTACCTAGCTCTGGGTATAAGGGACTATGCCAGGAATTTTGGACTTTAATCAACAAGCCCCTGATTTTCAACAAGAGTGGAGATAATACGATAGTAATGATAAGATGGGCTTTGTATTAAAAATACAGGTAGTGTTGTCTTATTTTTATACTTGAGAAACATGCTTTTTGTTTATGCAATGTACAGCACCTAAAGTAAAAGTGGAACCACATTATAATGACTGATCTAAATGTTCAGTCTAATGAATTAAGCTTTCTTCTTATGAGCAATTGTCAAGTATCTAGGGATTATGTCCTGCAGAAGGTAATATCAGAATAGAGAATCTAAGAATTGCATGTTCAGCAAAAAAGAATGTGGATTAAAATATGCTGAGAAATTATACTTTAGGCAAGAGTTACTCTGATTTTTTAAAGGTATATGGGGTTGTTGTAAGATAAAATGATTTAATATCTATAAAATATATAGAAAAATGTCTCCATTATATGACATTTTTATAAGTATTAAATACTATGTATCAAAAGATATAACATAATAATTAAAAGAACAAATTCTGGAACCTCAATATCCAGGATAAATGTCCAAGTCTTCCACTTGAGCAAATTATGTAAATTCTGTGCCTCAGCTTTTATCATTGGTAAAATGGGGGTAATAACTTTAACTCACTTCACCTTACATTGTTGTGAGATTAAATTAATTATGCATACATATGAAAGCATGTGTGTGTGTTTATAGATAGAATCTGTGTCTATACCTATTACGTATACTCTGTATATATATATAAACATATATATATATATATATAATAAACACATCAGAAAAGTTCAAGAAATAAATGAAACTCAATTAACTTTAGGTATTGTCTGTGTTTTAAAGAGTTAAACTAATTCACTATCAAAAATACTATGACCTGTATTTAAATGCAATTAATTTTAAAATATAATGTAAGCTATTGACGGGATGATAGTGATGTGTCAATGCAGGTTTATAAAATAAAATAAATGTACCATTCTGGTGGGAGTTGTTGTTAATGGAGGTTATGCATATGTGCGGACAGAGGGTATATGGAAGTTTTCTGTGACTTGGTCTGTTTTGCTGTAAACCCAAAAATTCTCTAAAAAATGAAGTCTATTTTTAAAAAGTGTTGCAAAAGCTCTCTATACTGTATACTAACTGAAAGATCTATGGACAGTTAGGTTCTAAAAAGGTTATACAAATGTAAGTTCATAAACATATAAAAAATTATCAGTTTATAAACACATAATTTATACTTATAAAAGGAAGGTATATATATAAAACATAAACTTTATTTCAAAACCTAAATCTGCCCCTTTAATCTAGCTAGCTAGTTACCATCTTTCTGTGTAACTAATCTCATGCCAAATACCCAGAATCTTTGAGCTTCAGCTTTTGTTTCTATAAATTGGGCATAAGAGACTTTGGTGTAAAACATTTGGAGTGTTGTAAAAATATAAATTTAAAGCATTAGAAAAAACTTTGCATATATTAAGTGTGCAGTAAATGCTGGATTTCATTCTCCCTAAGGGAAGTACTAGTGCATTCATAGCCCATACAGGCTAATCTTACATAAGTATAAGGAGCATTATTTTAAAATAGCTATGAGTTCAATTTCATTCAACAAATACTTTTGAGACTCTACTATAAATTAAGCCCTGTGATTGAATCTTTCCATCATAAATATTTCAACATTATAGGAATGGAAATATAAATACCACAATAATACATTAATCATTGTATAAAAAAATTCAGATCTTTAAAAAATGGCCATTAAATTTACAAATTCTAAAAGTGCATAGTTTAAATAGAAGAGTTTTAGGACTCACATTCTTTTGATATCTATTTTTAATAAATAGCATTGTAAATTAGTTTCATCATTCTTTTATATAATACCTTATTACAAGGCCCAAAGCATTTCGTTATTGATTCTTTTACAACCTTTGCTGTAAATGAAGCAGAAATTAACATAGCTAGATTTGTCCTACAATAATTTCTTCAACCTTACTCTGTTGTGCTATGCCAAAACTTTTTTCTTTTTAATATCAGCAGCATCCATTGATTGGTGCCTGAAACACAGATCTAGAAATAGTGTTAATTATCTGCAGCTGCACAGGCAGCAAAGGGAGCATAAAACACTAGGCTTCTTGCTCATAATGTACAAAAACAATGAAACAAAAACCCTCAGCTGTAAGTATCACCAGAACTCTTCCCCACGATAACAATATAAAGGGGGCCATTTTCAAAGCCTAACAATCCCATCATATATTTCATACCAAACATCTAAATTTTATAAAACACGAAGCAGTTTAATTTTTTCTCATTGATCATAAAACTATTTTGTCTTAATTATTAGTGATAATAATGCTACAGAAAATCAACACAAGAACACAGGTATCATGCTTGAGGCCAATTCTTCACAAAAAAGTGTTTAAGAGACAAATAGACAAACATGTGATTTTGATCATGGCTTATTTGGAGAGTTTACATCCTTCCCCACTTGGACAATAATGATCAAAGCTAGTGTAAAATATATCATGAGGATCCTGATCAGTCTACTTCTCTGATTTCAAAGACAAGTATTGTTAATTAAAGCATTATCAATTGTTTCAGTTATCTACAAATCTAAGGCAAGCTCTACTAGTTTCCTAAAACCAATTGTTAGGGACTCATCTCTCCCTCATATCTTTATATACTTCTCTTACTTTTGTTGTCAATTATTTGTTTATTCATTCAATCAATACATTTATTTTTATTGAGGTAAAATTGGTATATAACATTATTTAATTTTCAGATATACAAAATTATACTTCAATATCTGTCTCCACTATAAAATGAACACCCACAAAAGTCTAGTTAACACCCATCACCACAAAAGATAACACCCTTCACCCATTAGGTAATCATCAGTCTGTTCTCTGTATTTATGAGTTTGTTTTGTGTGTGTGTGTGTGTGTGTGTGTGTGTGTGTGTGTGTGTTATTTTGCTTATTCATTTGCTTGGTTTTCTTTAGATTCTGCAAGATTTCACTTATCTTTAGGGCTAAATAGTATTCCCCTGTGTGTGTGTGTGTGTGTGTGTGTGTGTGTGTGTGTGTGTGTGTGTGTGTACCATATCCTCTTTATCCATTTATCCATCAGTGGATACTTTGTTTTTTTTCCATATCTTGACTATTGTAAATAATGCTGCAGTGAACATGGATATCCAACCATCTTTTCAAATTAATGTTTTCATTTAGATAAATACCCAGAAGTGGGACAGATGGATCATATAATAGATCTATTCTTAATTACTTGAAGATTTCCATATATTCTTAATTATTTGAAAAATTTCCATACTATTTTCCATAGGGGCTGCAACAATTTACATTCCCATTAACAACATATAAGGGTTCCCTTTTCTCCACATTCACTCCAACACATGTTGTTTCTTGTGTTTTTTATAATAGCCTTCTAATAGGTGTGAAGTGATATCTCATTGTGATTTTTGTTTGCATTTCCCTAATAATTAGTGATTATGAAAATTTTGTCATTTGTCTGTTGGCCATCTGTACGGCTTCCTTGGAAAAATGTCTATTCATTTCCTCTGCCCATTTTTTTTATTATTATTTGCCCCAGGGGTACAGGTCTGTGAATCATCAGCATTACACCTTTAACAGCATTCACCAAAGCACAAACCCTCCCCAATGTCCATAACCCGGACACCCTATCCTTACCCTCCCACCCCCCAGTAACCCTCAGTTTGTTTTGTGAGAATAGGAGTCTCCTATGGTTTGTCTCCTTCCCCATCCCATCTTGTTTCATTATTTTTCCCTCCCTACCCCCACAACCCCCCACCCTGCCCCTTAAGTTCCTCATATCAGAGAGATCATATGATAATTGCCTTTCTCTGATTGACTTATTTCGCTCAGCATAATACCCTCCAGTTCCATCCATGTCGTTGCGAATGGCAAGATTTCGTTTCTTTTGATAGCTGCATAATATTCCATTGTATATATATACCACATCTTCTTTATCCATTCATCTGTTGATGGACATCTAGGTTCTTTCCATAGTTTGGCTATTGTGGACATTGCTGCTATAAACATTCGGGTGCACGTGCCCCTGAGGAACACTACCTTTGTGTCTTTAGGATAGTAGGATAAATACCCAGTAGTACTATTGCTGGGTAGCTCTATTTTCAACTTTTTGAGGAACCTCCATACTGTTTTCCAGAGTGGCTGCACCAGCTTGCATTCCCACCAACAGTGTAGGAGGGTTCCCCTTTCTCCGCAACCTCGCCAACATCTGTCATTTCCTGACTTGTTGATTTTAGCCATTCTGACTGGTGTAAGGTGGTATCTCGCTGTGGTTTTGATTTGTATTTCTCTGATGCCGAGTGATGTTGAGCACTTTCTCATGTGTCTGTTGGCCATTTGGATGTCTTCTTTGGAGAAATGTCTGTTCATGTCTTCTGCCCATTTCTTGACTGGGTTATTTGTTTTATGGGTGTTGAGTTTGAGAAGCTCTTTATAGATTTTGGATACTAGCCCTTTATCTGATATGTCATTTGCAAATATCTTCTCCCATTCTGTCAGTTGTCTTTTGGTTTTGTTGACTGTTTCCTTTGCTGTGCAAAAGCTTTTAATCTTGATGAAGTCCCAATAGTTCATTTTTGCCCTTGCTTCCCTTGCCTTTGGTGAGGTTCCTAGGAAGAAGTTGCTGCGGTTGAGGTCGAAGAGGTTGCTGCCTGTGTTCTCCTCGAGGATTTTGATGGATTCCTTTCTCACATTGAGGTCTTTTATCCATTTTGAGTCTATTTTTGTGTGTGGTGTCAGGAAATGATCCAGTTTCATTTTTCTGCATGTGGCTGACCAGTTTTCCCAACACCATTTGTTGAAGAGACTGTCTTTTTCCCACTGGACATTCTTACCTACTTTGTCAAAGATTAGTTGACCATAGAGTTGAGGGTCCATATTTGGGCTCTCTATTCTGTTCCACTGATCTATGTGTCTGTTTTTGTGCCAGTACCATACTGTCTTGATGATGACAGCTTTGTAATAGAGCTTGAAATCTGGAATTGTGATGCCGCCAACTTTGCTTTTTTTTTTCAACATTCCTTTGGCTATTCGGGGTCTTTTCTGGTTCCATATAAATTTTAGGATTATTTGTTCCATTTCTTTGAAGTAAATTGCTGGTATTTTGATGGGGATTGCATTAAATGTGTAGATTGCTCTAGGTAGCATAGACATTTTCACAATATTTATTCTACCCATCCATGAGCATGGAATGTTTTTCCACTTCTTTGTGTCTTCCTCAATTTCTTTCATGAGTACTTTATAGTTTTCTGAATACAGATTCTTTGCCTCTTTGGTTAGGTTTATTCCTAGGTATCTTATGGTTTTGGGTGCAATTGTAAATGGGATTGACTCTTTAATTTCTATTTCTTCTGTCTTGTTGTTGGTGTATAGAGATGCAACTGATTTCTGTGCATTGATTTTATATCCTGACACTTTACTCCTTTGCCCATTTTTAAGTTTTTTTTATTGTTTAGTTATATCAGTTTTTTAGTATATTTTGTACATTAGTACCTTGTAGAATAAATGACTTGCAAATGTGTTTTTCCATTCAGTAGATTTCCTTTTCATTTTTTTTTAATTTTTATTTGACAGAGAGAGAGAGAGAGATCACAAGTAGGCAGAGAGGCAGGCAGAGAGAGGAGGAGGCAGGCTCTCCGCTGAACAGAGAGCCCGATGCGGGCCTCGATCCCAGGACCCTGGGATCATGACCTGAGCCAAAGGCAGAGGCTTTAACCCACTGAGCCACCCAGGCGCCCTTCCTTTTCATTTTGATGATGATTTATTTTGCTTTGCAGAAGTTTTCAGTTTGATGTAGTCCCATTTATTTATTTTTGCTTTTGTTTCTCCTGCCTTTGGAGCCAGAGCCATAAACTGCTAAAATCAATGTCAAGGACTTTCTCACCATGTTTTCTTCTGGGAATTTTATGATTTCAGGTCTTACATTCAAGTTGTTAATCTACTTTGAGTTAATTTTTGTGTGTGGTATAAAACAGTCATCTAGCTTCATTCTTTTGCATGTGGTTCTCCAGTTTTCTCAGCACCATTTATCAAAGACACTATCCTTTTTCTGTTTTATCCTCTTGACTCCTTCATTTTTAATTAATTATCATACATCTGTGGGTTTATTTCTGGACACACAATTCTGTTCTACTGATCTGTGAGTCCACACCATACTGTTTTAATTACTATAGCTTTGCAATATATTTGAAATCATGGAGCATAATACCTCCAGTTTTGTTCTTTCTCAAGATTGTTTTGGTGGTGCCACGTATGTTTTAAAATTATTCGTTATAGTTCCGTGAAATTTTCATAAGAATTACGTTGAATCTGTAGATTGCTTTAGGTAATATGAGCTATTTAACAATATAATTCTTCCATTTTATGAGCACAGGATATCTTTCCATTCTTTTTTCATCTTTGTCACTTTCTTTCATCAGTGTCTTAGTTTTCAGAGTATACGTCTTTCAACTCCTAGATTTAATTCATACCTAGGTATTTTATTCTTTTCAATGTAATTTTAAATGGGATTGTTTTTCTTAATTTCTCTTTCTGATAGTTTGTTGTTATGTATAGAAATGCAACAGATTTCTGTATATCGATTTTGTATACTGCAACTCTACTGAATTTGTTTATTAGCTATATAGGTTTTCTTGGTAAAAACTGCAGTTTTGTGCATATAGTATCATATATCATTTGCAAGTACTGACAGGTTTAGTTATTTCCTTCTAATTTAGATGGATTTTACTTCTTTTTCTTACCTTATTACTGTGGCTAGGACTTCCAATAATATGCTGAATAAAAGTAGTTGAATGAATGAGAATCCTTATCTTATTACTGAACTTAAGGAAAGACATTTGGTTTTTCATCATTGAGAATGATGTAAATTGTAGGTTTGCTGTATATAGCCTTTACTAAGTTCAGGTACATTTCCTTTATATATCCATTTTATTGAGAGTTTCTATAACAAATGAATGTTTATTGTTGCCAATTTTTTTCTGGATCTACTGAGATGACCATATGATTTTTATTCTTTTTTTTTAATGTGGAGTATTATGTTGATTGATTTGTGGATATTGAACCATCCTTGGAACCCAGGAATATATCACACTTGATTGTGGGGAATAATCCTTTTAATGTATTGTTGAATTTGGTTTGCTAATATTGTATTGAGGATTTTTGCATCTATGTTCATGAAAGATATTGGCCTTCGTGTGTGCATGTGTGCGTGTGTATGTGTGTGTGTGTGTGTGTGTGTGTGTGTGTGTGGTGTGTACTGTCCTTTTCTTATTTTGGAATTAAGTTAAGGCTAGCATCATAAAATGAGTTTGGAAGTATTCTTCCTCTTCAATTACTGGGAAGAGTTAGAGAAGAAAAGGTATTAAATTTTTTAGTGTTTGACAGAAACATTCATCCTGGACTTTTATTTCTTGGGAGATTTTTTTTTTTTAAAGATTTTATTTATTTGACACAGAGAGAGAGATTACAAGTAGGCAGAGAAGCAGGCAGAGAGATAGGGAGAGGAGGAAGCAGGCTCCCTGCTGAGCAGAGAGCCTGATGCGGGCCTCGATCCCAGGACGCTGAGATCATGACCTGAGCCGAAAGCGGAGGCTTTAACCCACTGAGCCACCCAGGCGCCCTCTTGGGAGATTTTTTATTACTAATTCAATATCGCTAGAAATTAGCTTATTCAGACTTTCTATTTCTTCATAATTCAGTCTTTCAGGAATGTGTGTTTCTAGAAATTTATCTATCTCATCTAGGTTTTTCAATTTGTTGATAGAGATGTGTAATTTTTTTAATGATCCTTTGTATTTTTTTGGTATCAACTGTAACTTACTCTTTTATTTCTGATTTGATTTATTTGAACCCTCTGTCTTTTTTTTTCTTGGTTAGTCTAGCTAATTCTTTGCCAATTTTGCTTATCTTTTCAAATAACCTGTTCTTAGTTTACTGATCTTTACTATTATCTTTTTACTCTCTATTTTACTTATTTTTACTCTGATCCTTATTACTTCCTTCCTTCTACTAACTTTGGGCTTCATTTGTTTTTCTTTTTCTAATTCCTTTAGGTGTAAAGTTAGATTTTTTCCTCCCCCCCTCCCTTGAAGTAAGCCCTTATTGTTGTGAACTAACCTCTTAGAACTGCATTTGCTGCATCCTGTAGATTTTGGTATATCCTATTTTTGTTTTCATTTACCTCTAGATATTCTTTTTTTTAAATTTCTCCTTCAATTGATTCAATGAACCTTAAGTTGTTCAATAGCACATTATTTAATCTCCATATTTTTATGTTTTTTATCCTGTTTTCAATTTGTAATTGTTTTCAGGTTTTGCACCACTACAGCTGGAAAAGATACTTGATATTATTTCAACCTTCTTGAATTTATTGAGAATTATTTGTGTTCCAACATGTCATATACCCTGGAGAATATTTCATGTACACTTGAGAACAATATATATTCTGCTGCTTTTGGATGGGATGTCCTGTATATATTGTCCATCTGGTCTAATGTATCATTTAGGTCTGATGTTTCCTTATTGAGTTTTTGTCTGAATAATATATGAAATGATGTAGTTCTGATGTTAATATCTCCTACTATTATTGTATTGTCGTCAATTCCCCAATTTAGGTACATTAATATTTGCTTTATATATTTGGGTGCTCCTATGTTAAGTGTATAGATATTTAAAATTGTTATATCCTCTTATTGGATTGTCCTCTTTATCATGGTGTAATGCTTCTCTTTGTCTGTTATACAGTCTTTATTTTAGTCTATTTTCTCTGATATAAGTATAGCTAAAACAGCTTTCTGTTTCCTTTTTTATGGAAATCTTTTTCCATTCCTCCTCTTTCAGTCTGTGTATGACCCTACTTCTAAAGTGAGTCTCAAGGCAACTGACCAGATCAGTTGGAAGATCATGCGACTCTTGATCTTGGGGTCATGAGTTTAGCCCCACATTGGCTGTTGAGATTACATAACTAACTAACTAGCTAACTAAATAAATAAATAAATAAAATTTAAAAAAATAGTCTCCTGTAGAGAGCATAATAGATGGATTATGTTTTTTATCCATTCAGCCACCCAATGTCTTTGATTGGAGAGTTTAGTCCATTTACATTTATAACAATTATTGATAAGTATGCACTTATGGCCATTTTGTTAATTGTTTTCTAGCTGTCTCTTTCTTTTCTCCCTGTCTCTTCCTTTGTGGTTTGGTGATTTTCCTTAGTCTTATGTGTAGATTCCTTTGTTGTTGTTTTTTTTTAAATTTTATTTTAGTGTTATTTCTTGCTTTGTGGTTACTATGAATTTGACATATAACATTGTATGTATGTAACAGGTGGTTAAGTTGATTTTTTCTTAAATAGATTTTATTTATTTATTTGAGAGAGAGTGAGAACAAGAGAGAGCAAGAGGGAGAAGCAGACTCTCTGTTGAACAGGAAGCCCAATGTGGGGCTTGATCCCAGGATTCCAAGATCATGACCTGAGCCAAAGTCAGGAGACTGAGCCACTCAGGTGCCCCAAAAATGATCTTTTTATATTATACCTCCCTTTACTAATTAATGTAGCTTTAGTTAATTTTGCTACTTTTGTCTTTAACTTTCATACTTGTCTTATAATTGACTGATTCACTGTATTTACTACATATTTACCTCTTCCAGTGAACTATTTAACTTTCATATGTTTTCTTGTGATTAATTAGGGCCATTTCTTTTCTATTCACAGAAATCCCTTTATCATTTCTTGTAAGGCTGGTTTAGTGGTGATAAACTTCTTCACTTTTTACTTGTCTGGAAAACCCTTAATCTCCACTTCAATTCTGAATGATAACCTTACAGGGTAAACAATTCTCAGCTGAAACTTTTTTTTTCTTTTCTTTCAGTATTTTGAATACATCATGCCACTCCCTCTGGCAAGCAAAGTTTGTGTTGAAAATTTGCTGATAGCGTTATGTGTTTCCTTTTATGTAACAAGTTGGTTTTTTTTTTCTTGCTGCTTTTAAGATTTCTTTTCGCTTTAACTTTTACATTTTAACACTAATGTGTCTTAGTGTGGATCTCTCTGTATTCATCCTGTTTAGAACTCTCTGGGCTTCTTGTACCTGTATGTCTGTTTTCTTTCCTGGATTAGGGAAGTTTTCTGCCATCACTTCTTCAAATAAGTTTTCTGGACTTTTCTCTCTCTTCTCTTTTTTATACCCCTATAATGCAAATGTTATTCTGCTTAATTCTTTCTCAAAGGTCCTTTAAAATATCTTGTTTTTTTTTCTTTTTTTAAGATTTTATTTATTTATTTGACAGAGAGAGATCACAAGTAGGCAGAGAGGCAGGCAGAGAGAGAGAGGAGGAAGCAAGGCTCCCTGCTGAGCAGAGAGCCTGATACAGGGCTTGATCCCAGGACTCTGAGATCATGACCTGAGGTGAAGGCAGAGGCTTAACCCACTGAGCCACCCAGGTGCCCCATATCTTCAGTTGTTTGTTTTTTGTTTTAAAGATTTTATTTATTTATTTGACAGAGAGAGAGATCACAAGTAGGCAGAGAGGCAGGCAGAGAGAAAGGGGGAAGCAGGCTCCCCGCTGAGCAGAGAGCCTGATGCGGGACTCAATCCCAGGACCCTGAGATCATGACCTGAGCTGAAGGCAGAGGCTTAACCCAGGTGCCCTCATATCTTCAGTTTTTTTTAATTCTTTTTTCTTTTTGTTGCTCCATCTGGGTGAGTGCTGTTGATTTGTTTTCCAGCTCACTGATCCATTCTTCTGCTTTACCCACTCTCCTGTTGAGCCACTCAAAAGTAATTTTTTAGTATAGTTATTGTATTATTCAGCTTTATAATTTTTTTATTTGAAACTTTCTTTTATTTTCTATCTCTTTATTGAAGTTCTCACTGTGTTCATTAATTTTTCTCCCAAGTTTAGGGAGCATCTTTATGACCATTAATTTAAACTCTTTATCAGGTAAATTGTTTATTTCTGTTTCATTAAGGTCTTCTGCTGAGGTATTGTCTTATCTGTTTGTTTGGAAAAGTCTTCTCTTTCCTCCTTTTGCCTGACTCTGTGTTTACTTCTATGTATTAGGCAAATCAGCTACATTTTCCCATCTTAAAGAAGTGGTCTAATGTAGAAGATATCCTAATGTAGGAGATAATGTAGGGCTCAGAACTGCTATCTTCCCTGGTAGCCAGAGGTATCACCTGTGTGATCTTAGTGCATTCACCTGCTGTTGTGAGGTTGCAGCTGCAGGATGGAAGTGGGCAGGGATCTCACCTGGCCCAGTTGTAGCATGTGGCACAGGGGTGGGCATGGCTTTCACTTGAGCCCACATATGATGTGTGGCTCCAGCATGAGAGTTGGTGGGGCCCTCAGTAGGGAATACCTGCTGGTCCTAACAGGTTAGAGGGAGAGTTCTAAAATAGTATCCAACAGTGCCTGTATTTGAAATAAGTTTGCAAAAATGGCACCTATTTGTCCTCAGAGAGAGTCCCAGCAAGTTACTGTCTTTTCAGCAAATGCTTTAAGATCAGTAATTACATCTCTTACATGTGTTCTAGGTATTTTCAAACACTTGATTTGTGCTAGATCCCAGGGCAAGTGAGCCTGTGCACAAGCCCCTTAAGAGCATGTTCTCTGTTCCTTACAGTTCTATGGTTTTCCTGGATGTAATTCCCATTGGATTTCAAAGCAAGACATTGGGGGCACTCATCTTTCCTGTGAAGGACCTGAGGTGCCTGATACAGAGCATAGATCCTTTACTTCTTAGAGAAAAGTTCTATATTTTTGAGATTCATCCTGATTAGGGATTACTGTTCCTGTTTTGTGTGTGTGTGTGTGTGTGTGTGTGTGTGTGTGTGTGTGTGTTTTCCCCAGTGTACCCTTTTGTTCTTTGTTGTAAAGCCTCTGTTCATTGCTTTTAGGTCTTTTCCAGAGGAAATTATTCCATATGTAGCTGTAGATTTGTTGTGTCCATGAAAGGAGATAAGTTCAGGATTTTTCTACACTGCCATCTTGAACCCTTCTTTCTCAAAAAAATTATTTAAAGATATTTGTTGATTGACTCCTGTGTCCTTTCCAGACTGTCTGCAACCAATAAGCACAAGGCACACAGAAAAAAACTTTAGACTTAGATCATCTAGGTTGACCAGTTCAAATGATCAGACTACTCAATTTTCTTCTCTAAGCATTCTAAAATAAAAGCTATTTTAATACATTCTTCAAAGAAAAATATACTCCACAATATATCAAGCTGAGTATAAAGTAGTAATTAAGACATAGACACTGCCTTCATGAAACTTCCTGTCAGTTGACAGACATTAATGTAAGACAATATATTAGAAATGTAATGAGTACTTCAAAATGAGTTCAGGGTTCTAAGGTAATGGAAAAATGGATGTGTCATCTAGTTTGAGAGGGGTGGGGGAATTAGGAAAGTCTCTTTGAAAAATAAGATTCTCCCTACAGAAGCAAACAGAAAATTCCACACCTCTTTTATGAGATCAAGAAAAGGAAAAAAAAAACTAATAAACTGTTTCATTAAATAAAAACAGTAGTAATTTCTAATCTAAACTATGTAAGTATCTAGAATTGATTAAACTGTTTTTATTATTTTCTGTACCCTATCCCCATATCACTCACATTATACCCAGATTTAAGACCTGCTTTATTTGTATTAGGCACGTTTATTGATCAAACTGCTTGGCAAATCTCCCCTTCCCTAAGTGTTGTATAAACATTCACTATGTACTGACATCCTCAAAGCCAAATAAAGCATATCAAATATTAATCTTAAAATCAATTCTTTGGAAACTAGTTATTTATTTATTGAATATGGTGTGTATTGAGTGCAAATTTTATAATAGTGTCTATCAGAAATGGAACAGGGCTAAATGTTATTTACGTAAAACACTTAGAAGTCCACCTACTTAAAACATAGCAGTCTCCCCCACTGCCCCAGGCCCCTACTATACCAAAGGCAGAGATAACAATGGTTCTCTATTCAAGACACTTCACCTGTTTATATTAAGAAATATTCTAGCTATTAGTTCTGAGACTTTATCATGTTAAGGAAGTTTCTTTTTGTCTATAGCTATGCATTTTTTTAATAATTTAGAGAAACAGTGAGACAGCACAGTTGTAAAAACATGGACTTTGGTGTCAGCATATATAGATTAGAATCAATGTTCTGAAGATTCCCAGCTCTGTGATCTTGAGTCAGTTACTTTAACCTCTCCTGGCTTCAGTGTTCAGCAACTGTGGAAAGGAAAGAGTCTCTGCCCCAGGCATGAGATTAACTGTGAGGTCTTCAGTTACTCTTTGACTTGGTTCAGGGGACTTGGGGTGAAATGGCCAATGAGGTGTTAAATGTGTATAGATGAAAATCTTTCCCAAGGTCTCTGAAACTTGTGATAAAACAGTTTTGGCTTTTATGTGAAATGAATTGACTAAGTTTCTGTAATTTAGGTGAGGGATTATACAGGAATTCATTTCAACACCACCCTCTTATTGATTCCTGAAGTAAGAACCAACTCCCATCATCCCCTCCCTACATATATTTGCACATTAATATTTAAAATTTTGATGATTAAAATAAAATAAAATAGAATAAAATTTTGATGATTAATATGAGTCCAAGAAATTCAGAAGATTTTTGAAATCCTATGGGAATAAATAGAAAAATAAAATTCTGGCCCAAAGTTTTAGAATTCCTTGATAAAATTACCATAGAGGACATGATTGAGTGGAGAATATATTGTTGATAATTCTGCTTTTCCATTCTGTGCCCTTCCATGTGCATTAAGTTTATAACAGTGGTATTTCTTAGAAGTCTTTTACACTTCACATTCCCAAACTGTTGCCCTCTTTCTTCCCCCCTCTCTCTCTTACTTCTCCAAGTACACTATTGGTATGCTATGATTCTTTTGTTCCAAGTGAACTCATTCCTAAATTCTGTATCTTGGTTGCATTATTCTGCCTTGGCACTTGAAATCTGTCACTATAGATGTGGCATTATGGAATAAGCTCTTCCTCTACTCCATTCAGCATATAATAAAGGGCTTTATGCATATGTGATTTTATATCAATGAGAAGTCAACAAAATTTAAATTTTGCCATTTTTTAGAAATGTTACATTCTTATTCACTAATGTTTTTAATCTCTGTTGGTGTGTATGGATAATAGTCTTTAGAATAAGTACACTGAAGTCAAAATGCAATTAATCTCTGAATATACCCAAATAGTAAAATTCCCTTGCTCATTTGATGTGAGAGGAATACAGGTCCAATATCACAAAAAAAAGTGTTCTCACAAAGAGAATCTTTTAAAAGTAATAAAGGGAATGAATATACCCGCTTGCTTCAGTCAGTTACCCAGTGATTTCACTTTTGGTTGGGGCATGTTTCAATTCTTAGGACTCAGCATGAAACTACACAGGATATTTCTAAATTACCAATCCTCCTCAAAATAGAGCCTGACAGAAGCAGTGATATCATTATAAAAAAATATTTAAAACCTTTTCTTCTTTTGAAATTTTGAGTCAGCTTCCAGCCTACAAGGACTCCACCAGTATGAGTGCTTCCTTAAAGGAAAGTGTCCTCAAGGGTTCCAGGTCCATGTTTCTATATTGTGACTTTTCATCTTTTTTATGAACATCTCTCATTTTTCCCCTTTAACTTTGTTTCTATTTTTTTCTCTGCGGAAATTATGACATTTGAAAAGGCATAAGCATAAATATTTAGAGGGTACCAAAATTGTACTTATTCCTTAAAATGAAAAGAGTGTGAGTATGCAGATATAACACTTTAATCCAATCTTCACAAAATCCTCTTTATTTAATAATATATGCCTAAATTCTGTAATCCATTGTAATTCTGACTGATTACAATGTTTAACGCAAGTGAATCATAACTGTTTTAACCAAGCTTCTAAAAGTGTTTCAATAAAAGTCTGGATAAAAGTTTCACAGATATTGCCAAATATTTACACTCTGCAGTTATTCATGGTAAGGAGTACTATTCAATCAGTGGAATTTAATTTAATAATGTTTACCTGTGTGTAAGCCTCCGGTGACTAATGCAGACTGCAGTCTGAGAATCTTGAGCAATGCATACTTTATGGCGACTACATTTCATCTTTAGGCATGGATCTTTAGCTGGATCTAAAGCTAAAAAAAATTGTTCAGAAAATATTAAGATATGTTTCTATGAAATAGAGGTATCTAATCTCATCAAACAATTTGATCAAGGACTTTACATAGCAGTACAGCTCTAAATTTTCTTCAAATTCTTCCTCTTTTAAGAGATGCTTCTATTTCTACCTACCTAACTCAGAGTTCACAGATGGCTGCAGTTTAGCTTTATTTATTCAGAAGCTAAAATACACCCCTATGATCTAACAATGTGTAAACAAAACAGAAAGTTTAAGACCAAAATTTTCTGTAGTTGTTACTGTCTTCCAGTGCAGAAATAAAATTGGGTGGGGTGTGTTACTGTAATACTTCTGTCAGTGGAGAATTATCATTTCTACTTCTGTTTTCCCTAGATAGATACAGGTGGGTAGAGAGAAAGGATTAAACCCAAAAGATGTTAGTGGGCATTAATAAGTCTTTGGATATGCAAGAAAAGTCTATAGCTGTACTAGGAACTGCCTGAGTGCATCATGGTAATAACTGAGACCTTGCATTGTCATTTTTAAATCGTGCCTGATGTTTGAACCACCATTTTGCTAGACAAAATCTCTCTCTTGGTGGATGCCAACACAAAGATTGTGTGATTTGTTGGTGATATTTTAAATAACAGTTTTAATAAGATATAACTTGCATACTTTAATAAGATACAAATTTCATGTTTGAAATTCAGTAGTTTTCAGTATATTCACAGCTGTGAAAGTACTATTATAATCAATTTTAGAAAACTTTTATCACCTCAAAGAAATGATATCCTTTAGTTATCACCTTCCAACCCCTGATACCCCCAGCTCCTTCACAACCTCTAATAGGAGCACCCACTAGTATAATTTCCGTCTCTACAGATTTGCTTATTCTGAATATTTTATGTAAATGACATGATACACTACGCGGTCTTCTGTGACTGGCTTCCTTTGTTTGGGGCAATGTTTTCAAGGTCCAACCATGTTCTAGCATGCGTCACTACTTCATTCTTTTATATTGCTAAATATCATTCCATTGTATAGATATGCCATATTTTATTTATCCACTCACTAGTTGAGGGGAATTTTAGTTGTTTCTATCTTTTGTTTACTATCAATAATACTGCTATTGGTTATCACTATTAGTGATGTTTGGTGATGTTTTGTTGGGATTTTTATTGATGGAAACCCAGGGAGGGAGTTGGCACAAATAAGAGAAAGGCACTGAGTGTCCACTTTGGGTACATCACAGCTGAGAGGAAAAGACCCATGCAAGATGGAAACTAAAAATAAAATTCTAGCTCCTGTAGAAATATGGAGCAAAGGTGACATGAAAGATGTGTATTTGGAATATGAAGAAGTATTTGGGAGAGCCCTGAGCTTTTCACTGAACATGAAATGTGGATTTGAGCCAATCTTTTCAAATCTTAAACCCAGAGTAAACTAGAGCTAATATCTGGTGTACAAACCAAATGTAGCTTTATGAATATATTAAGTCAATAAACTAACTAAAGTTAATACATTTTAATAAACAATAAATAATCCCAATTTCAATCAAATACAGATATAAACTACATAAATAGATGTATATATACAAAAACACATATTTTGGGGTGCCTGGGTGGTTCAGTCTGTTAAGCATCCAACTCTTGATTTTGGTTCAGGTCATGATCTCGGTGTCATGAGATTGAGCCCTGTGTCAGGCTTCAGCAGGCTTTACAAAGTCTGCTCGAGATTCTCTCCCCTTCCCCTAACCCCCATTCATGCTCTCTCTCTTCCTTTCCTAAATAAATAAATAAATAAATAAATAAATAAATAAATAAATAATCTTGCAGAAAACTTACACGTTTTCTTTCTTCAAAAAATACATTTCTACAAAACTCTTATTTGAGATTTCATATACACATGAGATTTAAAATGAAAAATACTAACACATAGAGTTGATAACATGTTCACTAGTAAACATCTTATACTATATCATAATAAGATGGTCAAATGCATCTATCTGGAACATAAATGTTTAAGTTTCCTCTAAGATAAAAATTTGACAGTCAATGATTAGATCAATTATAGCTTCTTTTAATTTCTGAGTAATTTCAGAATTTAAGGTAAATAATAGTAGGTATTTTATTCTCTATGAGATGTTGAATATACTCTGTTCACCATGAAAATGCAAGTTGCTAGAACATTCTCATTATACTATCACAGTTTAAACTATTACTAATTAGAAAACTGTCTCATTGAACTATAGCACTTTAGACCTGTATGACTTCTTGTTAGACAACATAAAAGAAAAACATAAAATAACTTAGAAGGCATTAAAATGTTTTGTGATATTTCTAATTGTTAGTCTATTTTGATTTTTTAAAAACATTTTATTTGTTTATTTGAGAGAGAGAGTCAGCATGAGTGGGAGCGGCAGACAGAGAGGGAGAGAGAAAGAACCTCAAGTAGACCACGCAGAGAATGAAGCCTGACATAGGGCTTGATCCCAGGATCCCGAGATCATGACCTGAGCTGAAACCAAGAGTTGAATGCTTAACCAACTGTGCCACCCAGGGGCCCCCCTATTTTGACTTTTAATTGTTAATATCACTTTTAAATATTGATTAAAATTCAACAGTCCTGCCTTAAAAATGTCATTATACCTACCACTGTATGTATATTCGTATGTCCTACATTCATTGTTAATATATTTAACCAAGGACATATTATTCTGAAAAGGGAGTGTTTTTGTTTTGAAATAAAATAGTATGGTACATGTGAAAATATCATGGTTAATCTAATCTAGTTACACACCAAATGCAGACCACTAATAGTTATCTTTACTTATTTCTTCTAGCTTTATTTATCTTACACAGCTTACATTAGATAATTTTCTAAAGTTCCATGGCACCTCTTACATTATATCTATCTACTTAAAAGTAATGAGAACTCAAAAATTGATGTATAATGAAAAGGAAATTATCAGAACAAATACAGCACATGAAAATTAATTCAATAAAATTTTACACACAATTCTACATAAATGATCAAATAAAAGAGTAGTAGTTCTTTGTCAGGAGATGGAAAATATAATAGAAAGCAAACATGAAGAATCAAATACATAGGATTGCAATAAGGGAAAGATCACTTTCCGTGCATGTGATTTCAACCATCTGCATTTTTTAGTAGAACTTACATTGTTGGCAGCTTAAGAATTATAAAACATCACACACTGTAAATACAGATGCTTGAGATTTTATTCTTGAAATCACAACAATAACACAACCATCTTCCCCTTGGCTGAAGGCCGTGGATTAGACTCAATCCTGTATTTTCAAAAAGCCTGGCATAAATCCATCACCTCCCTCTGTTGCCACCATCTTCTTTCCATCTTTTCAAATTAACATTTCCTATTCTAATCTGTAGTATTGTATTAGTGCATTTTTTCTCAAGCATTCAGTACAATCATCCCTAGAAAGATTTCAGCTAGCACACTTGAATTCATCTCGCCATGTTCTTTTTGTCTTAATCTTTCATAATCTTTCTGATTGATGTGAAATAACCTGGGGACCTAACTAATACTGGTTTTTGTTCGTTTGTTTGTTTTGCTTTGTTTAAAAAAAAACAATCTAAATTCCAAACAATTGTCTTATACTTTCACTTGTGATATGGTTGCATTTCACTTGTGGTATAGGATTTCCCTCACTCTTTCACCAGAATATTTGTTTTTTAGTCCAAAATTCCCCACTCATTGCTAGACCAGAGTGCTCATGAGAGAGCAAGAACAGGGGAAGCAGCAGAGGGAGGAGAAACTGACTCCCGGCTGAGCAGGGAGCCCGATGCGAGGCTCCATCCCAGGACCCTGAGATCATGACCTGTGCTAAAGGCAGATGCTGAGCAGGCTGAGACACCCAGGCACCCCAATTATGTTTTATTTAGTACCTTTTTCCTTCTGCTAGTTTGGAAGTTATAAAATCTCCTTCAGTGATTTCCTTGAGATGTCTACACACACAGCTGGCATCACTTGGTGAGAATAACCATATAAGTAGGTCATCCTCCTTCTGAAGAGTACCAAGGTCTTAGGACATATGAACATCAAATCTTCGACATTCAACTTCCACACCATTTTCCATGAGTTACACCTCACTCTACTATAGAATCACTGCAAAATTGTCATTATTTCTATTATTATTTTTACTGACATAGCTTATTTAAAATTATCAAATCTGCCATTTGCTCATCACTGCTTCTTGTAATTCACACTTCCTTTTGGGTTCTCTTGTATAATTTTATAGTTCTTCCAGCATGTGCAATTTGTGCTATACCTTTTATTTATTTTTCTGAATGTATCTTCACATTCCATTATTCTTTTTTAATATTCTATTTATTTATTTTAGAGAGTGAGAAAGAGAGAGCATAGGTGGGCAGAGGGCAGAAGGAAAAGGAGAAGCAGATTCCTCCCTGAGTCTGAGCCAGACAAGGCTGCATCCCAGGACTCTGGGATCATGTCCTGAGCCAAAGGTCAGGATGCTTAACTGACTAAGCCACCAGGTGCCCCTCTAATCATTTTTAAAGGGTAATTTAGCTGTGTCTGGAATTCTTATTTGATAATTACTTTTTTCTAGCCACAATAAAAAATATTATTTCATGTTATTTTGCCTTCTGTTGCCACTAATTAGTAAGACTATTTTCAGTCTGTTGTACTCTGTAAGCAATCAGCCTTTACTCCCTGGATATTATAATATTTTCTTATCATCAAAACTTTGTGTTGTGAAATGCTTATCTCCAACTATTACAGCAAACACATAAGCAAATATGTCCTCTTTGAATTTCAACTAGTAACATAAGTATACTTAAGTAATGAAAGAACTCTTTAGCTGTTTGAAAAAAATCAAGAGAACAAAAACTAAGTTAAACATTCATCATGTGCCATTGAAGTCTGCATTGCAATTTTGGAAAAATTTTGGAAAAATTATATCACTAAATAGTGAAATCAAAGTACGCATCAGCATTCACTTGGTAAAATGTCTCTTTAAGCTTAATTGTGTGTTTTCACATAAAATGAAGTGACCGGTAACTCAAACATGTTTCAAAAACCTTGACTGTTCAACAATGAAGCACTGAATATGCTTTTGTTGATGTTTTAACAACAGTTCATTTCACTAAAACTCTGTGCTTGTAAAACTATAGGAAGACGTAGTTTTCTAGGGAATTTTTTTTAAACTTGCCAGATGTTATAATGAAAGGCTGTGCAAGTGAGCAGCATGGAAAATAGAGCTAATGCCTGATAGTTAATTAGACTTTTGACAGCCAATTTTGTGGGGCTAAATGTGATTAAATGTGGCTGCAAGTCTTTGGAGTGACTTTTCTTAGTTTTAAACCTTTACATTACTTTAGTCATATAAAATCCTTCCACTCTAACTCTGGTCTCCCCATTACAAACATTAAATGTGGAGATCTACACCACTAGCAGATTTTGATTCAATTGCTTGATTAATTTATTTTGACATAAATACGTATCAAAATATCACAATGTTTATTTCAGTAATACCCTATCTTAAACAATTGTATGAAATGCACCTGATTGCTACATTGATAACTCAAAGTCATTAAGAACTCTAGATACTGGGCGCCTGAGTGGCTCAGTGGGTTAAAGCCTCTCCTTTCGGCTCAGGTCATGATCTCAGGGTCCTGGGATCGAGGCCCACATCGGGCTCCCTGCTCAGCGGGGAGCCTGCTTCCCCCTCTCTCTCTGCCTGCCTTTCTGCTTCCTTGTGATCTCTCTCCCTCTGTGATATATATAAAAAAAAAGAGCTCTAGATACTATTACAAGACAGAATTTCATCTGACATTCATTCTACTCTAGTATTAAAGTATTTATGACAATTTAAAACTGTCATTCTTTTCTGTTCTTACCATTATTTTGTCAACATTTCATATTATCTATAAAACTTCTTAAAGCGATAAATGTTAACAGTGTTTCTTTTATAAAGGAGATGCATCAGAATACTTGATTATATGTAAAAAACTGTTTTTACCAGTTTCCAATTTAAAAATTGTATTTGATATATAAAAGTTATGATACTGAATCCCCATCATTTTATTTAAATTTAGGATTTTCTTTCTAAATATATTTATGGACTAAATATATCTATGATTCAGTTAACACTTACTAAGAGGGTGCCTAAAATAGAATCATAAAGAAAAGCCCCTACTAATATGGCAATAATGTCTTGGCTTATTGAAATAATGTTTACCTGTAGTTTTTGATGATCTCCCCTAATGATTCTATATCTTAATGTCTTCGTCTAGAAAGTAAAGAAATTGAGCTAATTCTAAAATACAAAATAACATATTCTATTATTGGGTACTTTAACTCACTTGGGAGCTGTTATACAAAAAGGAAGAAATATTTTTAAAACTTGAAAATGAGTTGGAAAAAATGTTCATGTGATTCTGCATGACTGTGATAAGTGCCTTAAATATTTCCAGATGTATAGAAAGCACCACATTTGGCAATATCATTTGTATTTTTATTGATAGTTATTAAGGTCCTACAAAATCTTTTGTAATTTGCTATACAACTCTTCTAACCACCCAATGGGTGGATATCTGGCTGACTTTAAGTGACTCTGCTTTTCTCAGCTCTCTATGAGGACCCAGATTTACCTCTGTGCAATAAAAGCCACTGACTCTAAACTTAACCATTTTCCTAAATAAAATTTACTCTTCTATTTTTACCTACTTAAAAGTAAAAATAATGATTTTTACATGAACTCTTTTTTTTTTAGATTTTTATTTATTTATTTGTCAGAGAGAGCACAAGCAGGCAGAGGCAGAAGGAGAAGCAGGCTCCCTGCTGAGCAAAAAACCTGATGCAGGACTCGATCCCAGGATGCTGGGATCATGACCTGAGCCGAAGGCAGCTACTTAACCAACTGAGCCACCCAGACATCCCAAGATGAACTCTTTTAAAGAAAAATGAAGCTAATCCTTAAAAAAAAAAATGAGATTTCTAAACCCAGATTTGTTTCCTCTGAAAGCTGTGTCAAACACTGCTACCATTAGATAGTTTACATACTTGTGTGCCCACAGAGAGATGTATATGTATAAACAAGGAATTATACCAGTGGCCATTTAATCTTGGGTGTGAATCAGGAGATAGTCCCCTGAGACCATCTATTCAATGTGATACAAAATTAAAAGTATAGTAAGTTACCACTTCACCACTAGAAGAAATGTTTAAATAAATAAATAAATAAATAAAACTGGACAGAGAAGTGTTTGCAAGAATGTAGGTCAACTAAACAAACATCTGGCTGGTGGGAGTATAGAGTAGTATAATCACTGTTATTAGTCCAGGTCTAATTAGGAGACAAAAGACATAGTAACTCAAATAGGGAAAGTTTAATAAGGAATTTCTAAGTACAGTAGAAGAATAACTGTTAAGGTGTAAAGAAAGCTCTAAAGAATACTCTAATAATGAAACAGAGTATCAACAGAAGAGCCAGACTAGAAAGGTGTGCCTCCTCCCCAGATTTGGGATTCAGTTCTCATTGGAGAAGGTTGCAGTGCACTGGATGGCCCAGAAGTCTGTTTGGTTGATGGGGTCAGAGCCAGTTGGTCCATATTCACTGGCAAAATAGGTGACACCACACCTATTCCCCCCTCCTGTCTGGTATAGGTACACAGAGATTGGAGGGAAGGGAACCACAGCTGAAACTAGCAACTAGGCAACACTCATCCAGTATGCAAGTGGGCTGAAGCCAGCAGGCAGGTGCATGGGGGGAGTTGGGGCATTGGGAGTCCATTTGTAAGTGGGGTGGGTACCTGGGGCCCATCAAGACAAGGTATGCTAGCCTGTACCTACTAGTCATGTATCTGTGGTGGAGCACCCCTGCATGTTTCTCCTTCAAGCATCACTGGAGTAGAAGAAGACACAGAAATACTACAGAGGCAGAAAGAGAAGTCTTTCATTCCGCAGACCCTTGCAGTTCCCTGTATTGATGAAACTTAACATTTTGTTTGTTACAGGCCATGCTTACAGGATCCAGTTCCATTACTGTAGAACAGGCAATGAAAAGTGAATTGAGAGATAAGAGGTAGTAAATTGATACCTTCTACAGTCTCTTTGGAAAATATTTTTGCAGTTTGTTGTATAATCAAACAATACTACATCTTTGAATTTATCCAAGAGAATATTTTGAATGTTCACAAAAAGACTATTATAAAAACATTCATGGCATATTTAGTTAAAAGAGCTAACCCAAATATCCATCAATGTGTGATTGTTGTCATACAAAGAGAATTCTTCTCAGCAATCAAACAAACAAAACAAACCCCTGAAACATGCAATAATGTTAGATGAATCTCAAAAACACTCTGTCAAACAAAAAATGGCATAAATGAAAATATACAAAGATTGTAGTTCCATCTGTATCAAGTTATAGAATGAGCTAAACTAAATTAAAGTGAAAGAAATCAGAACAGCTCAGAACAGTGATTGCCTGCATTGGGGGTAAAAAACTGGGAGGAGTGGGGGGTAAGTAAGTAGTTTGAAGAATGTCTAGAGTGATGGAAATGATCTGTATCTTAATTGAGCTAGGGTTAATTCAATTATTTGCATTCAACCAAAACGTATCAAACTGTACATTTTAAATTAGTGCATTTTATTGTATGTAAATTATGCATTTATAAAGAAATAATTTCCTTTTTTTTCCTCCTGAGGCATTTTTTAAAAATCTCCATTCTCCATGAGAATATTTAAGGTCTTCTCAATCAACTATCTCCGGGCAACAGAGCATACAAAACAAACCAAGGGTTACTGGGGGGTGGGAGGGTAGGGATAGGGTGGCTGGGTTATGGACATTGGGGAGGGTTTGTGCTTTGGTGAATGCTGTGAAAGGTGTAAACCTGATGATTCACAGACCTGTACCCCTGGGGCAAAGAATAAAAAATTAATTAATTAATTAATTAAATGAAAAAAATCAAAGGTGACAAATTTCATCATTGAAATTTAGATACTAAAAATCAATTCTCCATCAAATGGAGCGTATTCTTTTGGAACGAATACTGTGCAATACAGATAGATTAAATTAATGAAAAACAAGTCATAACTGGAAAGAAAATGTAGAACTGGGTCTTATTTCCTCAAATCTGCATTCAGATACTATAATGTCTCTAAAAGACTTTAGATATAGGGTCCCTGGGTGGCTCAGTGGGTTAAGCCTCCACCTTCAGCTCAGGTCATGATCTCAGGGTCCTGGGATTGAGTCCCACATTGGGATCTCTGCTCGGCGGGGAGCCTGCTTCCCCCTCTTTCTCTGCCTGCCTCTTTGCCTACTTGTGATCTCTCTCTCTCTCTCAAATAAATGAATAACATCTTAAAAATAATAAAAAAAATCAAAGACTTTAGAAATAGCTGCCAGAATTTAACTATTGTAAAAACAAAAAGAGCTTTTACATATGTTCCAAAATCTTTAAAACTGAGACTATTTTATAGAACCAGTGGTAATACTGGCTGATACAACAAGTTAACAGAATTTATAGCTAAGAATACTTTTCATTTTTTAAAAGAGTTATTTATTTTTGAGAGAGAAAGAGAGAGAGTAATGCACGAGCAAGTGAGAGAGGGAGAGGTAGAGGGAAAGAATCCCAAGAGACTCCATGCTGACTGAGGAACCTGAACTGGGACTGGATCTCAGTACCCATGAGACCATGACCTGAGCTGAAATGAAGATTCAGGTGGATGCTCGACTGACTGAGCCACCCAGGTGCCCCAAACTAAGAATACTTTTTAATATACATAGTAATATTCAGAACATATTTTACAAATCACATTTTAAAAAATATTTTAGTTATTTGAGTGAGAGAGAGTGCACAAGTGGGGTGAGGGGCAGAAGGTCTCCCTTCAGAAGGGAGAAGCAGACTCCCAGCAGAACAGGGAGGCCAACTCTGGGCACAATCCCAGAACCCTGAGATCATGACCTGAGCTGAAAGCAGATACTTGAGCCACCCAGGTGTCCCTATGAATTAAAGTTCTTAAAATCTTTTTTCAAATATTCCTTATTTCAGCAAACTGATGCTGCTTAAACAGAACTGCAGCTTCAACAATAGAAGACTTTATTAGTAAAGCAATGATGATAATTACCCTGGCAGGTAAGTAAACCTTATGGGTCTTTCATCACCTTCACTTTGTCATTTCTAATTAATATCATCACACACACACACACACACACACACACACACACACACACACACACAATCCTTTGCAAAGTACTGATCTGACTGTTTGGTTTTTTTTTTTTAAGATTTTCTTTATTTATTTGACAGAGAGAGGAAGATTACAAGTAGGCAGAGAGGTAGGCAGAGGGAGGGGGGAACCAGGCTCCCCACTGAGCAGAGAGCCCGATGCGGGGCTCCATCCTAGGACCCTGAAATCATGACTTGAGCCGAAGGCAGAGTCTTTAACTCACTGAGCCACCCAAGCACCCCACTGATCTGACTGCTGTTCAATGAAGCTTTCACTGAGTGCCACCTACTTAGGTGATATTAGATTAAAATTTCTAGGTTGCTCAGATGACTTAATCAAATGAGGATGCATTACAGACCTTTCAGTCAGTTTATTTTGTTAGACAGTTTAATCTGTACTTTACACTGATGCAAATGAAAATTTCTAATTGTTATTTACTAAAGGACTGCATCTTTAGCACTGATCTATCAAATTAATGGTCTGCCATATCTGGTAATTTAATATCATAAAATTTCTGATTTACACATCTAAAAACACTGGAAATTTTTGTTGGCTAAGATTTTTGTCTAAATATTCCAAATATTCAAAAAGTCTTTTTAGTCATATTCTTGGGGTTGTAAGTTGATAATGCAATAGGATTTAATATGGCCTGACTCAGACCATTAGAGCAGAATCCAATTCTAGTAAGCGACATAAATGACTACAGAATTACACTATGTGGCTCCATATCAAACACGACGGGACCAGTGGATACAAATGGCTATGATGTTAACTCTGTGAGTACTTTGAATACTAAATATTAGAAATATACTTTTCTTACTAAGTTGTTAAAAATAAAAAAACATGATTACAGTAATACCACATGCAACAGTGACAACGAAACTGAAACATGGTGTATTATAAGGGACTCCATGATTGATAAGTGGGGAAAGAAGGTCAAAGAAGAAAGGAAACAATGTTGTTGTATATTATTTTTCAACTTTGAAACTTGTGTGATGACTAAAATAATTTGAAAACTATTAATGTTTTTTATATAAAACCTCCATTCTATTGTATATTAATATTCCCATGAAGAAACTGGGATATGTCATTGTGAGATGCAAAAAGAAGATCTAGAAAATACTCAATTTAAACTTGCAAATTTAATTATTTTGTGAGAAAATGGTTTGGGAAAAGAGTTTTCCAGATTCTAATTACACCATTGCTGTCCCTACTTAAGCCTATTTTTTTAAATTATTATTTGACCCAGGGGTACAGATTTGTGAATCATCAGGCTTAAACCTTTCACAGCACTCACCATAGACAAACCCTCCCCAATGTCCATAACCCATCCACCCTATCCCTACCTTCCCAGCCCCCAGTAACCCTCAGTTTGTTTTGTGAGATTAAGAATCTCTTATGGTGGGCACCTGGGTGGCTCAGTGGGTTAAAGCCTCTGCCTTCGGCTCAGGTCATGATCTCAGGGTCCTGGGATCAAGGCCCGCATCAGGCTCTCTGCTCAGTGGGGAGCCTGCTTCCTCCTCTCTCTCTGCCTACTTGTGATCTCTCTCTGTCAAATAAATAAATAAATCTTTAAAAAAAAAATCTCTTATGGTTTGTCTCTGGTCTGAAAGACTAAGATCATAGGCCTGTTCTGTGGTATGGAATGGACTTCTTTTAGACTAACCATGTACTAAAGAAAAGTTCTAAGACAAAGGAGGAATGAAAGAAGAGCTTTCTCATTTGTTGTGGACTAAATGTTTGTGTTCCCTTAAAATTCATTTGTTGAAATCCTTACCTGCAGCGTGATGGTGTAGTAGTCCCCACTTAGCATGGTTTCACTTTCTGCAGTGTTTAGTTAACCAGTAGTCATGGTCAACTGCAGTTTGGAAACAATGATCTTTTTTCAGGTATCAGAAGGCCGATAGTGGCCTAAAACTACATCACAATGCCATATCGTTCATTCATATCACTTCATCTTATCATTTTATCATCTCATATCATCACAAGGAGGTGAGCACAGTAGAATAAGATATTTTGAAAAAGGAAAGGAAAGAAAGGACCATATCCACATAACTGTAATTACAACATATTATTATAATTGTTCTACTTTTTTAGTAGTTTTTGTTGTCAATCTAGTCCTGTGTCTAATATATAAATTTATCATAAGTATGTATGTATAGGAAAAAACATGGTGTATAAAGGGTTTGGTACTATCCATGATTTCACACATTCACTGGGGTTCTGAGAACATATCCCCCTAGAATAGGGGAGGACCCCTGTATTAGGCAGTGAGGCCTTTGCAGATAATTAGATCACGATGGTGGAGCACTCGTAAGTGGGATTAATGCCTCATCAAAGAGACCCCAAGGAGTTCTGCCTCTCCGTCTCACATTGGAATCCAATGAAGAGACGATAAGAAGACAACCTGGGAGAAGATCTGCCCAGAATCCCACCGTGTGGGCACCTTACCCCTGTGGCCTCCAGAACTGTCAGAACAGTGTCTGTTGTATATATTAGCTGCCCAGCCTGTGGTTTGTTATAGCACCCCACCACACTCAGTAAGAGACGATTTCTCTTTCTCTTTCTGGGTGGGAATGAGGGAGGGGAGGGAAGAGGAACAATGACAGATAGAAAACAAAACAAAACAAAATCTGAGTCTCTATTCTCTATTTCCCTTTTTAGGTTTCCCTTAAGCCAACTAACCCTTGGAGAATGCTCAGATGAATGAGAGTAAAAGAGAAGGCAGACGGGATCGTTTGACAACCTCTGCCCCATCTTTTGAACACGAACACCACCTCAACTTATGGAGTTAAAGATAAAAAGAAAAAAAAAGTTTTTTTTCAGCTGTTGTTTATATAATGAAAAGCTTAACAGCTTCACTACCATACAATTTAGAATGTCTCCGTGTCACATTCATTCTCCAGCAGGGGTCCTACTTCAGTGTTGGAAGTCTGGAGTGGAATAAGGAAAGTTCTTGTTACCCCTACCCCACCTGCAGACTCACTAATAAGTGTTTCTGACAGCTATAGTCCTTGGTCTAAAATAAAACAACAGTGGGAAAGGACACAGTCCTCCTGACATGTGTGAGAAATGTTCAGTTGCTGACTCTTCTTCTCCCTGTGCGCTGCTGTGCTTTCCATGGAGATTCTCCGGCAGGGCACCTCTGGCTGAAGATCGCCAAGAGGGGGCCATTTCTTCACTTTGCCTAGCTACTTCTGACTCTCCCATCCATCCCTGGGAATCCAGAAACCCTACCATCTGTCTCCCAATTTCAATCCCACCACTCCTTAGGTGGTTCACTAGGATGGTGGTCCATAAATATATTTTGAAATATCTTTATGATGAACCTTGCCAGCAGAATGCCCCACAAGTATAAGCATAGCCCTAACTTGGGTGGAAGAGCTGCTATTTTTCAGCAGAGCCTTCCCAGTTTGACCCTTTGATGAACAGGAGAACCAACTTCCAGTGATTTTCGCCATTAAAATATCCAGGTCCAAGTTAACACCAGTCCTCTGTCCCTCAGGATAAACTATAGACATAAGGCTCTCCATGCTGTTACCATGAAGTCCCTTCAACTGACAAGAACCAGCTCTTTCCCACCATCAGGGGGCAGTGGAGGGGGGTGAACCAGGGCACACTAACAGCTCTCTAGAGGGGAATGCAACTAGTCTCTGATCACCCTCCATTTCTGTTTACAACTCCAAACTGCAGTTGACAAAAGCCGTTTCATGATCTCTTTGCACCTCCCAAATAAGGAGTCTCACATTTGGATTAGACTTACAATTTCTGAGGCTTTATTACCCTTTCTCTAGTGGATGACTTTAGAGGTCTCCTGTGAAACCCCTAAACAAAAAAAAGGAGGCAAAAATAACTCCTGGTATATACTTAGGGATAAAAAGCTAACATTTTCAGGGTTATGGTAAAATGATGTGAATGTGTGGTTTCTGTGATGTTTCAATTTATTATAGCTATATATTTAATATGTATAAATCATTCAACATTTATTATAATATATCATTTATATAGTGTTAAATGTATACAATTATATAACATACAAATATATATTGCATATAACTTTATTGCATGTTTTATATATATTCTAATGGGCACAGTTTTCTATTTTAAATAATTTGCCTTTAGTTTTTTATCCTGTTTTAAATAGAAAAACTTTAAACCAAAAAGCATATTTTTTAATTCTTTTTATTTATAGACAGAAAAGTTATTTTTTATAAAATATTAAAATACACATGTTAGGGAATACTAGCTATTCTTTAAATTCCATTTCTTCCTCTCCTGAACACATCATTCAACCACATTCTTTTATTTTCTCTACTCAGTAATTATAACCATGTGACTGAATTTAATCAGTAGACTATAAGGAAAGAAATGTATACCAATTTCAGGCTTCTTCCATAAAAATGTAAAGGAAAGAAATGTGCACCAATTTCAGACTTCTCACATAAATATCTCTCATTCACAATCCTCCATGGTATATTTCCATTTCAAATGAGATGGTCATCTCCCAAGGTTTTAGAAAATCAGACACTGAAGAGGCCAAAGCTGCATTTGTATAAGTCCCATATCACTGATTTGAGCATAAGCCCCTACAACCTGGAAACGCTTTTGGATGTTACATGAGTGGGACTTTAACTGAACGGAGATGATTAATTGAACTTCCTGACCCTTTTCTACTACAGCCTAGAATAACCTCCCTGACATGGATCTTGATATATCGAAATGGGGTCCCAATCTAACAAAAAATGTGTGGCATCATCTTACTGGTCAGGTAGCAGGTAGTTTGGATATACAGCTGTTTTGAAAAATGGAGACCCATGTCATGCAGTAAAAAAATATTTTGTAAAAGTCATATGTTATGACTTTCAAGGCAAATACATTATCTACTTAGCCTCTAAGGGAAGATTTTGGAATAGTACTTGCAGGTTTCCAAAAAGAATAACAAATATTCTAGTTTTAAAATTTCCTACCATATCCCAGTTTCTAAGTTTGCAAGAATATGAAAAGTAACTTTAAGACACATTGTTTTCCTTTTTTTCCATAAAAATAATCATCTCCCTATTTCCCATTAGAAAAAAACAATCTCACCTCTAATAATCATTAATACAAGCAGAACAACAATCAAAGCGAAATTGGTTCTGGTAGTGTGGAGAAAAGGAGTGGAATAAGTTAGGATGCATCAGTTTGTTGAGCCAGAATAAAAAAGAGAGAAAAAGTTGGTTCCAAATCCTAATTGAAAGTATCTCACAATTTGTTAAATTCATTAAACTAGATGACTACCCTTAAACATGTAATTGAAGAAACATTTGTTAAATTGGCTTACACAGAAACCAGATTAATACAATATTGTAACTCTATGCAATTCATGAAGTATAAGTAGTAAGAATGTTGGAGCTTGAAAAAAATTCATCTTGAAACAAATACTGAAAAAATGAGTTTTTGAAATACTAAACCAAATTTTTTGTTTTTTTTTTAGTGCAAATGTTATTCTTAAAACATTAAAAAATAACATACAATTAATTCATTGAACTTTTAGTTAAGTCATTTTAAATAATTTACTTTTAAAGAAAGTCACCCAAATTTTATTGCTGCCATTTCTTATCAGTTGGTCCTAATGGGAAAAAATATTAGGAAAAACAATTATATTAAAATCTCTGTTAGCCCACCTATCCATCCTTTGAATGTAGACATAAACGGTGACAGGCAATATACTCTTAATTCTCCCCAGTTAAGTTTTCAAAAGTGGGTGCCTGAAGTCCTTACCTACGGAAGGTAACTTAGTCAAAAAAGCCAGAAATGTTAGGGAAATGTTAGGAAGCAGTGAGCTCTCACATCTCCACTATTCCCCAGCTCGATTTCTTCAGATTAGGATGACAAAATTGGCAACAACTAACTGGGAGATTCCTAGAATTACAGCCACTGTACCAGTACATCAGCAAGCCACATGATCCAGAAAGAGCCATTAACTCTGTGGAGACAGGTCCAATAGCCACCACCAGGTGGCATCAAACAGCAACCCAAATCAAGATAATTTTGGAGGGCACCACTGAATCCATGGAGCTGCCAGACAACCAGACACTCATATCTAGAAATGCCTAGATAGTTCCTTGATTCTATCATATCACAAAAAAGACATTTTGACGGCTTATGTTTTTTTGGACCCCACTTATATGGAGGCACGTTACCATATAAAATCAAAAATTATGCCTGGACTACTCTAACACTACCTTTAGATCTTATTTATTCATTTAGTTGCCAGAGAAAAAGAGATAAATGCAGCAGAAGTTCTGGGACTTCTCACATTGGTAAAGTTTATAGTTTATATGGTTTATAAAGTTTATATAGTTCTATTAGTTTGGGGCACAGTGTGATAACCCACATCATTTGAATGTGCTGTCCCTATCCACGTACTGAATAACTCATAAAGATGCTTGCCTAGGTAGGACCTGGAACATAGGAAAGATCTGTATCAGATCCAGGGGAAGATGCAAGCAGTAGTTCTACTTGATCCTTATAAGATCAAAATAAGTGAATTGTACTACAAAATCCTAGGATTTTCACAGGAGGCAAATTTTTTGTGATCATCTATTTTCTACTTGAAAAATATTTTATATCTTATCTCCAAGGCCTGACAAAAAGAAACCAAACAACTAGGTAGCCCAATTGGACCATTATAAAATGGATCATTTCTAATGTGGAACCACATTCTATTATTAAATAAAAATTGTATATATAAGGTCTGAGTAAGATAACAAAATAAGCTAAGTGAGTGAATGACTCAGATACCCATGGTACTTGGTCTTATTGCTGTACCAAATTTCTTTCAACCCACAAGTNGTCTGAGTAAGATAACAAAATAAGCTAAGTGAGTGAGTGACTCAGATACCCATGGTACTTGGTCTTATTGCTGTACCAAATTTCTTTCAACCCACAAGTACAGCCTCATGTGGTGATAAAAATAAGATCAAAAGTATAGCCCAGGGTGCCTGGGTGGCTCAGTGGGTTAAAGCCTCTGCTTTCGGCTCAGTCATGATCTCAGGGTCCTGGGATCCAGGCCTGCATCGGGCTCTCTGCTCAGCAGGGAGCCTGCTTCCTCCTCTCTCTCTGCCTGCCTCTCTGCCTACTTGTAATCTCTCTCTCTCTGTGTCAAATAAATAAATAAAATCTTTAAAAAAAAAGTATAGCCCAGGTTTATGGATATATGTCAGAAATTAATTCCAGTACATTATGGTCCTATGCATGGTTAATATTGAAATATAGTGATAAAGATAAATTCCATTAGGCAGTATAGAGCAGTACATCACATTATCTACTTCATGTGGGAGGAGGGATAATTTGAGTTACAGTTAGATACTGAATCATGGGGTGTGGCTAATATGCTGGCTGGCTTGTTATGGATATGGAAAGAGCAAGACTGAATGAATGGGGACGAGTGGTCAGTGGAAGAGACATATCAGTAGTCCTAGGAATAGTCACGGGGTAATAGATACTTATGTTCCATGTAAATGCCACCCTGAGGAAGCTCTCAATCCTGTGATGTTAGTCAGCCATTTCTCTGATCCCTCAATATTTTTCCTCCATCCTTCCTATGCGTTCAAGAATCCCATATGTACAAAATGACCGTGATAACACGCATAGAGACTATGCACAGGGAAGTTTTGTTGACTAAATGGGTTACTGTTTAGTCCATGTTCACTAACTCTCTTCCTCCCACAAGGCTTACTTTACTACTATCACTGACATTTGAAGAAACTGCCTGGAGAAGTCATTGCTGAGGCGTCAATATGGCACCATTCTTCAGGGGGACCATTTGGCCCCTTGGAATCCAAAATGCTTCTGGCTTGACTATGCTTCATAAACTTAGAAAAAGGACTTTACATATGGCCACGGGGACTGTGTCCAAAAACCAGAAAATCCACTCAGGTGCTTTTGAGTTCTACTGTGTCTAATAATACTGATCAGTTGTATATTGCAAGTACCAAATAAAGGATGGTGTAAGGAATTAGATCCTGTTGGAATTAAGATTTGGGTCACTCCATCAGGGAAAAAGAAGAAGAAGAGGAAGGAGGAGGAAGAGAAGGAAAAGAAGGGGAAGGGGAAGATGGGAAAGGGGAAGGGAAGGAGAAAAAGAAGAAGGAATAGGAGGAGGAGGAGAAAGGAGGAAAGGGGGGGTGAGGAGAGGAAGAGGAAGTAGAGGAAAAAGAGAAAGAAGGAAGAGGAGGAGGAGGACGGTGAAGGAGGAGGAGGGGAAGGGGAATGGGAGTTGGGCTGGGGGAGCGAAGGAGGAAGGAGAAGAGGAATATCCAACCAGCTGAAAATTTTTAGCAAAGAGCAAGGGGGTGAGGAGTTTAGGAGGATGAAGTAGGAAGCTATGATTCATTAGTAATCTAGACGTCATGATAGAGGTGGTGACTTAACTAGCTATCTTTCTTTAATAATTTCTTCTCCTGTTTTCTCTGCTGTGTTATATAAAGAGCACTAGTAGTGGTTAATGTTTCAATTTTGGCTCTGTAAGGAGTGAAAAAAATGAACAGTCCCAACAGTGGTATGGCAGGATTACCAGGATTATGTATTTTTCCCACTTGGGGAAAAGGGCAAGATAAAGGCAAGACTATATACCATGGGAAAGGATAGTGGATTGTGCTCGAATATTCTGTGATTGCAAATCCAGATCATTTTCCATCCTACTCTATGCCGTAAATCTGACCTTTTTGAAATTTACCATTTTAGCTTCCTTCTCCTCTACAGAGGTTAGTGAATCAAGGAGAGAGAAGTCAAATGTAGGATTTTCCCCGCTTCTATTTCCCTGTCACTTTATGTCCGTAAATCTCTACCTATGACCACATTGTTGTTGGAGAGTATCTCTCCAGGAATGACAAGTCTCACTAGATTCCCTGTGTTCCTTAAGGCCTAAGGGTGGTGATGTTCTCTACTGCTGGCTTTTACTTTGAGTGCTTCACCATCCCCTGTTGGATCCTTAACCTTGCTCACACCTTTCTGCATAATCTCTACTGTTTAACTGCCTCTCTTCTTAAATACTCTCTTTGCAGAACGCTTTTCCTGACATTTCCTGGCTAAAAGTGAAAAGTTTGCTTAAAGAAAGAAAAATTAAGTATTAAGAGTTCAGAAATGTCATGTAAATACTAATTCCAATTATTGGAATTATTTTCAACTATTTTTTCTTTTTCAATTGAGAACTAGAGCTCAAACAGTATAAAAGTATCAACATTAATTTATAAATTTCTTTGGTAAGATCTATTAAATTTTACATAAAATGACTAAAAATTCCTTTTAACACAACAATTACATTTCTAGAAATAAATCCTGAAATAATAATTGGACAATACATAAACAAAATATATAAAGAAAAATATTCTTTTTTTTTTAAAGATTTTATTTATTTATTTCACAGAGGGAGAGAGATCACAAGGAGGCAGAGAGGCAGGCAGAGAGAGAGAGGGGGAAGCAGGCTCCCCACCGAGCAGGGAGCCCGATGCGGGCCTCGATCCCAGGACCCTGAGATCATGACCCGAGCCGAAAGCAGAGGCTTTAACCCACTGAGCCACCCAGGTGCCCAGAAATTCTTTAATAGGAATTTAATCAAATACACTAAGGCATATCCAAATAATCTATCAAATAAGATACTAAGCAGTCCTTTACAAAAAATCCTGAGTTTATGAATGTCCTATTTAATTATTTTGCCTCTTAAATGTTTGGAACTCTGTTTACCTTTAAGTGGTAGAATTGTAAATTATTATTGTCCTAGACTGGTGCCGAATGTTGTGAAAAGTTCTCTGGTTGGCTGGTTAGGAATTTGGATTGAATGACAAAGAATCAGAAGGCTGTGGGGGAAATATGTGGATTGTCCTCTGGAATCGATAACAGTATGGATAGGTGGTAGAAATGAGATACTCTTTTATCCTGGTAAAATCAGCCCTCTCTTTTCTACCCTTGTTCCATGGCCACCCTCTGATCTTTGACCAATATGAACAATTCGTTGACCACTGCGTGATCCTTCCTTAGATAATTCTCCTTATTTCCAGAAAGTTTCACTCTGGCATCAAGCCCCAAAGTCCCCCAATAACCAGCAGACCAAGCCCACCAAAACTGTAAATCAATGAAAACAGCCATCATGAAACTATTTGACATGAAACTGGCAGTCTTAAACAAGTAGAATTGATAAAAATGCACTACACCCACGGCCTTAAATATAATAATATGTAGACATTGTCTTTTTGAAATTAAAGTAATAACATTTTAGCAATTGTCAAATGTCCTTTAGAAATGACAAATTTAGAAATAAATGACAGATTTAGAAATACTATATATATAAATATTAACAAAACAATTAACGTTAGTATTGGCTGAGGTCTATTTGACCATCCAGAGGCTTCTCTTCGAGGCCAGGTACTTAGATCTGTGGGAACTAAAGGCAGGAAGCAGCCACGGAGATTGTCCTATCACAGAACTTCACACCAAGAGTACTTGATCCCAAAGCACTACAAATAAAACCGACCAAATAGCTCCCCCGAGCATATACTTGGAATTACAATGATCTCTTTAAACTTTCTTACATTTTTTAGTAAGATTGACTATAAATAAATTAACGTGGAATATATATAGAGTCCTGTGCCTGGTTAACTGGCTACATCCTACAGAGAAAGGGAGACTGGTCAGGGTGATCTAGCCACTTGAATGTAAGTGATTCAATGAAACTTTCTGCTGGAATTTCTTAGTTGTCATATGTTAGATAACTATTTCATAAGGAATTCTTCATATTAGAGGATTCTGGGTCTTCACTAAGAAGCATATACAATATCTAAAAGAAATTCTTAAAGATAGCAACACAATGGGACACCTGGGTGATTCAGTTTGGTTAAGCGTTCAACTCTTGATTTGGGCTCAGGTGATGATTTCAGGGTTATAAGATTGAGCCCTGAGTTGGGCTCTGCCCAGGGCATGGAGCCTGCTTAAGATTCTACCTCTCTCCGTCCCTCTGCTTTGCCCCTCCTCCACTTACACATGCTCTATTTCTCTCTCTCTCTCTTAAAAAAAAAAAAGCAACACAAAGAAGGAAAAAGATCTGCAATTTTTCTGATGACTGGAAATTCTGCCTGAGACAGAGAAGGATGATCATTGGAGTGGTGCCTTTTGCCAAATAGAAATATTTGGACTAGACCTCTGAACAGTTCTGATATTAGCTCTAAACACATTGCAAATATCAATATATAGTAACAAATGAACCACTGAATTCTGAAATCAGCTGTTTGCCACCATTGAAGATAACATAAAACCAAACTAAACTATGATTTTCTATAAATGGTAAAGGTGAAAACACCTCATGATAACACATTATTTTTACATTTAGGTGTATGCATTATGAATATAATTCATACTGTTTATTTTTAATGTGCAGAACTATTTGAAAATAAATTCTTGCATTGGAGGGTTTTTTTTCCTTCTTATTCAAATTTTCTGGCCTTTATTTTTAAACTGAAGGGTATCTTCCTTTCTACAACATAACATTATGAGGTGGTCTGGAGAGAATCAGAGAAGACCTTGTATAATACAGTTTGTGCAGAATTTTCCACCCCCTATTACATCATTTTCTCTCTCAGTCTCTAATCAAATCATGAAGTCACCACATCTTTTCTTTCATATTTCCTTTGCCTGAAACTTGGCCATCCTCTCGCCTTGATTCTTAATTATTCTTGACATGTTTTTCAAAATGTCATTCTTCAGAGAAGTCTTTGATAACTCTGTCAGATATAATAGATCAGATTTCCTTCTTATATGACCTCTTCACACCCTAAAAATTTTCTTTATGATACTTTTAACAGTTTGGCATGTTGCCCACTTGCTCTATGATATTTCTCATAGAAATGTGTTAAATGTCTCTTCCATACCTGTAGCTTTCATCCATTTCCCCATTAATCCATTAATTACTCAATGTGTGCATGTTAAAGTAAAGACATGACTTGGTGCATGCAATACCCTGATGCTTCATGCTAATTCTTAGAGCAAAATTCCTTTTATCATTAGATGATGTCCTTTCTTTTGTCTTTTTTTGGGGTGGGGGGCCATGATATATACTTCATCCCCCTCTTATAAAACAAGTACTGTGTTGCTTTAAAATGTAACATTGTTTTTGTTTTTAACATTCAGATTTTGTTTTCTCTTTTCTTCAGTGTGACAGTGAAGTTACATACATTTATGTTTATTGTGATCACAGACATGTTTGAACTCTTTAAATTCTTATTCTATGTTGATTCACCATGCGTCTATTTTTCTCTTTATTTTCTGTGAGACTGGTTATGTTCTCTTTGTTCTTCCTCCTCTTTTAATTTTTTTGACTAATAATTTGTATCACTTAAGAAAAAGTCTGCCTGTGTATGGTTGAAACAAAAAGTAGTGGTGGCTTAAACAGATAAGCTTACTTTTTCCTCACATAAAATAAAAAACCAAGCAGTCTGGGCCAATTATGATGCTACATGGTGACACAAACTTGAGCAAGTCTTATCTTGTTGTTCTGCCATCCCTGGAGCCTGGTTTTCTGCTCCTAGTCCCTGATGACCTCTTGAGTTCTATTTACATATAATTGCCAAATGTCACATATGACATTTTTAATAGTTCTCCATTTGGTCAGAGCTTAGTCATATGGCCATATTTAGCTTCCAAGGAGATTCAGAAATGTAATCTTTAGTTTGAGTTGCAATGACCCAGCAGATACTTGAGGTTCTATTATTATGAACAGATGATAGAAACAAATGGGGATATACAAAGTCCCTGCCATGGGAGCTTGAGTCTTTAATGGGCAATACTTCCGCTTAACAAACTGAGTTAACTCTATGTTTTCATTAACAGAAACTTAAGTTTTCATTAACTATTCTCTCAAACAACACTAGAATCTTAGCAATCTTTAATCACTTACCAACCACCACCTACATTTAAACTAACTACTGTTTTCTAACATTTTGCTAAAAAAATTGAGCAATATAAAATTATTCTCTAACCTTTTATTTTTAGAGGCAAATATACCAACAGTTTATCAATTTCTGGTAATCCCTCCAAATTCCCTCATATTTTTCTTTTTGCATTCTATTCTAGTCCCAGATTTCAGTTTATTTTATTGTTTTTTTGAAGCATATACTTCAGTACATAATTTTGTTAATTATTCTAATTTTGCTAGTTAACTTTGTTAATGTTTCCCTTGTTTTTCGCCTTTATCTGTTTATCCTTATGAATTTATATATTCATACCTCTATGAATTTATCTATTTATATGTTTTAATATTCATATTGGTAGAATCTGATAAAAATCTGGTCTAATAATATTTTCATATTTATTGAGTCCTACTCTGTCAAAAGATATTGTCTCTATTAGAAGTCTAAGAAAAGACAAAGGTGGGTAGAATAAACACATTTATTGTATTCTAAATATTTTTAATTATTTTATTCTAAGACAATATTTTAGTAAAGGGATATTCACATTTGCTGAGGATGAAGGGAATAAATCTGCTTTATTATTATCTTCACCAAATATAAATATACTTTCACCTTACTAAATTGTTTTATTTCCAACAACAATATAAGGTCATGAAAATCACACTTTCTGTGATCAAAGTATTTAAGAACACTTTAAGATATTAATATTATAAGTGATAAGTGACAATAGAAAATCACATACAGTTAAGAGAAAGTGTGACAGAGAAGAATAAGAGGCAGTTGGTTCACAGAACTGTAATTTTAGTCTGAAGATGTTTGCTCCCCTCCTGTGGATTACAGATTTGAGCAAATAACAGCTAGAGACAAAGAAGATTAGACCTGAAGTTGAGTATTATTACCTAGTAATGGAGAAAGAAAGAAAAAAAAAGACACTGGTTTTATTTATCTGCCAGCAATCATTCCCTCTCCTTTTTGCACCACCATTCTTTTCCTTGGAGGATCCGGCCCTCCTCAATGTGGCTTCTATTTCAATGGGCGAACAGAGACTACCTGAGTCATAAAGTGAATATCTGACCTAACCTCTGCCAATGAGATCTACTTTCTCAGGATTTTAAATCTGGACCACGCCAAAGGTTGACAATCTTAGTTCTTACTTTGATTATTCAAAGTTCCTTTAGCCATTACCTTTTTGCTTAACTTAGCCAGGGCTGGTTTATCTTACTTGACACCAAAAGATCAAAATTGGGGCGACTGGATGGCTTTGTTGGTTAAGTATAGGACTCTTGATTTTGGCTCAGGTTTCCAGGTTGTGAAATTCAGCCTCACCTTGGGGGCTCCTCTGTGTGGAGACTATTTAAAATTTCCTCTGCCTCTGCCCCTCCTCCCCTGCTTTCTCACTCTCCCTTTCTAAAAAATAAAAAAAATCAAAATTTATATACATTTACTATAGAGGGAAAAACTGCTAAATTCCTTTGACAAATTAACAGTGAATCTGAGTGAAGAGAAAAGGGTTGAGAAACAGTTCAAACATACAAGTCTGAGAAATCAATAACATAAATACAATTCATTAATCAAGACTTTAGGGCATTTTGGGGGGGTTTGTGAGGCAAATGTAAAGAGTCTAATTTCTATATGTGATTCAATTATTTAATATAAATAATTACTGGTTGGAGTTTTATAGGCAAAAGTGAGGATGGCAAAACTTCCAGGCTAGCAATGGGAAGAAAAATAAGAAACTGAGGAATGAAGCTTAGAGGCTGTCCAGCCATCAGAAAAGGTGTTACACAGGGCTAGAAGTTAACCAGCTCATATATTACAGTACCAATGAATTTTGTCTTCTTCATTAGTAAAGCCATACAATTGATTTGTGCAATTCCTAAGATCATACAAAGTATTTTATATTACCCTTAGCAAATACTACATGCTAAGTTAATGCTTGCTGATTGTGGAGACCTTTCCATATACAAACATACTTGTGTGTTTACAACTAAAACATCCAAGATTTATAAAGAAGGAAAAAGTGTAAGACAGATGAGTTTATTTCACCTGAATTTTATTATTATACATAGAGGGGAAAAAAAGCTTAGAAGAAAAGAGCTCAACTTAAATGACATTTTGATAAATACGTGTTCCATATTCAATTCTAAAAATTATAAATTGCATTTTTAATTAGGTTCTAGAATACACACCAAGGGGCTGGACTCAATTGTCATTATCTCTTAAGATGCTAATGAGGCAATGAAGATTGATTATTGCATTATTTTGGGGTTATTTGGATTCATCCACTTTAGTTTCCTGTGAAAACTACTACACACAAACATGAATTCTTCAATTACAACTAATGATTTTCTTTCTTAATTGTCCATGCTTAGCGGAGATACTCAGCAGGATTGCCCATTATTACCACTGTGATTTAATTTAGTTCAGAGTCATTGGCAGGATATGTTAATCATAACATCATGGTATCATGATATCATCATCATAAGGAACATTACTACTAATTTAGCAGTAGGAAATTTGGAATGCTAAGCATTAATACATGACTTTTTAAAACTAAAAAGAATCCTTGCCTAGTGCTAAAGTAATTTGACTTTGGGCATTTTTAAGGGTTTATATTTTTAAATAAATAGCTCAAGATAGTATCATTTTTAGAAAAAAAAAGGTATGGTTGTACTTTGAAATATAAGTCAAGAGCTATAATTACCTAGTAATATATGTTTATATTTATTATAATTATAATTCTATAACTAGCCATCATATTGTAATTTTATTTTTAGTATTATTATTAACAATAAAGTGCTTATATGGGCCAAATACAGTCCTCAAACCTTCATACATATGATTTAATCCTCACACAAGACTTATGAGGGAAGAATTATTGCTCATTTTCAGAGAGGAAAGTGAAAGTGAAATTGAGTGGGAAGAAACAAACCCTTAATAACTGAAAAAATTTTGCTGAATCAGTACACATACGGCATGTATGTCCTGCAGAGTAATTCTCAACACAACGGCACTATATTACCAAGGATGCTAATGGAATACTCCTTGCCTGCCTCTGTCCATGTTACCAAAAAAATTTTATATGAATTTGAGGTGAATTTAAGGTTGGTGCTATCAGTAAACTATTTTAATTCTCCATTCAAGTTTACTTAAGTCTGTCCTCTATAAAATTATAATCAAGTTTTTGTTTTCTTCCAATAATTGCATTTCAAATTCATCAGCTATTTCAGTTCAATAAAAGTATCTTATATATATTCTTAATTATTAATTTTATTTTATGCTGTTGAACTATATACTATGGACTTCAGAATTCTCTTCCATCCACCAGAAGTTACATGTAATATAAAAAAATAAACAGTAACAGAAGTAGCCACTATCTTCTTTCTGAAAAGTCTTATAATAAGAGATAACTTTAAGAAATAATCTGAATATGGGAAATAAATGATTTCCAGATTCTGAAAAACCTCCGAATTCTCTTGAATTCTAGAAAGCTATTTAAGTGTAGTCAACCAAGGATTAAGAGTCAAAATAACATGTATATAAAATAATATTTATTAATTTTCATGGCCCAAAAGTCATTCCTGAAAAAGATAATAATCTGAGAAATTAGGACTGAAATTTGAACCCAAATACTCAAGCTTTATCCAAAAACAAACAAACAAATAAAAACAAAGAAACCCGTGAAAAAAAGAAACTGCTAAAAATCAAAGAAAATAGGTATGGAAAAAGAATAACTTATTAAGAAAAAAAAAGATCATTCCTGTATTTCTCAGTATGAGGTACTGAATGTCTTTTGCTTAATGGAAAGATGAAGATAAGGTTTAAAAGCACCGTCTGACAACAATTTAACCATCTAATTAAAAACAGGGCTGCAATATGGAACCTAACTTGGCAGTATGGTGATTCAGTTTTTATCAGCTCAGCAAGACTTAAAGTCATGGTCTGTGATTAAAACTATAGCTCTCACATGTGCACTGTCAATAGGAAACTTTTTAATAAAGATAAAATATGGCCTGTGAGATTTAAATCTGGTAGAATTTCAATTTAATTTAAACTAATAATGCTCTAGCTAGAAAAAATATTGGAGTTAAATACATTGCATATAAAGCTATGCTAAACTTATTTGAAAAGGCATAGGTATTTTAAACTAACAAACAGTAAATTAGTTTTCAGGGTGAAAAAAATGTCAGTGTACTTGAAGAAAAAGGTAATTTATCTCCATATAGAATTTTTAAATCTCGAAACTTTATATATTCAACAATTATTTTGTCAACAAATACATTTGTACTTCAGCATACTTTGAGTAATGTATTAATTTCCTAATTAACATCTACTCATTGATAAAATATACTGGTTCCATAAATCAGTTTAAAACTCTGTAGGAGCCCATTCAGTGTAGGTTAAAAAAATAAACGAAAAACAAACTGGAGATTACTGAGAGAGGGTTGAGTGTCAACTTCAGCACAGGTCATCTCCAAATAGAAGAAAAAAAAATATATATGAGAAAAGTCTTGGGGGTTAAGGTCTAAAGGACCAAAAAAAAAAAAAAAGCCATTTTTTTTCCTTTAGATTGTAAATCCTTCATAGACCTGATATATCAGTACATTTTTTTGTTTGTTTGGGGGTTTGATTTTTTGCCGTATGCCTCTCATTATTTCTGTATGGCTATCATGACACCTAAGTGTGACTCCATATATGGACTGAAGCAGGGCATGTTTTAAGTATCATGATTAGCAGATGAAATTATGTAGGAGATGATGAAAAATATATCCTAGGGTATGAAATAGAAATATCCCCTGTCAGCTAGCTCAACAGAAGTCCCGATAGGACCTGCTTCCCTGGAGGCCCAGTTTAACATTCTCAGAGGGATAACCATATACAACTACTTCTCCAAACCCACCTCCGATCGTGTGTCTCTCATGTGATAGCACCCTGCTCTCTGTCCCTGAACCCTAGACTGTAATTTCCTTTGTCCTGGTAATTAGTTCTCCATCTTTTTTCCCTGCCAGAATCCTTATTATGAGACTCTTCCTAGTTTCCTGGCTCTAGAACTGAACCTGTTCTAATTTAGCCAAATCTTCATTCTCTTCCCCATGGGTTAGATATACTGTATTTAAACATGTGCGTACTATCAAGAGTTCTGCAAATACAACTCCCCCCCCCAGATTTCTGCAACCCCACTTCATGCCATATAGGTAATTCTTTTGAAGGCATCTACCTTAATAACTTCCCTTTCCCCATCTTACAGGTTGGAATTGAATTAAATTCCTTACCACAGCTTAAATAAAATCATTAAAGACCGGATTATATTTGACCTTCTGTTGAATGAAACTTCCAATAAGATAATCCTGTTTTCACCTTCATATTTTAAATATTTATGAAAGACCATTTCACATCTCTTGTCAAAAAAAATTCAATCAGAATCGCCCTCCTGATACCCACTGATAGATGACATTCCTAATAAGACAGAAAAATTGTTTCAACTATTTGAGTTCTGTTTAGTACATCTTATGATATGCCAAAATATCAAATTTCCCTGGATATTTAGACTGACTGTCCAGCTTTGCAGTTGACTTTATCTGCTTTTCTTTGGTGTTCTAAATTAAGTGGAAACCATCCAAAGTTTGAGAGTTTCTTCTTCAAGCATGCCACTCATCTTCTTTGACCTCATTTCTTTATTTTTATCCCTATTGCAGTCTTGTGCAGAGTTCCAGCTTCAACCAGAAATAATTTTCAGTCCTACTGTAAGCCAGGTGCAGAATAAAATACAAAAAATGACTTTAAAATATTCTTGCTGATACAGTTATTTGGGATGGTTTCAGATGGTTATTTAGTGGTCTCTCAAATAAGACTTGTGGTAATGCTTTCTAAACAAGTCCTTTGAAATACAAAACTTCTTAAGTAGAAGGATTTACTCTTAAATTGCATTTGCTTTTTTACCCTTCTCTAAAAAGTATAATCCATTATAAGGAAAATATACAACTAATGGGTAAGCACAGTTATAGAGTCATCACATTGTTTTTATCATTCTAGAGTCTAATAAAAATCAATATGACTTTCCAGATGCCAAGTTATCCTGTTATGTCAACAACTAAAGCATTTTGAAAGGTCCATAGTGCCTTTGTATTTTGTGATTTTAGTCTCAGAGGTCACCTTACATGTTTGTTTCTCCCTAGGTGAGATTTTGAATCTAGTTCCTTATTCTATTCTTACTGACTGGAAGAGCTTGACTTGTCAAGTGGTAATACAGGTTGAACGACTTAGGTTTATAAATTAGGCATTTCTTAGAGAAGGGATCTTCGGGTTGGGGATTAGAGACTGTTGCTGCTTAGCTCTCTCTCCACTGAGGAAATTCATTGTCAGTCTCAAAACAGGGAGAAAGCAAGGATATTTGTTTGTGTTTCAGCCACATTATCCAGATCAAAGATTTTACAATAACACTGTCCAACCTTCTTCAAGGACTTTTGAAACATCCCAAGGCATTTTCAGATGAGTTCACTACTTTCAGAAGTCAGACTCCATAAGCACACTGTTGTAGCACAAGCTCCCAGGAGGCCTTCAAAGTCTCCTTCACAAGGCTTAGTGGAAAAGAAGCCAGGAAACTGTTATGGATTAATGTGTCACCTAGAACAACTAATGAGAGGAAGTGGCTCTGACCTTTGAAGAAAATCTGGTTCACACCAACTACTTAATCTGACAGAAAAATTAAATATTTTACTGAAACTCCATCCAAATATAATTCCATAAAGTGAACTTTTTGGTTTTAAGATCAAAAGCTTTTCATGTCCTTTTTAATTTTTTTTTAAAGCTGTTGATGCAATGACCAGAGCAGCCACAGAAATGAAGTAAAGCTTTGGGAAATATGCAGTCATATAGGTTATCAACATATAAAAATATGGAAACTCCAGGAAAAACAAAAGTAACTCCCAGGGAAAAGCACAAGGAAAGGACCAGCTTCAATAGGTACATGTCATGAGACTCCAGATTCAGCAAACCATAGAACAGCCATGGTATTCTTATAATAAAGGATGGCGTAACTACTTCTTATACGGAATTGGGTAACCTCTCTGTCCTGGTCCTTATCTCAACCAACTACAAACACTTAGGATTTCTTACAATTAAGTTCCAGGTATTAGTTTCTATATAGTGTGGATACTTTAGTTGGATGTAAGAGAATTGATTAAAATGTACTTAACCAAAGAAAAAAAAGTTAAAGGAACCTATGATGGCAGCCCATTTCAGACATGCCCAAACCATATATCAGGATGAGGTTCTACTTGCTTCATTTTGTAACACTGAACTTCTGTGCTTGGGCTCTTGTCAAGGTCACTCTGGATCCTTCAGACTTCTGTCATATTGTCATATTATATAGCTATGCCTGCAAAAAGAGAGATTCTTTTTCCTATAATTTCCCTGCATATCTTCCAAATCTAAGTGGCCTGATTTGGGTCAAGTTCTCACCCCGAAACTATTTGCTGAGAACAGGGACCAGGGAGACTCTAGTCAGATATAGATCACATAAGCACTTACAGGTTTTGAGTAACATCAATCTGTAAAAAAACTGTGGAGTGAGGTACATTTTTCCAAAAGAAAATCAGGTTGTTGAAGCCAGAAAAACAGATGCTGCTTAAACAAGAACATTCATCCAACACACACACACACACACACACACACACACACACACACACACAATTTATATAAAATATTATATAGTCTAAAATTTATGAGTTAAAGGTTATAATTAATGTATACTATTTTAATATTTAGATCAAAAGAAGACATTAGTCTGTCTATTTATATGTCAGCTCTTATGCTTATGAAATGAAATCAAGTTAGTAATTATAGGGATAATTTTTTAAGATTTTATTTATTTGTTTGAAAGAGAGAGAGTGTTTGAGCAAGGGGAACAGCAGAGGGAGAGGGAGAAGCAGACTCCCTGCTGAGTGGGGAACCAGATGTGGGCCTTGATCCCTGGAATCTGAGATCATGACCTGAGCTAAAGGCAGACGCTTAACTGACTGAGCCACCCAGGTGCCCTATAGGAATTATTTAAACATCATTTTGTTTCTCAGAGTCCACAGTCTCTCATGGTTCATCTCCCCCTCTGATTCACTTCAATTCAAGGGGCTGGGGGGATGGATGAGCCTGGTGGTGGGTATTAAGGAGGGCACATATTGCATGGAGCACTGGGTGTGGTGCATAAACAATGAATCTTGGATCACTGAAAAAAATAAAATTAAATAAATAAATAAACATTATGTTGGTAACACTGACTGTATTGATTTCCTAAAGCTGCCATAACAAAGTACTAAAAACTGGGTGGCTTAAGAGGAGAGAAATTTATCCTCTCACATTTCTGAAAGCTTGAAGTCTGTAATCAAGGTGTCCAATGTATTTGTCCTTCTTGCGTACTCAGAAAGACAATCTATTCCATTCCTTCTCCTAGCTTCTGATGACTGTTGACAATCCTTGATGTTCTTTGGTTTGTGACAGCATAACTCTAATCTCTACCTCCATGGTCACGTGGCCTTCCCCTATGTGTCCATCTGTTACAGTGCTCTTCTTTATACAAAGACACCAGCCATATTGGAATGCAGCTTAACCTAAATTAGTATGATCCCATCTTAATTTGATTATATGTATAAGGACTCTTTTCTTTTTTTTATAAAGATTTTATTTATTTATTTGAGAGAGAGAGAGAGAGTGAAAGAACACAGGCAGGGGGAGCGGCAGAGGCAGAGGGAGAAGCAGGATTCCCCCTGAGAAGGGAGCCAGATGTGGAACTCCATCCCAGGACCCTGGGGTCGTGACCCGAGCCGAAGGCAGAAGCCCAACCATCTGACGCACCCAGGTGGCTGACTCTATTTTCAAGTAAAATCACAAATACATGTGTGAGGGCCCAGGACATCAACATAAGTCTTTTGGGGGGACATAATTCAACCCATAATACTGACTCTTACCTTATAAGAGACAATAGTGATTAAAATCTAATGATTAGAGTGTAATTGATAGAAACAGTTTAATTCCAGGACTCACACTTAGCAGACTATACAGATATAGATGATATAGATAGATATAGATATAGATGCAGATATAGATATAGATATAACACATATATGTGTATACATATAAAATTAGATATATATATATATAATTATTCTCTATTTTATTCCTAATGTTTTCAGTTGTTTTCAAAATGGTAGGAAATAGAAATTTGTGCGTAGGTGCAGTTCCTACCTCCATTTAATAAAAAATAGTGCTGGGACACCTGGGTTGCTCAGTTGTTAAGCCTCTGCCTTTGGTTCAGGTCCTGGTCCCAGGGTCCTGGGATCAAGCCCCTCATCGGGCTCCCTGCTTAGCTGGAAGCCTGCTTCTGCCTCTCCCACTCCCCCTGCTTGTGTTCCTTCTCTGGCTGTCTCTCTCTCTGTCAAATAAATAAAATCTTAAAAAAAACAGTGCTAAAATTTACACAAAATTTACAGTATAGACCGTCAAAACAAAGTGGAAATCTTTATTCCTATTTTTATAGGAATTTCTTTTTTTAAATTCCAGTATAGTTAACGAAGTGTTATATTAGCTTCAAGGGTATAATATAGCTATTCAACAATTCTATACATTACTCAAGGCTCATCATGGTAAGTGTACTCTTAATCCCCGCCACATATTTCACCCATCCACCCCTCACACCTCTCCTCCGGTAACCATCTGTTTGTTCTCTAGAGGTACGAGTCTGGTTTTTGGTTTGTCTCTTTCGTATAGGAATTGTCAACGTTTTAGGATAAAAGCTTTTGTGCATAGTTTAAATGTTCTTGAGAAAATATTTTTAAAACGTGTGAAAAAAATACATATGACAATATTATGTAAATAATTAAGATGTTTTGAGCCTAAATGATAGCCTATGAATTGTCTTGCATCTACTCTTCCCCTGCCTCTTTATTAACTAACTCTTGAAAGTCTTCAGGGCTTAAGTTAATGTTAATCTGCAAATATTACCTTTGGCCTTGGGTTAATTAAATTTTCCAAGTTTGAAAGACATAAATAGTAAAGCCCAGACTTAAATCTAGTACTATCTGATTCCCAAGCCCACGCAATTTTCCTAAAATAATGCTACCTCTTGTCCTGCCTTAAAGTTTGGAATTTTAAACACATTGTTGCCCATCTTGCACTAAAATTTGTTCTAATCTTTAGATATTCTGTTCTTAACTGGATGTGCAACCAACTCCACTGTAATGCAGCCATAGTTAGCTTGTCTTTGTGATAATGGTTAAAGGTAGTAAGTAATAAGTGTGGGGTATATAATATAGTGAGTTGGCACAGGAGTAGACGATAAGTAACATAAAGTCTTGTTCTATATGTGCCACTTAATATAAATAGTTAGCATTATAGTTTTTGAATGTAACTTTGGGCAAGTTACATAAAATTGTTAACTGATTGAGTAACTGTAAATTTAGCAATAGCAAGCCCCATTCTTCCAATCTTTTGAAAGTGAATCATGTGAAACATATAAGAACATCGTAAAATATTATAGACCTAATACATACTCACTGATAATTAGCCAGCTAGATGTATGATGATAAAGTATTTTAAAATTAATTTGATAAATTAAGTTATTAACAAATTTTTCTCCAAATATTATTTTAAAATGATACTATTACAAAGTTCTCTTGAAAATTAAATCCATCTTTCTAATGACAAACTACGGTTCTTTTTAAAATAATATGAATTAAAATATTGGCAGAATTAAGTGTTACAACATGTCAACAATGTCAACATTTATATTCAAAGATTTAGTCATTAACATGCTGTTCACAGGGCTTACAGAACACTAGAAAAATAAAACTTAGGGGATAAAAGGAAGCTTAGAAATCATTCTCTGCAAACTTCTCATTTTAAAGATCAGAAATTAGGGTGCCTGGGTGGCTCAGTGGGTTAAAGCCTCTGCCTTCGGCTCAGGTCATGATCTCAGGGTCCTGGGATCGAGGCCCGCATCGGGCTCTCTGCTCAGCGGGGAGCCTGCTTCCTCCTCTCTCTCTGCCTGCCTGTCTGCCTACTTGTAATCTCTCTGTGTCAAATAAATAAATAAAATCTTTAAAAAAAAATAAAGATCAGAAATTAGAAGCCAAATGTTTTTGATTAAATTTTATGCAAGTTACAGGAAGTGAAAAGTAGTAGCAACAGCAACTTCCTTAAGCATTCTCCCATCCAAGTACTAACCAGGGCCGACCCTGCTTAGCTTCCGAGATCAGATGAGATGGGGCGCGTTCAGGGTGGTATGGCTGTAGACTTCCTTAAGCATTCTAACCTGAAGTTGCAATGAACGATAATGAAAATAATCCGGTCCCGAGCATTAATGATGACCCAGGTCATGATCTGGAGAAGCCTCAGAATTTGGAATCAAATGATTTAGAGATGAATTATGGTTCTTACTCTAAATAGCTTCATGATCATAGGCAAATTATATGCATTCACTGAACATCAATTTTCCTTCTCATTGTAATGAGAGCAATGAAAGGAATAAAAATGGGAGTAAAATAAAAGCAACAAAAATAAAAGTTATTATTGAGAACTGAGTAAGATTGAAGCTAAGTGCTTATGGTATGTAGTAAGTATCCAACAAATCACTGCTTTTTCTTTCTTTCTTTCTTTCTTTCTTTCTTTCTTTCTTTCTTTCTTTCTTTTTTTTTTGACTCTTGAAAATGATGCTTTAACAAAATGAGCTAAATAAGTTGTTTCGCAATTAAACCATTAATAAATTAACAGAAACTGCATGATATCTTGAAAAAAAATAAGATTAGTATCTAGGAGATCTGAATACTAATTTCAATTGCATTTATCAATATTTGTGGAACCTGAGCAAATCAAAACCCAAAATATTCCCATTTTCTTCATGTTGCATTTAGCAACAATCTTACTCCCCTTACAAACTTTGAAAGATTTTGTGTGTGTGAAGGTCAAATGAAACAATGTATGTGAAAATGCTAGGAAAATGTTCCTCCACAAAGAAGTCAAATTACTGTCAATAAATAAAAGAATAAATGTAAATTATAACTTAAATACAATAAAGCATAGCTTCCTCAAAAATAAGCACTATGTCAAATAAATCCATCTGCTTGTATTTGAATGAAACAAAATTATACCAAAAATTCCATTCTTCCACTCTGGACTTTTATTCAGTCCTTCAATTAGATATATCAAATATAGAAATAAATATGCCAAAATAACAGATATATTTGCTGTTTGTAGAGCATGGAGTTAAAAAAACAAGAACAACAGAATAAGGAGTTATGTAACTTTTTTTCTTTTTTAACTGAAGCTTGAAACGGGCTAGGACAGATGAATTTGTTGTAGAGTTTGTGAAGAGTAGAAAGTACAGGGATCCATGCCCTGAGCTGTTGATGCTGTGGGTAGGGTATGGTGCTATGTATACAAATACTCCCCATCTGAGTTTGATGAGTGGCTTGATTGTACTATCCCTAAACTACCAACATATTGGAAATTAACACGTAGGAAGAAAAATTACCCATTTTAAAGAGATTTTCATACTTAAAATCCCTTCCAAAAAATAAAAGAATAAATTCTTAAGATTACAAAAGACTTAGGTTATCCTATAATAAAAAATAATCAACTGGTTCTGAATGTGTACACGGGTTTTCTAGATAAAATAGAAAAATAATTGATCATTTATTTCTAGATGCTTTGAAAGGGTTACAGACTGAAATACCTAAGGGGCAAATAAATTATGCAAATAAATGGTGTGAAGATGTGGAGCAACAGATATTCTCATTTACTGCTAGAGGGAATTCAAAATGGTACAGCCACTATGGAAGACACTTTCGAGTTTCTTACATAAATAAACATAATCTTACCATATGTTTCAGCAATCATACTTCTTGGTACTTATCCAATTGAGTTGAAAACTTATGTTCACTAAAACAAAAACAACAACAACAAAACCCTGTACACAGTTGTTTGTAGCAGTTTTATCCATAATTGCCCAAACTTAAGAAAAACCAAGAAATCCTTCAGTAGGTGCATGAATAAATAAACTGTGGTACATCCAGATAATAGAATATTATTCAATGCTAAAACGAAATGAGTTATTGATCCATGGAAGTACATGGAGGAAACCTAAATGCATACTGGAAGTGAATGAAGTCAGTCTGAAAAGGCTACACATTGCATGATTCCAACTACATAATATCCTGGATCAGATAAAACTATACAGACAGTAAAACTAACAATGATTACCAGGGGTTAGGGGAAGGGAGGAATAAATAGGCAAGGCAGTAAATGTACTCTGTATGATCCCATAGTCATAGACTCATGTCTTTTACATTTGTCCAAACAGAATGTATAATGTATACATTTGTCCTACACAATGTATAATGACATCAAGAGTGAACCATGATGTAAATGAGGGACCCTGGGTGATGAAGATGTGTCTGTGTAGGTTCATCATTCTTGTGGGAGATGTTGATAATGAGGGAGATTGTGCAAGTGTGTGGGAATCTCTGTACCTTCTGCTCAATTTTTCTATCAATTTAAAATAGCTCTGAAAAAGAAGGTCTATTAAAAAGAGCCTTAGTAATATCCTTATTATTTAAAGTCACAAAAAGAAAAGTAATAAATCAGGAGAGACTTTCTGATATTAATCTTTTAAAAAGTCTATTTTTTAAATTGTATAAAATTGAGTTTTATGTTAACAACTGGAAAAGCTGGTAAAACAAAACCTGATTTATTGACTCCACTACTGGTGTTCTTTTTTACCATACTGTATGTGTTACTTATAAACCTAAGACATTTCATTGTATTAATTACAAAATTGTAATGTATGTTATTTAATATAATAAAATAACAGTTTGTTTAACTCAAAGTCTTGAAAATTACAAATTCCTTCAAATGTGTCAAGGAAGGTAATTTTTCATAAAACTCTCAAATTAACTATTGTTTAACATTATTAAGTCCAATAATTTACATGGACACTCTGATTATTGAAATATTGTATAGAAGAAACAGACTATTATGGCAGGACAAAAGCATTGTTTTCAAATGCATAAAAGAAATGAAAGTTTACTAATTGTCTTCTGAAGAAATATGAGAGAGAAGGAAAAATACTTACTGAACATTTCAAATATTGTATGCATAGGTTTTACATACTTTTTAATTCAGTTTCACAACTTTGTAAATTAGGAATCTACTCATTTCATTGAAGAGAAAACAACTCTATACTGATTAAATTACTTGCATAAGGTAATATAGCCTTTATTGCCATAATTGTGATATAAACTCATGTCTAGATGATCCAGTCAAATGCCCACTCAACTATCCTGCCTATCAACCATTTATTTTAGCTATCTCAATGCAATATGGGAGCACGGAAGAGGAGAACATGGTAGAATTATCAAGAAATATGCTAAGAGGAAAAAAATATCTAGAGCCAAGCAGCAAAATTACTAATATATTTCAAAATTCTAATCAAAATCTTTCATTAATTTTAAATTAATTAATTAATTAAAAATCTTCTAGAAAGAGTCCCATACTAGCTACTTTCAAATATTCACATAATTTACATGTAGAAAGGTGAATTCACTCACTCTTGTTCAAGGATATAGAAGCAAGAATTAGACACAAGAAAACAGATTTTACTTTTAGAAGCAGTCTTCAAGTAATAAGTGCTATGTGAAGATGGAATAGCATATCCAAGTAGAAAGTCAAGCCTGGACATTGGAGACAGTTAAGAGGCAAAACTCCTTAATTGTAAAAGTGGCTGGGCCAAAATTGCCTCTAAGTTTCAATGCCAACACTATGCTAAAAACATGTGCATTTCTTTTCCACATTCTCATATAAAGGAGTGTGGTGAGAATTGTGGCCAGGACACTTCAGTGAAAAGTAACTTCCAAGAAGGTATCCCTCAGAAGATTTCGTACATCTTCGAAATACATTCTTGTCTCACAGATATGCTTGTTATTCCCATGGGAATACACCCCGAAGCAACAACCCTTGTACTTATTAGATAACAATTATATAACTGAGTTTAAAAATCTGTATTCCTCCATTCTGAAAATTAGAATAGAAGTTACAAACACCTCCTTCCCTCAGTAGTGGAGCAATTTTAAACGTGATCCAATGTGTACATGATGGTTGGCCTTTTAGCTATCCATGTTCCCCTGTGTCATTCCTACCATGTCTTTTCATGAGAAAGATGTATCTCTGAGTGGAGACACAGACCAAAAATGTGTGTACTAAAGCCATATTGCATAATGAAAGAGCAAATGGACTTCTAATCCGCTAATAACAAGATTTCAAACCCAACTACAACACTTACTAGCTTTGTCACCTTTATTAACACTTCTCAACTTCAGTTTCCTCTGAAAACTAAGAAACATAGTTACCTTTTAAGATTAGTACAGTGATTGTCTTATTTATGATACCTGACACATAGGAAGTACTTGTTCAATGGAAATGATGATTTTCCTTTTAGGGATTTCCTTGATACCCACAATCCATTCTCAAACCTTTTTAGCCCTTGCTTCTGGCATCAGATCTAAAAAGGTGACTAGGTTATTTAAAATTCCCTGACATTTGTGGTTGCCTTAAAAAAAAAAAGCCATCTTGACAAAAAAATCTATTTGTACTATAAAACAGAGTCACTGAGGAGAATTATTTTGATAAGTCATTGCTTATACTCTGTGATTTTCAACTGTATCTGCATAAAATAATAAACTGTAGAGTTTAAAAGACAAACACATTCACAACCATTAGGATGAATATTATTAAAACACACACACACACACCAAAACGACAAGTGTTGTGAGGATGTGGAGAAATTGGAACTCTTCCGTATTGCTGGTGGGAATGTAAAATGGTACAGCCAGCCACTGTGGAGAATGATATGGTGGTTCCTCAAATAATTAATGAGTATATATTTAAAAGAGTACATGAGTATGAGTATATATTTATGAGTATGAGTATATATTTAAATGAGTATATATTTATGAGTATATATTTAAAAGAATTGAAAGCAGATATTCAAATAGATATCTGTATGCCAATATTCATAGTTACATTTCTACAATAACCAAAACATGGAAGCAACCTAAGTAACCATCAATGTATGAATGGGGAAAAAAAAGTAGTGTATACATACAATAGAATATGACTTAGGTTTTAAAAAGAAGGGAATTCTGACATTCTACAACATGGATGAGCCCTGTGGTCATAATGCTAAGTGAGATAAGTCAGGCACAAAAGGACAAATTCTCTATGATTCCACTCATATGACATAATTAGAATAGTCAAATTCATAGAGATGAGAGGTAGAATGCTATGTGCCAAGAACTGGGAAGAGGAGAAAGTGGGTTTAATGGGTATAGTGTTTTAGTTTGGGAAGATAAGAAGGGTTCTGGAGAGAGATAGTGGTGGTAATTTCACAAAAATGTGAATTAATACCACTGACCTGTACAGATAAAAATGGTCTAGTAATTTTTATGCTATATATATTTTATTATAACTCTTAAAAATTAAAACACACACACACACACACACACACACACACACACACACACACACACACAAAGTGCCCAAAATCTACCCCAGATTAGCAACTGTGCTTTTTACATGAATGCTTGGTAAATTTCATGTATAGGCAGGAATGAACATCATCTTTTTAGCCAGCGGAGTTTTCCTACTAAAAATATGACTTCCTAGATATCTACTGTTTTTTTTTTCAACCTTCACAATACTTATTACTCTGTTAAGTTAACAAAGTCTGAGATAAGAATCTTATTGCTTAAAATCTGAATACCTTTGAGGTATATGTAATCAATCTCTTGCTCTATACATTTGATTCACAATTTAGTAACATAAGGTCATTGAAAAGAAATAAATATAATTTGCCTTCTTACACATGTATGTAAGCTACTGTGATATGAACCAGATGAAGCATTATTAATCTTGATTTTATCTTGTCAATTGAAGATGCAAGCCTTTATGCAATATTTATTATTCAATGGAGAAAATAGCACTGACAGAACAGAGCAATGTAAGATTCCTGATTCCTATATTTTATGGCATATTCCTGTATTTATTTTCCTAGGTTATAAGGGTGAAACAAGTTAAATACCATTCTTGTATTTTAAAAAATCAAAATTGAGTAAGAAGAGAAAATACATTTCTCACTTATAGCCACTTATAAGAAAATACATTTCTCACTACGCTTATAAGTGTAGCTCTTATGTCCTAAACCTGACAGAATAAATGAACATGCACTATTCATTTCTAGGTTGAATATTCCTTTTTGTGTGTGTGTGTGTGAGTTTTCTAGAGGGCTTCTATGAACCAAGGTTGCCACCATGGATGATATGACTAATGTAAGATGCAAATTGACACAGCTATTAGCACTTGAATAGCTAACAAGTAATTTGTTCAAAACGATACAAAAATACTAAATCAATTCATGTGAGTTGATCAAATAATGGTTCAGATCAAATCATGGTTCAGAATTTACATTTTAAATAATTGAAAGCATTTTTAGAAAATATTGTGATCATATAATTATCTTTGCATATTGTCCCCACTGAATTTCAATTCCGAGAATACCAATTTTTCCACTAGAAAAATGCCAAAATGCCCCAAGCACTGACACAAAGCAGCATTATAGTACTACTATGCCTCTATTGTGAAGCATGGATCAAATCTACCTATTGTTTCAGACTACTATCAATAAATACCATCCAAGAACATGAAAAAAAAAAAAGATCCTCATGTAAACAAATGAAAATCAAAGTCATCTGGGAGAGAGGCAGTACCTCCATTTTGCAATACACATATATTATGCCTTAAAAAGTATTTTTAGTATAGTTTACAAAGGGAAAGATAAGTTGGGGGTGTGTTTTCTCAAACACTAGTCTTTTTCAGTTTCAACAATAATTACAGCCATAATACAATGAACAGCTCTGTTCACTGAAGGGAATAAAAGCTCCAGAGGAAATCTCAACAGCTTTTCCTTTGTAGCCAGAGACTGATTACAAAGGGACATGTCAGGATCTGACTGTTGGTATATGTGAGATGTTTTGCAAAGGATGAGAAAATTTATGGGAATCAAATGAAGCTCTATGAACTGATCCTGAAAAGAGGAAATAATGTATAAGTATAGGGTTTATCATCCCACTGTCCTTTCAAAGAGCTCAGTCTGTTCTCACTCCCCACCAATCCTTGCAAGAACGGAGAGAGAAAGGGGGGTAATATATTACCGATATATCGATATTATCGATAAAATGTGCACATGTGCGCATGTCTATCTCTCCTACCTAGACTCAACAATTTGAGTTTAGCAATGGTCTCCTAGCACACCACTTTTTGGGGAACTTTTGTTGAATTACATGCCACCAATGAGCCAGAAGTATTCAGGCTGCCATTCGCAGAGAGGTCCAGATTTAAGAAGAAAGCCTCTGACCGGTTTGCTGTGAAAAGGCTGAAGGATCCTGATCTAAGCCACAGGCACAATCCTCTCCCTTCTTTCCGTACCTCAGAAATCCACCTCAGCAGGAGAAATACATCAATAATGTGAAATTGATTTGTCCTGAAATCTCTGCATCTATTTAAACTTAGCTTCTTTACTATTAGTCTATTGATTCTAATTCACTACCACAGAGGATACCAACTAAAACAACTCCAAGCTGGATTGGATAATAAAATTAGGAAAATATATACAAAACATATTTGCTTCCAACTATTTCATCTCAGGGGACCCGAATATGGTATCATGGAGAAAAAGAACTTTTGAATAAAAGGTATTCCTTGTATAGATAGCACTTTAGTACCTATAGATTCTCAAAACAACTGACAGGAATTCCTGTTAAAAATTTCAGTAACTTATCTATTATAAGCCCAAATTAATCCATAACCAAAAACAAGGCAGAGTTAATGAAATGAAAAGGAAAATAAAATTTTTTTAAAGCTACATCCTATTTAAAGTCTTTTATTAAATTGTTTAAAATATTTATCATGCTACCACTCTAGGTTCATCTATGCATTTCCCCTTTAAATTTGTCATAGTAAACATTAAATTTTCATGTCATATTCAAGAAGATGCATGTACTCATTAACACCCTTTTTCAGTCAATTTCTGTGTGTCAACTCATGATTAGCCACACTAATGAACAGAAGTAATGGCACAGAAAATTCTACGTGGAGAAATAAAAAGAAATTTATTTTTGGTGTCAGTATGCTTTCCTTTATTATAAAGCAGATTTTACCATCACCAAAATAGTTTTACTGAAATTTACTTCAAGCAATTATATTTTCCCAAAAGTCTTACCATTTTACTGGTAAAACAAAAAACAAACACAGTGTAGAAACATTTCTATTTATGAAAAGAAACTCACAAGATGAAAAATTTGTCACAGTTAACCCACAAGGTAGATAAACTATATATGAACAATCAGTTGAGTTTTACCTAGAAGAAAACTTATACATGCAAATATGTGTGTCTATGCATGTGAAAATTATGTATATGTTTATGTATGTATGTATGTGTACATTTAGCATACATGTAGAAAGGGTTTGGTGATGAGAAACTTCACCATTTCTCTCATGAAATATTAATATTTTCATTAGTAGTACTTTAATTTCTGCACATTTGTGGACCATTGCATAGAAAAGAAAGATATAATTTAAAATGCATATGGTAAAAATGGTAGAAGTATCAGCATAAAAAATACAATGCTAAAAAAATGTTAAACTAAAGTAAATTTTTCTTCATTTTTTTCAAGAAATATGCAAACATCCCCCAAAAGAAACTGCAGAAAATCAATGTATACTGATATGTGATATGGATGTCCATATAGCATGAAAATATATTAAAAATTATAAAAATCTCTACAAAGCCATAAATTATTTATATTCAAAAGTTTAATCAGATTTTGAAAATGGTACTTCACAGAAGATTCTTGCATCATAAAAAAACAAGAAGTATAAGAAAGCAGCTTATCTCAGGTCTCTTCTATCCAAGTGGTGCACACTGTCTCTTTTTCAAAGCTAAATAAGAACAGGATAATTTTTCTCACTCCTCAGAATTGTCTACCAATGGGTTAGATAATATGACTCAAAGCCAAAACAAATACAAAGCAAATACATGTATTTCAACTTATTTTTTTCCATTTTCTTTTTTTTCCTTTTGATACTAAATTTTCCCATATGTGTTTATCAACTACGTATGTTCAATCAGCTAAAACCCTGGGTCTGATGATCTACAAAATATTATTTAAAATATAGACACACAACTACTAGCTTTCTTGCTTTCTTTCTTTCTTTTTTTAAGCTCAATGACTAGTTGTTTTGTTAAGACACTTAGTTTTTGGATGGTTTATAATGCAATTTGTTATGCAGCACAAACTAACTGATACAATCGAACATTTTTTTCTAAAAGGATGGAGAGGGCAGAAGGGGGAAGAAGGAGGGATGGGGGAGCCTTTAAAATGTGTTTTGTGTTTTTTTTTTTTTTCGTAGTAGGGTTTTTTTTTAAGACAAAGGATTTTAATACCTTTCTTCGTTATATATTTTTTTACTTTACTTTTTCAGTGATCCAAGATTCATTGCTTATGCACCACACCCAGTGCTCCATGCAATATGTGCTCTCCTTGATACCCACCATCAGGCACACCCATTCCCCTCCCGCCTCCCCTCCATAACACTGTTTGTTTCTCAGAATCCGCAGTCTCTCATCATTCATCTCCCCCTCTGATTTACCCCAATTCACTTTTCCTTTCCTTCTCCTAATGTCCTCCATTTTATTCCTTATGTTCCACAAGTAAGTGAAACCATATGATAATTGACTTATTTCACTCGGCATAATCTCCTCCAGACCTAATGTTCACTCAAACAAACATTTATTTTTAAAACATAAATTCCAAAATACCACTAATACATCATTTCATTTTAATAGTACCATATGAGTGACAGTGTCACATAGTAGTTAGGAAATGGGGCTTAGGGGTCAGATTGCCTGGATCCAAACCCTGACTCTGCCACTTTGCAAGAATATGACCTTGAGTAGGAGCTTAAGTTTCTTAAGTGCTTCATCTTCCTCATCTACTTGACAGGGTTATTGCAAAGATTAAATGAACTCATATTTTGAATACTTAGAATAGTGACTGGATATAGGGCACTCTAACTATTAGCTATTATTATGTCATGAGCTTCTCTTTGTCTGAAAAATATGATATTTTTGACAAATTAGTAGTTTAGAAACCTCTTTGAAAATTAAACTAAGTCAATCTTACCAGGGTTTGGAAACCTCCTTATAGCAATCCTTTTTTTTTTTTTATTTTTTAAATAGGAGATAAATTGTAATTCAACAAATTATCACATACACACACCCCCCAAACCATCTTCATTATAATTGGATGCACCAAGTATGGCAAATTTAAGTGTTAACATCCATTTCACAGATAGTTCTGATGTTTTTAAGGTTTATGATTCCATCATAAAAATTCATTTTCCCAAGGAAGTTTGCAAATATATCTCAGTCTGCATATGAGACTTATAATATTAGTAAAACAAAAATATTTTTTTAGAATTATAAAATACAGATTCCACAAATAAACACTATGGATAATCATAGTGCAATCACATGAAGTACAACAGAAAGATTTAATATTAAAGGGGGGTTGGATGTGAATGACTGTTTCAGACCGAAGACTAATATCAATGTTGATGACAGTCCCCAGCTAGGTCCATCCAGTTTGGTTCTCAGAGAGATTGGCTGCAGTCATTGCACATATTAAGTCAAAAATTTGGAGACATAGCAAAATTCCCTAAGATTCCCTTAGTAACACATTACAACTCATTCTTAAAAATGATTTCTGTTTTTAAATGTTCCTACTTCAGGAACTAATATCTTTTATAAGGTTATTATAGTTAATATAAAGTAGAAATTTCTTTTGCACCAAACTTAACAAGGAAGAGCCTCTGATTCTAATGTAGCATTTAACAAACAAATTTATTTAATTACTTATATCATTATGACTGCATTGCCCTTGGTGTTTCCATTCCACATCTTCCTTCCCCCGCATCTTTCCTGCTTCATCTTCTCAAGTACATAACCAAAAGTACAAACTGTGTATGGAAGTGGGAGAACCTTCATGTTAAATAGGACTTTCCCTTTTGGGTCTTACTAAGACCCGAGTTGAGTCGAATTATCAGGCACTGCTGTTTTATTTTATTATTATTATTATTATTATTATTATTATTATTATTATTATTAGTGTTATTTGCCCCAGGGTTACAAATCTGTGAATCATCAGGCTTACACCTTTCACAGCATTCACCGTAGCACAAACCCTCCCCAATGTCCATGATCCATCCACCCTATTCCTACCCTCCCACCCCCAAGTAAACCTCAGTTTGTTTTATGAGATTAGGTTCTGCTGTTATAAATGAAAGCTTTTATTAACTGAAACACAGACTGCAGAGTCATTTGTTTTGAAATTTTGCACAAGTAAATCTATGTCCTACAGAATGCACTTGAGTGTATTTGAAAATTACATGAAGTGACTTGGATCAGTTAATAAAAATGGGCAGGATAAAGTTCAAAAGCCCAAATCAGTAATCTAAGCTATGCATCTAAAAATAAAAGACATTCTGACATAATCATGATATCTAATTCACTTATTACTGACTACACTATTCTGTAATGAAATTAATCATTGTATGAACTTTTCCATTACCTAAAGATGCTCTCCTACTTAGTATTTTAAGAATCTAATCAATAATAAATATTATGTTGAACATTAAGAGTGATTATAAATATGTAAAGATTTTTATTTTAAAATAATTAAATTCTTACCCTGATCGAAGGCCTTTCCTGGACTCCAAGTGTGGAAATAATCATCCTGAGGAGGAAAAGAATGTGAATTGAGTGTATATGAGTAATTAAATTGTAAAGACTCATATAAAATCTAGAATAAAATATGAAATACAGAAGCTGAATACAAACCTCTACTTCCTGTTATGGCAAGCAGCAAATTATAAAATAAATAAATAAATAAAAAATAAAAAAAGGAACAAGAGAAAAACAATAGTTATCAAAAGGGAACACATTGTTTACATGTTATAGAAATGTTTTTCAATAAGTGTGTTCACTTCCATTGCAAGTCAATGTTTAGTATAAAAATTTAATTATATTTGGTTGCCACTTCACCTAAATATTATAATGCAATACTTTCAATTGCAATTCAATGTGTAATAGAACATGCAGATAATTACCCTAAGCTAATAAGCTACAAAAGTATCTTACCAATTTCCAGTTACACACCTTAATTTTCCACTAGTACAATAGTAAATGGAACATCAATAAAGCAGCAAAAATACCAAGTGAGTCTTCTCTAGCCCAAATAGTATAAATAGACTTTATGCAAATCTGTCACATGATAATTGAATGTCTAAGGAGTTCATCAAAATGCAATTGGAAGCTTGAAAAAAATGCACGCCTAATTAAATCTTGCCTAAAATTTAAATCTTTAATAAAGAAAAGAATCATTACAATATACTTACTGTATATACATTTAATAAACATGACTATACAATAATAATGTGGGGCAATGCATACTGAAAAGAATTTTTAAAAAGCCAAACACAATGACTAACTCAGTTGTATTTACTGTTTTACCACCCTAAAAGTCTTGTAGATGAACCACATACATATCATATTTTATGGTAGATAAAACAGATTTAACTGTTCAAATTAATAAGCTGTATCATATTTCGTGGTCAATAAAACACATTTAACTGTTGAAATTAATAAGCCATTTTCACTATAGTAAGAAATGGTACATCATGTGAGGCTCCTTGACTAAACATTTCTTAACTCCACACTCTTAAACCCGCTAAAGTCAGTGTGTTGGAAATCTACAGAACCCAGGAATCTAAAAAGGTCAAGTGGAGATCCTTTGAATCTTCTTTCTAACCTCTTTGCTAAAACCCCCTTTTGTACAAGAGGAAAGTGTAGCACCTTTTAATTATGGAAATAAATACATTTCCTAACTTACTTATTCAAAAATTTTAAATTATTGCAAAAGCTTTTCCTTATTGTGACTAATCACTCATCACCACCTTCTGCATTTCCACCTTACCAATTTTAAATGAAAGAAAAAGAAGCAAAAAAAGGAAAAACTTCAGAAATCATCTCTGTTAATCTTATATTTAGATTGAGATAGGGTTATGTTAAGACAGTGGAATGTTATGGCAGTCCAAACTGACAGGTTTTGCATTAAATTATCTAGGATCAGATGAAGGGAAGATAACACCACTGGATAATTAAATAAATACTTATTGCTTAGTGTCTAAAATATTTTTGTAAAAAAAATTGTAGAACAATAAAATTCTTGGAAAGTTAATTTTCAAGTTAGATTCCTCCACTCAAGTCTCAAAACTTTGGTTAAAGGTCATAATACACTCATTTATTAACTTTTGTTTTTATTACACCTCAACTGTGTGGGGATGATGACTAGTACTCGTTCAAAACATGGAGAGGAGTTGGAATTTCTCCTTGAAGCATTAAAAAAAATAAAAGACAAAACACAAAACTAAACAGTAAGAATGAGTGGTGGATTTAGAGACAGGAAAACTTAAATTTATGTCTGACTTTACCACTTATTAGCTGTATTCTGTTAGAAAATGATGTAAACACGGGCTTCTGGATGGCTCGGTCAGTTAACCATCTGCCTTCAACTCAGATCATGGTCTCAGGATCCTGGGATGAGTCCCACATCAGGCTTCCTGCTCTGTGGGGAGTCTGCTTCTCCCTCTCCCTCTGTCCCTCCCCACTGCCCATGTTTGCTCACTCGCTCTCTCTGTCTCTCTCTCTCTCACATAAATCATTAAAATCTTAAAAAAAAAAGAAATAAAATGATGTAAACCTCAGATTCTGTGACTAAAGTCAAGAAAAAAACTGCCTGCCTCTCCAACAAAGGTGTTGTGGGGATTAGTTATAAAAAATGTAAATATCTGCACAGTATCTGACATAAAGGAGTTGCTAAAATATACTTGCTAATTGGAAGCACCAAGTTTATCTCTGTTAGTATCTCTGAGCAACATCACCATTGGACAACCTTTCATTACTGGTAATAAAGTCCTTTAGTTTTTCTGGTTGCTTAGAAAGAACTATGAACTCCTCATAATGTTTTTGAAAGTGAAAGCCCTCCAAAATATCAAACATTAGATGCAGTGAACTTTTTTAAAGTCTACCATTTATGATTGAGTTAATGCAAGAAGGCGAGTTTTCTGCTACCACTTCAGACTCTTCTGAAGTGGTACAGCTATCAGTGACATCCCCCAATAAAATGTGGGTAAGTTTTCACTGCCATAGTGACTACATCCATATAGATATCAAATTGAAGTAAAAGAAGGAATAGATGTAAGACTGATATCACTAGCACTGAAGCTCAACAATGTGAAAGCAACATGTGTGATGCAACACACAGTGTTTGAAATACCCAGCATCTGTACAGATGGGCAGGAATTAAGTGGAGATAGATAGATGATAGATAGATAGATAGATAGATAGATAGATAGATAGATAGATAGATTGATAGATAGAAAAATATAGCCTCAAACATATTTAAATAACTTCCTTCAGAATGACACAATCATCACACTTGTCAGAATGGTTAAAATCAAAAACACAAAAAACAGCAGGTGTTGGCAAGGATGTGAAGAAAAGGGCACCCTCATGCACTGTTGGTGGGAATGCAAACTGGTGCAGCCGCTGCAGAAAGATTTAAAAATAGAACTACCCTACAATCCAGTAATTGCACTACTGGGTATTTACCCAAATAATACAAAACCACAAATTTGAAAAGATATATGTACCCCTATTTTATTGCAGTATTATCTACAATAGCTGAATTATGGAAACAACCCAAGTGTCCATCAACAGATGAATGGATAAAGAAGATGTGGTACATATACCTGATGGAATACCAGTCAGTCAAAAGAAAGAATGAATTCTTGCCATTTGCAGCAACATGAATGGAGCTAGAAAGTAGAATGTGAAGTGAAATAAGTCAATAAGAGAAAGACAAATATCATAGAATTCCACTCATATGCAGACTTTAAGTTTCAAAACAAATGAACAAAGGAAAAAAAAAAAGAGAAAGACAAACCAAGAAACAGACTCTTCACCATAGAGAACGAACTGATGGTCACCAGAGGGGAGGTGGATGGGAAATAGATGAAGGGGATTTAGAGTACATATCATGATGGGCACTGAGTAATGTGTAGAATTGTTGAATTAATGTATTGTACACCTGAAACTAATGTAGCACTGTATGTTAAGCATGCTGGAATTAAAATTAAAAACTTAATTAAAAAAGTAACCAGTTTTATCTTATTTGAAGTATGCCATTTTCTAAGATTGTTTTACAAATAAAAAATATAAATCTTGGGGGAAAAAAGAATAACACATTCATGTTGGGTTAGTTTAGGGCCATAGCTATCTAAAAAATTATAATAAAATGTAAACCATGAACCTAATTCTTTTGGATAAGAGCAATGTCAATGTCTGGCCATTGTGGGGACCTGACATAGTATAGAAAAACAAAGTAGGTAGCCTATTAACTATTTTTAGATATTTTTCTTTGTGTTTTCACATCACTAGATTTTTTTTTCTGAAAATGTTTTCGCCTCATTAAATCTTAGGAATTTTGCCAGAATAAGAGATAAAAGTATTTTCACATAAGTGTTCATTCAGGCACAATTTCTTTTGTCTCAAAAAGCTTTGTGTCACTATTGGTTGTTCTCATGCTTCAATTTAGATAAAAAATAAGCCAACTTGAGATTTAGAAAACAACTGCAAGAAATGCCCGCAGTTGGAGAAATTCAGGCTCAGAGGACACAAACACATCAGGAATTAAGGAGAGTGTTTGGGGCCCCTAGTTCTCTTCATGGGAGAACAGCGTGGGTCAAAAATCCCACACTGAAGGATTCAGTTTATTCCCAAAGAGAAGGATATTTGGGGGGAAATACAAAAGACAGGAAGATCCCTAACTTTCAACTTTTCAACAGCAATTTTGTTTTTTGATTCAAATCTCTAGAATCGAAGCAAAGGTAAGTATAATAAGCTATCACTCCACTTATTGACAAAAACTTGGTTAGCCTTTTTATATGACCACAAAAGTAAAGACACTATGATGACAACCATGTGAATCTATGCTGAGGAGCAGAAAGATAAATTTCCTGGGATTTCTGTATTTTGTGATTACGTTCCCCAAACCCTCTTGTACAAAACTTCAAAATTTCCCTACTAACATGAACTTTTATTGCCTACTGTGCTCCAACAGCTAAGCCAAATCATGATGCACTGCTAGTTCTATCAGCTAAAAAATAGCAATGGAAATGTGTTTTATTTTGAAATATGTTATATATTGTGACAAACTCATTTACACATTTCACCATATAATAAGAAGAATGCCTTGTCTAATAGGTAAGCCAGTATATTTCACAAAAGGGAAAAACTCCCCGTACAGAAACACTAAACACATGATTAGATCACAAGATAGAGTAAGTGAGCTTTGTCTAGATATAAAGGAATTATCTATTTAAGACAAACTATGTGCTTCAGGCCCCCAAATGTCACATTTATTACCCAAGTACTACTCATTTTTCCAAGTGATGTCGTAGGACCCTGAAAGAATTCATTTATAACACTTTGGTGAGCCCTTTATTTTTTAGAAAGCACTTTATGCTCCCTGACTCACCACAGATTAAACACATAAATAAAATGAATTGTGCGAAAGGGCAGTGCCATTGAGCGAATTCCTCAATTGTCTCTGAAAATCTCCGCAAATTGAAGTTAAACTCCCTCAGAGTATATATGGTCACTTTTACATTGATACACATATCTTGTAATTCATTAATATCAGGGAAAGACACAAAAAATACTTTTTTTAAATAAATAAGATTAGGACTTTTGAATATTGGGAACCTTCATTATAACTATGAAGACACTGACACATGTAAAGAAATTGAGTAAAACAGTGGCTTGAAGTCACTGCTCTCTTACCCTGTACCGGGAGCTGTTCTAAGGACTTTACTCTCAGCACCTGCAAGAGGTAAGTGTTTCTAATATCACTTCTATTTTATAGATGAGAAAAGTGAAGCAGAGAGACTAAGTAATCTACTCAAGCTTACACAGCAGGTTAGAAACAGAGGTGGGATTTGAACCCCAGAAGTAGGGCCCAGAGTCTGTATGCTTAAACATTTCCTCATACCACAAATCAGCAACTAAGGCCCATGGGCCAGGCCCCACCTCTGTTTTACAACGGAAGTGTTAGTGGAACACAGCCACAACCATCTTTTGATACATTGTCTATGCCTTCTCACGCGCTTACTGCAGCAGAGTGGAGTAGTTACCACTGACACCAGAGGCCAGAAAGTTGGACGTCCTGCCAAGCTGGTCTTATACTGATAAAGACCCCCATACTACTATCCTATACTATGCTGCCCCCCATAAAAGAACATTTATTTAAAAATGAGAAAACAATATTCAATAGAATACCCATTTCCATATAGGGAAACAAAATTTTTTGAAGGAAGAAAAAGTGTTTACGGGGTTTAATGTTCTGGATCTGTGTGATTCATTCCTCAGATCTTAAAGCTTATAAATTTTCCAGGTATTTCATTTCCTCCTTCTGACCATAAATATATCATCTAGCTTTGGATAATCTAAAGGAGAGTGGTTCCTATTTTCAGCACAAGAAATCAAGATATATAATTTGGAACCAAGTAAGAATATGATATGTTATATTAGGAGTAGGTTGCAAGTGTGTATTCTATGTGACATCATGATCTTCAATTAAAGTGGAAAACAAGCAATAAAGGTAAAATACCTTAGGTACATAAAATACCTTAGGTATAGGTATTATAAAAGTGCTCCTAATTCAAGAACACTTCTCAGATTAGTAAATCAAAACTATAGTTATTGTACTTACTGGAGCAAAATAGTAAAATACTAATAGTAAAATAGTAGCCAATAATATAAATAATAAAATATTAATATTTCCCTATTTACTTCATTTCCTTTTGGTATTTATAACAGCATTTTCTGAGTGTTCATAATTTGTAATTAAAAAAGCTACTTACCTAAATACTGAATATAGTACAAGGTATGAGAATTGTTCATCATATTAAATGTAAATAAAAATAAATTTATATAATATGAAAACAAACACATTATTATCAGTCTGATATAAATTCTTGGCATATGTAGTCAATGAAAATGTAGTGCTATTGAAAATATAGGCTAAATATTGTGTAAAATAAAGAAAAGTTAATCATAAATGAAAGCAAACCATTTATTATTTTTAGAATGTGCTATCTTAAGAAACAAAATATGTTAGTTGTTTCGTTATTGAGTCAAGAATCTATTTCTTTGTTTTTTTTCTCTCTCTCTCTCAGAGCAAAAATAAGCTCTTCAGACTAAGGTAGTAGGGACAATATATTTATAAGTTAACTCCAGCTACTTCATCTGGGTCCTTTATCATGGTTGACACCTGTGAATACCTTTTTGAAAATATCTATTTTTAAACACAAACTAGAAGCTGTGTTGCTCACTTTTAATTTTCATTTTTGTTTTGAAGGCAATTTTTAATTTGCTTTTAACTATTATTATTATCATTTGGTTTCATCATATATACATGGGGATTCTAATGCACAGTTGCTATTATCTACAGTAAGAGTGTCTACATTCATAGCTCGCTGGTTTGCCAAACCTTGGACTTAAAGTACAATTTATTCTGGCCCTACCAGCTTTGCTTTGTGAGTATTATCTTCTCTTTCCTTTTCAGCATTACAGAGAAAGAAAACTTTCTAAAAAAAATGAACCTTTGCTCAATTTAAATATTTAGTGTAATTTTTTCATTCAATTTTATTTATTTTATTTTTTCAGTGATCCAAGATTCATTGTTTATGCACCACACCCAGGGCTCCATGCCTTCCTTAGTACCCGCCACCAGGCTCACCCATCCCCTCACCCCCCTCCCCTCCATAATCTTCAGTTTGTTTCTCATAATCCACAGTCTCTCATCTTTCATCCCTCCCTCCTATTTACTCCCATTCACTTTTCCTTTCCTTCTCCTTAGTCCTCCATTTTATTCCTTATGTTCCACAAGTAAGTGAAACCATATGATAATTGACTTCCTCTGCTTGACTTATTTCACTCAGCATAATCTCCATACCCCTCCATGTTGATACAAAAGTTTGGTATTCATCCTTTCTGATGGCTGCGTAATATGCCATTGTAAATATGGACCATATCTTCTTTATCCATTCATCTGTTGAAGAGCATCTTGTCTCTTTCCACAGTTTGGCGATTGTGGATATTGCCTCTATGAACATTGGGGTACATATGGCCCTTCTTTTCACTAAATCTGTATCTTTGAGGTAAATAGCCACTAGTGCAATTGCAGGGTTAAAGGGTAGCTCTATTTTTAATTTTTTGAGGAATCTTCACACTGTTTTCCAAAGTGGCTGCACCAACTTGCATTCCCACCGCCAGTGTAAGAGGGTTCCCCTTTCTCCACATCCTCTCTAACACTTGTTGTTTCCTGTCCTGTTGATTTTCGCCATTCTAACTGTTGTAAGGTGGTATCTCAGTGTGGTTTTGATTTGAATTTCCCTGATGGCTAGTGATGATGAACATTTTTTCATATGTCTGTTAGCCATTTGTATGTCTTCTTTGGAGAAGTGTCTGCTCATGTCTTCTGCCCATTTTTTTGACATGATTATCTGTTTTTTGGGTGTTGAGTTTGAGGAGTTCTTTACAGATCTTGGATATCAGGCCTTTGTAGTGTTATTTGAGAATATTTTCTCCCATTCCGTGGGTTACCTCTTTGTTTTGTTGACTGTTTCCTTAGCTGGACAGAAGCTTATTATCTTGATGAAGTCCCAAAAGTTCATTTTCTCTTTTGTTTCACTTGCCTTTGGAGACATGTCTTGAAAGAAGTTGCTGTGGCCAATGTTGAAGAGGTTACTGCCTATATTCACCTTTAGGATTTTGATAGATTCCTGCCTCACATTGAGGTCTTTCATCCATTTTGAGTTTATCTTTGTGTGTGGTGTGAGAGAATGGTTGAGTTTCATTCTTCTATACATAGCTGTCCAATTTTCCCAACACCATATATTAAAGAGACTCTCTTTTTTCCACTAGACATTTTCTCCTGCTTTGTCGAAGATTATTTGACCATATAGTTGAGGGTCCATATCTGGACCCTCTACTCTGTTCCATTGGTCTATGTGTCTGTTTTTGTGCCAGTACAATGCTGTCTTGGTGATCACAGCTTTGTAGTAAAGCTTGGAATCAGACAATGTAATGTATATGTCTTGGGGTTTGTCCCAATATTTACATTTTAGATTTCAGATGTCTTAAAACACTGATGTAACGATATCACCAAAAAGTCAACACAACAGTTTAAAAAAAATAGCTCAATACACCACAGAGTTATAGTCAGTAGTAAAAGATTATATGGAAAATGGTTATATAAAATTTATATGATTATATAAAAAATAGTCACCGGGAAGCCACTTGATTCCCTGCACACTGATAGTAGATGACATACTTTCTCTCTTCTTTTCAAAGAGGGGTGTATTAGTGGCTGTTTATTCCAATAGTTTCAAATGGTCAAGAATCTCTCATAAGGCTGCAGTCAGGGTGCCAGCCAGGGCTGCATTCTTTTTTGAAGATCTGACCAAGGGAGGATCATCTGATCTTTCGCATAGTTTTTTTGCCAATCTTCCTTTCTTTCCTAACTTTTAGAACAAGAGCTTCAGCAAGAGAAGCTGTCTAGTAGAGCAGATGGCCGTTTTAAAGCCAATTTCAGGATGGCATCCCATCACTGACTATTGTACTATTTTATTTCTTGGAAGTAAGTCACGAAGTCCAGCCCAAATACCAGGTAGGGGGATCATTGGCAGCCATCCTAGAGGTGTTATACCACAGTGAGGTGCTGGAAACTCTTTTCCTCATTTGACACTTCCTTATTCCAGTGTCAACATTTTCAAGAAAAAGAATTTCAAATCTCATTTGTTCTTTAATTTCAGGATTCAGTAAACCTCACTGTGTATGCCTACTATATGGCAGTGCCTCCAAAACTATCCGTAGTAAAGAATCAGTTTTATTTTTCCAGATCTACTGTAGAACCAACTTTTTGTAAAAGACAATAAGATGAATTACTTGAAAAATGAAATAAAAACAGACACATAAAATACAAACCCAAGTTCATTACTATTAGAGTTAGTATAATTAGTATAATTTTTCTTTCTCTCAAATTGTTAGAGCATTTTTTTCAATCCTTACTCCCAGTTTCGGTACTTCTTCACAGTTTGTGGACCAGCATCTATCTGTGGACTATACCTTACACAGCACTGATTGCTATAATATGGGGGATGCAGCTAGACACATGTTTTCTAAACTTCATGCATCTACATTTGCAGTTTTTTTCCAATAAAATGGTATGAGTCCATGAATAATAAAATGCCACAACTCCAAATATCTGAAAATTTTTAGCTAATTTGGTAGTTGTAAAAAATTACATCACAATAATATTTTTCCTTATGACAAAGAAGAGAGAGAAAATCAGTAACAATATTTTGCTTCTAATTTGTGTGTGATTTAAGACACACATCAGTTCATTCTCTCTTCCCTTAGACTATAGTTATCTAAAAGCAAGAACTATCAACAAATGTAACCATGGAAAAATGGGTTTGTGCATTAAAACTTACATTAAAATAAATCACAGTAAAACTTTATGACACAGGTAATCTCATAAAGACTTGTGCATTTTATAGCTCTAATTATAATAAACTACACACAATAGAAACTTTAAATCACCCTTAAACTACACATGATAGAAATCAATACAAAAAGTATAATCTGCATGACTACTAATAGACTCTTCTACAATAAGCAATCTACAGAATAAACAATTTTTTAAAACAACTCAAGCTGCTTTTATGAGGTGTCTGCTAATTAATTAAGCTCATGTCTCACTGTGAGACTTTTTTTTCCATTAGGCAATCTAATAGATAAAATATATAATTAGGAAGTCAGAAAAGGGTGACTTCAGATATCAGCAGTCAAAAATTAAAAACTTTAAATTTATAATTTTTAATAACTTAGATTGCTATTTTACACCTTTTAGCACCCTACCAGCAAAGATCAAATTACCATAGTTAAATCAAGTCCACACAAAAGAGACTGAAGTAAAATCTGACACTTACATGTAAGTGTATACATGGAATTGAGTTGATATTCAGGAAATTGCATTAAAATATATCCGTCAAAATCAAAAGAAAAAACAAAAAGTTGTATGATTGAAATTCACCTCCTTCATTAAATATAAAGCAAACCACTAAATGATATATGCAGTTTAAATAATAAAATATGATAATCCTCTGTATTTATTTTATGATTTGGCAAAAATCAATTTGAGAGGAGAATAATTCTCAAGAAGTATGCATGCATGTATGTACAAACACGTACACTTTTCACAATTCTTCAGATTTGCAAATAATCCTACATTGCCTGCTATTTTGCACTACAGCTATCTCATCCTTAAAAAAAAACACAAAAAGTTGTTGCTCTAGTAAGGAGTACAGAAATGAAACTCATAAGGAAATGCACAAGATGTTCTCACCTAATTGCACCTTGTAACTCAAATCACCAGAATAGTTTAAGAGAGCAAGATTCTAGTTAGAAGGGGTGCCTGGGTGGCTCAGTGGGTTGAGCCTCTGCCTTTGGCTCAGGTCATGATCCCAGGGTCCTGGGATCGAGCCCCATGTCAGGCTCCCTGCTCAGCAGAGAGCCTGCTTCCCCCCTCTCTCTGCCTGTCTCTCTGCCTGCTTGTGATATCTCTCTCTCTGTCAAATAAATAAATAAAAAATTAAAAAAAAAGATTCTAGTTAGAATATTCTGGTGTAAAGCAAGAAATACTATATTACAGGTGTTTTAAGTTGAAAACAGAAAGTTTCACACATTGGACATACAGAGCATACAATTCTGCTTCCTTTTTCCTTCTGAATGTGCACAAAAACTAACAAATTTTTAATATGGCTCAATGATAATGCTTAACATATAATGCCTAGTTTTATTGGTTCTCTGGGATCCTTATTTTCCTTTAACAAGGCCTCAATTTAAGTAAGTTTAAATATTATGGGAGAAAAGATTAATATTAGTAACCACTGTAATATATTTTGTATATTTTGTTTCATTTTTTTGCACTTATTGTATTGAGTCCATTTATAAAAGGAAGAGAGGGAAAAATTGAAGGAAATAAGGAAGTAAGGAAATAAGGGAGGGAGAGAGAGAGGGGAGAAAGTGTGTTTTTAGGCAGATATTCACGTTACACTTTTTATGTGCCAGGTACCATGATAGATTGGCCACTAGAAGATGAAAATACATAGTCTCTCTTCTCATGTAATTTTTAATCTATAAAGACACAGTCATGGTAGTAACATAATGTAGCTACATACAAAGTGTTAAATCTGGATCATCCTGATATAATTGGGGTCAGACTACATAGCTTGAGAACTGCTGCTTGAAAAACAGCAAATAGAGATGTGTCATGAAGAAGGTCCAGCAAACTGAAAGACAAGTAGGTAAATGCAAGAAAGCACAGAGAAGTCTGAAAACTGCAAGTAGTTCAGGATATGGGATCATAATGTAACTGTGTATCTCTGTGTGCCAAAATCACTTCATCATAATTGTGTGTGTGTGTGTGTATGTGTGTGTGTGTGTGTGTGTGTGTGTGTGTAGGAGGATCAGGTATGTTAGAAAGGAATGGTGATGGGGGTGGGTGGTATAGTGATAGATAACGTGGCTAGGCAGATAAGCAAACTTATAACTAGATTTACTACTGCAAGATATAGATGTTCTTTTCCTTTACTTGCAGATTCAAAGCCAGTCTAAATGTCTTAAGTTTATCACATGGCTTCTAGAAACATTACAACATCGGTAAATTTGCATGAGTCATTAATATCTACACAGAGTCCAGAATCATATACTAACTACAATAATATTCACCACAATCTCTAACAAAGTAATTACTCTATACCAGTCACTCTTCAAACATTGTAATTACCCTGTGATATAGGTATAATTCTTTACCTAATTTACAGATGAAGAAAGGCTATTAGACCAGTCTCCCAGCCAGGGACTACCAGACACAAGACTCAAACCCAAACAAACCACCTGCTTCTGGAGTCCATTCTCTTAATCATTTTTATTATTCTTCCATTTCCTAAGTTTCAATTTTGTTAGTCAATTTCCAAATGCAAGTGGCAATCTGCTATGCAAAATAATTGAGGAATTCCAACCTAATAATGAATAAATCAGGGAGCAAATTAATTTTAAGTTGGAACCCGTAAATTATTTTTGTTCCCTGATTTATTTATTATTCTCCAGTTCTAAGGAAGAAGGTAAAATCAGTGATTAAAATAAAGTGTCATCATCTTCCCAGAGTTTAGAATCTGACTCTGGGAAGATTATTACACAGTACAGTCCTATATAATATTTATGAGTAACAGAAAGGCTCTGTAATCATTGGAAAGATACCTTTTGTTTTTCTAAATTTATTTTATTTTGATATTTACACTGTATTCTTTGTTTCTCCGAATGGGATTTGGGCAAATGTGAGAAAAAAAGAAAAATCTACCCTAGATTTCATAAGATTATATGTGCAGAAATCTTAGATGCAAGCTCAAAAATACAGTCAAATATAAAGATGAAACATTTGTGAACGTCTCAAGTACATTTTAAAAACACAAAACTAAACCTTGTTGCTTTCTTCTACAAAATGTGCTAGTTTCCAAAAGTTTCAAAACTATTAATGACTTTTCAAAGCTCCCCACAAAATTGTTTTGTTAGTATCCATTCATGAGGAACGACCTATATCCCTTGATGGAACCTAATTTATGCCTCTTGCTGTGTTTTCTTTGAACAGTCTTGGATTTAATTATCTGGAATAAACTGTTCCTCTTGACAAGAAATACTGTTTCTTGGTTTTATTCCATGTCTATAGAAATTTAGAAGCAACATCCAACATGGAGGGGGGGAATCTTTATAGGCTAAACAAACCAAGAAAATAAATATCCACAGAGCATGGTGAAAAGAGCCATTTCCTTAGTTTTAATCAGCGATTAGATGCCAAGAACACGTAAGAAAAAAAAATCAAATGCAATAGCCAGTTTCTCTGTGTTGTGTGATTAATATTGCCAGTCAATTGAATCTTGTAAGCAGTTGAGAATGTTGTTAATTACAGTCCAGGGGAAAGCAAATTCAATATCAAACACTTTTAAGCAAAAGTAAATAAGATTTTATGGTGTTGGCAACAGCAATATGTTTCGAGCAGTGCTGAGCTACTTCATACATTAGCATAGCTGTTCATGGTCTTAGTGATATAATATCTAAAGCATACTCGAATGTAGGTATTAAATTAAATCAGAACTGTGTTTGTCAGCTTCAGGGTGGGAGGTCATTTACGCTATAAAGATAAAAGCAAATAGTTAAAAATCACTGTAATGAAGAAGGTAAGAAAATCTTTTTTGGGGAGCAGGTAATCCCTCACGTAGAGGGTTCTTGCAAAGGCATCGATGGCAAATTCTCCTTTTACAAATGTTCTCCACTCCTCAGCCTGACTATAACCCATGTTTTCACCCTTACATATAACCATATTTGTCCCTAATAGTCAATTTCTTACGATAAAATATTCCACATTCTGAAGTGGGAAAGGGCAGTTTCCCACCAGTGTAGTCCCAATCTAGTGACCTATGTTTTGTTGGACTAGGAGCTACAGAGGTGAGATAGTTGGAGATCAAGTGACCCTGGGAATGCCCCCTGCAAACAAGTTTCTAATACTCCCAGTAATTTGTTATTTGGATTGATAAACTCTCCTTTTATATTGCAAATGTCCTCTGAGTGCATGCAATCAGTCATTCCTAAAAAGCAATTACAGTAATGTGAGTAGTACTAGATTCTCAGTAATGGGAATGACCTTTCGTCCCATGCCTGCACCAAAGGGAAATATAAAGGGCAAGGGAATTTCATAAGTCATTTTAAGAGAGAAGAGCCCTGGAAAGAAGTCTAAGCAGAATATTTGGAAATCCATAGGGCAGCTTGAGGGGATTGGGTTAAGTGTGAGACACGGAAGCGTAAGTGAACTGGCAAAAATCTATCATCTGCCATGCAATTTTGTCTCTGGTTTGGGTAATAAAACCATACCATTTACCTCCACCTACCTGACACTGAAAAACAAGCGGTGATTACTTCCTGTCAGTAAGGATAGGCAGAGGCACCGACATGGAAAATCAAAAGGAGTCATTGGGATTGCTGTATTCTATGCCACTTCTCGACTTGTCTTGATGATGAGACCTTACATTCTAGGGCAATTCTTGGAAGCTCACCCCATAAATCCCTGCTCCTGCCACTGTTTTGGATTTTGGGGCAACATGGCACAGCATAAAGTTTAGGAATAATATAGCCATGGATAGAATGTCCAGTTCCATAATTAACTAGTGAAGTATACTAAAAAAGCTACACACTTTTAGCTTCAATTTCCTCAAGTGAAAAACTCTGGATAATATCACCCTTACAGGGCTTTGTGGATATTCAATAAGGGAACATGAAAATATACCAAGCTCAGTTTCTGGCATTTAATGAGCTCTCAAACGAATAAAGCTTTGCTGTTTTCTTTTGGACTCCCAAATAATTTTAAATTAAAAATTGTCAGCTCTCCCCTGACAATGAAAGTTAATACTGTTGTAGCTTCAACTTGTAGTTCATTCATTTACTCACTTGCTCACTCTCTCACTCATCCATGGAATTATAATTTGGTATATTAATATGGAAGATGTTAATGTCTCGTTAATATGGGAAAAAAGGCATTGTCCTATATAGTGCCCCCACTACCAAAGAAACTCTTGTTTAAAAAACAAACAAGAGCAGAAAAGTTCTTTCACCACAATTTCATGTTTTGTCAATTCACTCTCCCTCTGGCTAATTTGAATGGAAACCGCATGAAGAACTAAATATTTGGCGGGCACCTGGGTGGCTCAGTGGGTTAAAGCCTCTGCCTTCGGCTCTGGTCATGATCTCAGGGTCCTGGGATCGAGGCCCGCATCCGGCTCTCTGCTCAGCAGGGAGCCTGCCTCCTCCTCTCTCTCTGCCTGCCTCTGCCTACTTGTGATCTTTCTGTCAAATAAAAATTTAAAAAAAAATTAAAAAAAAAAAAAGAACTAACTGTTTGGAAACAGGAACACGCACGGGAATACCTGAAAGGGAGAGGCAATGACAGAGCCAAAGTTAGGAGAAAGCCAAAAGGGTGCATAAGAAAAACCTATGACTAACATAAAATTTTGAAGGCAAAAAGATATGTACTGATAGATAAAGCAGTGGGATCAGAGAAAGAGCAGAATTGAGTCATATTTAAAGACACGGGGAAAAAACAAAACAAAACAGAAATTGAGCAGTTTCTGTCTCAGCCTGAATGACACTCCTTTCCAGCCGGCTTTTCTGAAGAGGAAATGTAGTATGGTTCTTGCTCCTCCATGAACTCCCTGTGTGTCTTTCTTATCAATACATGTATCTCCACATTCAATATCTAATTCTTAAGGTACCAGAGGAAATTTCTATCCTAACAAACAAAGGTCTAATAGATAAATCATTTGAGTGTAATTTACTTTAAAGTACTTTGGTAAGAATAGTCTGAATCACAGTTAAGTTAACTTTTGCATAAACCCTGGGGGTGATTACCTTCAACAAGAATCAACATTGTAGGGACAGCTGTGGACTCACTGCAGATTTGGAGATGAAAATCTACATGAGATAGTTCATTAGTTACCATAAGATATTCATATGCCAGGTAGAAATTGCATGAGCCCCGGGGCACCTGGGTGGTACCAGTGAGGTCAGTTGAGGATCCCACTGTTGGTTTCAGCTCAGGTCATGCATGGTCTGGGGTTGTGGAACCCACGTCCACATCAGGCTCCTGTGCTCAGTGCAAAGTCAGCTTGCCTTTCACTCTCCCTCTGCCCCTCCCCCTGCTCACTCTCTCATATGCTTTCTCTAAAATAAATAAATAAACCTTTAAAAAAAAAAAAAAGAGGGAAGCCTGGGTGGTTCAGGCAGTTAAGCAACTGGCTCTAGGTTTTGGCCCTAGATTGTGATCTCAGGGTACTGGGATGGAGCTCCTTGTCTTGTCCGACTCTGCACTCAGCACTGTCTGCCTGTGGATTCTCTATTTCTCTCTCCCCTTGTCCCTCCCCCCACTCATTCTCTCTCTCTCCCTCTCTCTTAAATAAATAAGTAAATCTTAAAAAGAAGAAATTTTTTTAAAAAAGAAAGAGAAAGTCCATGAGTCCTAAAGCCCTTGTGAGATGTTTGGTTCTGTATCACCTCTTTTCACAGAAGTTGCCCCATATGACCAGAAGATGGGCTGATCTTGCCTCCTCATCAAGGTTCTGAAAACTACAGTCCACAGGCAGAAAAAGACCCCTGACTGTTTTGTAAATAAACTTGTATTGGAACACAGCTCATCTTCTGGCTTCTTTGGAGACTCAACAGCAGAGTTCAGTTGTTGTGACAGAGACCACATAGCCCAGAAAACATAATATATCTACCATCTGGCCCTTCCTAGAAATAGTTTTCTGAGCTGTGCTTTACCTCACTGTGTTCTTCTCAGTAGGAACCTCTCCTGTAATGAGCTTGTAAGAGTCTGAGGATTGAGGATGCAAGGGTTTCCAAGCGTACAGGAGCAGGTCGTATGACAGTTTTTGAGCCTGCTGCCTCAAATGAATTTGGTAAATATGGCAGGATATGGCTTAAGACTTTTTTGTTCTCACTTCTTGGTGAGGTTGAGGGAAGAGGGACTTGCTTCTATTGTCTATAATGAGTTCATAAGAGTAGCAACGCCAATCCCAAAAGAATGCCAGGCTAGCAGGGCTTTTTTTGTTTTTTATTTTTCCATTAAGAGAGGAGAGAAAGAGAGAGAAAGAAAGAGAGGGAGAGGAAGGGAAGGAAGAAAGGGAGGGGGGAGGGAGAAAAGGAGGGAGGGAGGGAGGAAGGGAGGAAGGGGGAGAAAGAAAAGACAAGACAGTCCTAATTAACATCCAGAACTTACCTGACTTGGTCTTGTTCTCAATATTATTGCATACTTCTCTGACTTACAGCTAAGGCATACTGTTCTGTTGGATATTAACAATCTCATAAAACATGTGCTTCAAAGTCACTGCACAAACTACAAAATAAAAAATATCCTCTTCTCTTGAAATGAATGACTGCTACTTCTTTACCAATTAAAGCTTTATCCTGTCTCTCGACTATTCTCCCTGTAAGATCTGTTAAGATAGACAACCATGGAGTTGCCCCCACTGCCCTACAACACCGAATCCAAAGTGAATCTCTACTTCCTTAGACCCTTTCTAAGGCTACCATCAAAGCCACATCCTCAGCAGTATCTTTATGACACCCTCTTACTATAATACCCAACAATTTCCCATGGTGTGTATTCTCCCTTGCTATAACGATTAATAATCCCAACCTGCTCAACTATCTGTGTTCCTGACAGTGCTTGGATGAAGCACCCTGGCAGTTCCTTTCTCAGTAACCCCAACTGAAAAATAGCCAAGTACACAACCCGATCTCTGAATGCAGAGACTGTTAAAGTTTGGGAAGTACTGTATCACCATTTTTTTTTATACAATAAGACAAGCCCTTCCTTTCAGATTCATTGTGTACTTGAATTCAGGGCAGGCCTAGCTTAGGACTTCTGCTAGTAAAATCCATCTACTGGAAACCCTCTAGTCAAACTGTATGTAATTCAGCAGAGTATTAATGAGTCTGCATGAATGACATGAAAGGCCATTAACAAAATGTATATGAAGATTAATTTCAGAAACTTAGCAATAATCAAAAAGGGTAAAAGAAATTAATACAAATTCTTGGTTTTCTTTGTTCATATTTTTCTGAATATCAGTTATAACATGGGGGTCCCAGAAGTTAATTTCTTTCACTGCAAGGCATATAAAAATAAATTGCTACATTATTTTTTTCAGCTAAAATCATTAAATATTAAATAATGATACATCATGTGAGTTAGGCTGAGTTTTCTATTGATAGAAATGTCTGTAACATGGGTGACTATTTAACAGAGGAGTCACGTTTTCCAAGGTCACTTTAAGTATGGAGAACAAATCTCCTGTTTGTGAAATTTGTAACTTGTGAAGATTCTCTCTTTCATTTATATGGCTTCCCTTTCTGCGAATAAGCCCACTATTGGTACTCTGTGTCCCTGCATAGCCCTGAGGTTCATATACTGATGTCAACTAAAATCTGCATAGAGCTTGCATAGTCCAGAAGGATTATCTTGACAGCTGCTTTTACAATCATCCTTACCTATGTGACTATGTGGCCAAAAATGTCATAATAATTACTAATATGGCTTTTGGTCTTGAAGTTGTCCTAAATTCCCTTCCATAAGAAGCAGGAAGTCTTATGGTGACCCATATTAAAGGAGCGTAGGAAGTGCCTTGAAGGGCCTACCCTCCTGATAATTCTCTCCACATCTTGGTATCTTTGGGAAAGTTAGAATAAAAACAAATGTAAATTCAATGTAAATCAGCAAGAAATTATAATTTTTTTAAAGTCTTATAATAAAATGTTAAACTGTGACTGAGAGTAGAGTTATAAATATATCAACAATGAGGATAATCTTAAATAGGAACCTATTACATGACAAATATATTGTAGGTACAAACAGCCTTTGGGAGTATGGTTTGGCAGTGAGGGCCTTATAAATTAAAGAATCTATTTTTTTTTTTTTACTCTCTCCCACTGCTTTTGTTGGCAGGGTGGGGGGATGGGTTTAGGGTCTTTAGTTTACTTGAATGAAAGCTTATATAAGTTAACCATGTGATATGGTTAACAATGACCTCAATAAAAACTCTAATGTCATCTAATGCAAGGGAGCAAAATGTCAGGATTAAAGGAAATAACAGCCACAGTTACTTCTTCCTTGGTCTCATTGTATAATTCAGGAAACCTGTCTTATAAAGAATGACTTTATGAATTTGAATGTTTATCTTGGGAAAAAAAAAGAGAGAGAGAGTTCAAAAGAGAAGGAAGGGCATCTGGATGGCACAGTCCATTAAAGCAACTGACCCTTGGTTTTGGCTCAGGTCTGATTTCAGGGTCCTGAGATCTACCTCCATGTTGGGCTCTGGGCTAGCATGGAGTCTGAGTTTCTCTCTCCCTCTCCCTCCATCCCTACCTCTCTCTTACTCTCTCTCTCTCAAATAAACAAATCTGAGAGAGAGAGAGAGAAGGAAAAAAATGAGGAGAGAGAAAAAAACACAAAAGACAGTTTCATTCATTATTAAATTGCTTATCAAACTGAACAGAACTGTGGCAAGTACCCAGAAAGGTCATATCTGCTGTTAAAAGACAAGAGTTAAATTTAGACCAAGACTTCTATATTCAGCTTCAATGTTCTTTCCACGGCCACTTCCAAGATGTATGATGGTTTTAAAATCAAGCAATCCTAAATTGAAATATGTACATCCTAACTTAACAGTGATTTGACTCAAGACAACCATGTAATCACTGTCAGTTGATTTCCTCATTTGCCAAAAGTGTGATAGCAAACCAGAAGACTGAGGTAAAGATTAAATGGGATAATTTATGTAAAATTCCAATTACAATGCCTGGCAGAGAGTAGAATTCTTTAATGAGTAGTTGATGATGATGATGATGATGATGATGATAATGATATAACTATCACCACATCAGGATAGAGACCAGAACTAGGACATCTCAGAAGTTACAGCAAGCCAGCTCTGTAATACAAGGAAGAATTTTCTAAACTTTCAGAGCTAATATTATCTTGGATGCAATTCTAAAACTGTGGGTTTTATTATTTATTTAATTGGAGGTTATTTTTCTCTTAATGGAAAAAAGAAATATGGTAAAATTTATGCTTTATAAATATAAATCAGTTGACATGGTTGAACATGTGTCATAGTCAAAAAAGAAGGAATCCGTTATATATACACCCGGGAATGGAATTCCAGAGCACAGCACAGACTTTCATTTTGTGTCATATTGGGTCCCAAAAATGCCTTCTCTTACCATCTCTACTTGGGAAGATACTCCATTTTTTAAAGACTCCATACAAAAGTCAAATCCTTCGGCATTATGATAAGTCCTTTTTACCTCAAAATAGAACTGATATATTTTCCACTACATTCCCAGAACACAAACTACATCTCATTATGATGTAGATATTTATGTTAAACACATCATGACATGCAATGTAAGTAGATGCTTCATAAAAAAAATCCATTGTTGGGATAAATCAACTGTTTAGATTATAGTGATAATGCAGAAAGGAAGGACAGAATAGGGTATTTGGCCTACCTGGATATTAGAAAATACTTACATTCTCTTTGGAAACTTTATTTTTACATTTCTTCACCAACATATTTAAGTGATTCTTTTATTTTATCTATTCTTTAACAAATATAATAAAATGGTAAAGTTAACACTGAGCTCATTGGTTTTATTTTTTTTTTATTTATTTATTTATTTTTTTTTTAAAGATTTTTTATTTATTTATTTGACAGAGAGAGATTACAAATAGGCAGAGAGGCAGGCAGAGAAACAGAGAGGAGGAAGCAGGCTCCCTGCTGAGCAGAGAGCCCGATGCGGGCCNTCTTCACCAACATATTTAAGTGATTCTTTTATTTTATCTATTCTTTAACAAATATAATAAAATGGTAAAGTTAACACTGAGCTCATTGGTTTTAATGTTTTCTCAAGGACTCTAGGAAATAAGGTACTCTACCATAATAGTATATCAGAATTTAATTTCAGTTCTTGCGCTGTTATTGCAAAATGAGCAACATTAATTACATCATGGTTTCATATAATACATTCATTTACTAAAGTGAGACCTAAGTACTCAGTACTCTCCAATCACTAAAGATCAACCAATAAGACATAACAGAGGTTAAAACAAAAGGATGCTATAGTGGAAGTTGAAACCGATTTTATTTCCATCATCCTTTTATATATGAAGTAGACCAAAAAAGGGTCTGATTTGGAATCAAATCAGTCTGAATACAGTTTTGAGTTTTGTCAACTGTGACAGGCTCTGTAACTTGGAAAGTTACCTGACAGTTTCTGATTTGTCATTCTCACAACTATTAAATGGGAATAACAATCATCTTTTTATTTCACAGGATTTTTGTGAGAATCAATTGTCCTTTATCCTCCCAAGCACTGAGGAAATGTCATTAAAATTGTCACTATTTTTCCTGTTTGAGATGGGAGGATTCACCTTCCACATGTGTTAGTCATATGCTGTATTGCATCTATATCTAATTTACTGAATTGAAAAGCTCCTAAAGACTAACAAGTTTTCATTCTTTTCATAGCGCCTACATCCCTAGCACAATGTCATACACAAACAGTTGATTAAGAAATATTTGATCGCCACATTATGGAATGATACAATAGAAACTATTTCAGATATGACTTTAACAACTTCAGAAATTGATACATATTGTGGGTGCTTACTAATAAACATTCATTGTTGAAATAAACCACCCAGATTAAAATAATGCTGCAGAAAGGACAGAATATATTTGACCTACCTATATATGTAGGTATATAGTTAAGAAACATTTTCTTAAACAAATTTATCTAGATAACTTATCTGCACATCATTTTGTTTATTACTTACATAATGCATACTCTGATCCAAGAGTATTTGAAATAACTTAATATTTTAACTCATTTAATAATCATAACAAACCTAGAAGCCATGGTGTTACTATTACTTCCGTTCTATAGATGAGAAAACTGCAGCACCAGAATCTGAATTTGGTCAGAGGATCTTCAGTTTCTGCTTTCCTAACCATTATATTATGATGTAATATTTAAAAAAATATAGCATCACTACCCTCTCAAAATACAGAGTGTAATTCTTCTGACTTTTGCAATAAATATATTAAGGTTATTGCAAGAAGCGCTGATAGGAAATTTACCTTTTCTACTATTAAGTGGCAACAGAACATACTTCATCCACAAATATTATCCCAAGGACAGCTCTGCTCCTTTTCCCTTAGGTGCTTAAACAAATCTTACAACATTGCTCACAAAATAAATGTTGGGAACCATTCAGTCTCATTTAGAACTGCTCAATGGTGAGTACATGCCATATAAGACTGCTCCCCCCGTAAATTGCTTCAAGTTATTAACTTTATTTCAGGTTATCATATATAAAGTAAACACCATTACTGACATGGAAGTTACTTCATTTTCTCATGTTTTCATTTACTTTCCACATGCTCGGGTGCTAAAATGGTGTTTCATGATAGAATCCTGGATCACACTGCTTCAGAACATTGCTTATTTATAATCCAAATAAAAGTTTTATGTTTTTAGCTATCACAACTGCACCTAATAAAATCAGTGATGTAAATATAGATTGTTTCTTTTTCTTTTCTTTCTTTTTTTTTTTGTTAGATTTTTATGGAATCAAAAGCTACTAATATATACTACCAACACACGGACAGACACTAAGGGAATTTTTGATTGATGTCATTCAAGAGGAAGGCAAATTATTCCAGAAAAAAATATTTCAGAAGCAAAAAGAAAAATGACTATTTTCTTAATTTCCCCCAAGGATGACATATAACTAGTACCATTCAAAATGTGTTTCAGAAAAATTAATACATAATGGATCCCTTAAGACATTCACAAACTTTAGTTCAAATAAAATCACCTGGAAGACTTATAACAAATTGCTGGAACCAACCCTCAGTGGTTCAGATTAAACTGGTCTTGGGGGACCTCTGGGGGGATCAGTTGGTTAAGTGTCTGCCTTCGGCTTGGGTCATGATTTCATAGTCCGAGGATCAAGTCCCACATCAGGCTCCCTGCTCAAGTCTGCTTCTCCCTTTCCTTCTGCCCCTTCCCCCACTTGTACTCTCTCTGTCACACTCACTCTCTCTCTCTTTCAGATAAAATAAAATAAATAAAGTAAAATAATAAAATGAAATAAAATAATAAAATAAAATAATAAACTGGTCTAGGTGAGCTTGAGAATTTACACTTCTTGTAAGTTTCTAGATGATCCTGATTCTCCTGTCTGCGACCTCACTTTGAGAGTCACTGCTTTAAGATTTCAGAGCTTCTTCTTATCTTGGAACTCTGCTGAGGAAAGGCCAGGAAACTTTAAAAAAAATTTTCTAATCATGAAAGAAACCATGTAGGCTGTCTTGCAAATAAGACCTTTGAAATATTTATATTATCTGAATGAATCATTTGCATTTTTAAGGTCAATTCAGGCATTATAACTCTTCTCATTTTTTTAAAAAATTCATTTTATAGTATCTGTTAACTACATTTGATAATGATTCATACCTTCACAGCTCTTACAGATGTATTAAGCAGGTTGTAAATATGTGGTTTAGTTTTGGTCATTTAAATACGTTGCTATGCACTTAAGGATGAATTGTTTCTTTTTGTAGTCATTGTTTGTATTTAAAAAACCAAGCTTATTAATTGTGTTCAATAATTTGTTCATTCAATAAATACATGGTAAACTTGTACTTACTTGTTAGATGCTGGTGTTATAGAATTAAAAGAGTAATAAATAAAATCTTCTCAACTGTAATTTACAATTAAGATTAAAAATAACTTTAAAATATAATATTTGAAGGGTACCTGGGTGACTTAGTTAAGCATCTGCATTCAGCTCAGATCGTGATCTTGGAGTCCTGTTTTAGAGCTTGGAGCTGTGCTCCCTGATCAGCAGGGATCCTACTTCTCCCTCTGTCCGCCCCCCTGCTCCTGCTCATGAGTGTGTGTGCTATCTTTCTCTCTCATAAATAAATAAAATCTTAAAAAAGTAAAATAAAATATAATATAATATTTGAGGTAGCATATTTGGTAAAGCAGGCAAAAAAGCCAGAAAGGAAATAAGAAATGTCTGGGATGTTGCAATTTCAGATTGGGTGTCAAGGGAAGGCTTTCCACAGAAAGTGTCAAGTTAAGGCCTCAAGGGTTTCATCTCACTTTCTGAATTTTAGTTTGCCAATGTTTACTTTTTTCTGATTTTTAAAAACATGGATTTAGAACTACCATATGATGCAGCAATTACACTTCTATATATCTATCCAAAGAAAACAGACATTAATTCAAAAAGATATAAGACTCCCTATGTTTGGGGCACCTGGGTGGCTCAGTGGATTAAGCCTCTGCCTTCAGCTCTGGTCATGATCTCAGGGTCCTGGGATTAAGCTCTGCATTGGGCTCTCTGCTCAGCAGGGAGCCTACTTCCCCTCCCCCCCCGCAGCCTGCCTCTCTGCCTACTTGTGATCTCTCTCTCTCTGTCAAATAAATAAATAAAATATTTTTAAAAAAAAAAAGAATCTCTATGTTCATTGCAGCATTATTTACAGTAGCCAAGATACGGAAGCATCCTAAGTGTCCACTGATAGATGAATGGACACACACACACTACTCAGACATAAAAAAATAATCAAAATCTTGCCATTTAATGACAACATGGATGGACCTTTTGAAAGATGTCAGATAGGGACAAATATCATGTGATTTCATTCATATGTGGAATATATACACTTATCAAAAACAGCAACAACAAACAGAAGAAAAAATCCAGACTCATAGATATAGGAGCAGAGTGGTGGTTGTCAGAGGGAAAGGGAGCTGGGATGGGTGAAGGGGACTAAGAGGTACCAACGTCCAGTTATAAAATAAGTAAGTCATGGGGATATAAAGCACAGCATGGAAAATAGTTGATATTATTGTAGTAATTTCATATGGCGACAGATGGTAACTAAACTTGTGGTAACCATCTTGCAATGTATGCAAACGTCTTATCAGTGTGCTGTACACATGAAACTAATATACTATTGTATTTCAATTATGCTTCAGTAAAAATAAAACAGAGTATGCATTAGTGAACTGGTCATTATTATTCTCCCCATTTTATAGACAAGGGAACTGAGGCTTAGAGTGATGAGTAATTTGTCTAAAGATACAATTTTAGACAAGTGATAGAGCTGAGATTTGAACTCAGATGTATCTGATTAAAGAGTTCTTCAAAATCGTACAGTAACATCTTCCATTTCCAAGACTTAAGTAAAGGGGCTCCTCTATAGTGAATGTTTATTTGTTTGTTTAAGATTTTATTTATTTTTTGTCAGAGAGAGAGAGAGAGAGCACAAGCAGGCAGAGTGGCAGGCAGAGGCAGAGGGAGAAGCAGGCTCCCTGCTGAGTGAGGAGCCTGAGGTGGGACTCGATCCCAGGACCCTGGGATCATGACCTGAGCAGAAGGCAGAAGCTTAACCCACTGAGCCACTCAGACGTCCCTATGGTGAATGGTTTTAATCACATAGTATTTTAACTGTTTATTTGGTTGTGCCCCCAACTAAATAATGAATCCCTTGAGGGCAGTCAGTGTGCCTTTTGTCTGCATCTACAGTTCCAGAGCAGTATCTGGCACATTATAAATCCTCAATAAATGCTACTGAATGAAAAAAAAAATCAAATTTTTTTTTGTTTTGTGTGTTTGTGTTCTAATTCCTTTAACCTTTACATGATAGAGAAGTTATNAAATGAAAAAAAAAAACAATCAAATTTTTTTTGTTTTGTGTGTTTGTGTTCTAATTCCTTTAACCTTTACATGATAGAGAAGTTATTTTTTGAGTGGTTACTTTTGAAAATTTACATGCCTTTTTAAAAAAGGATTTATGTATTTATTTGAGAGAGAGACGAAGAGAGCATGTGCAGGGGCACACACACACGTGGGGGAGGGGCAAGATGGAGAGAATCTTCAAGCAGACTCCCCAGGGGCCTGGGCCTGAATCTCAGGATTCTGAGATCACGGATAAAACCGAGAGTCCGATGCTTAACCAACTGAGCCATCCAGGCACCATTTTTCCCCCTTGGAAAATTTACATGATTTTTCTTTTTATTATTATTATTTTTTACCTGCTTTTTAAAAAATGTCTAAAATCAAAGTCTTGGCAGCTTCAGCCCATAATACTTAACTCTACTCATTCAGGAAATTTGGGAATTTTTAAACCCACAAATAAGACTTTTGAAAAAATAAAATCACGAATGTTTTNCATTAACTCTACTCATTCAGTAAATTTGGGAATTTTTAAACCCACAAATAAGACTTTTGAAAAAATAAAATCACGAATGTTTTACTTTGTCAGGTTTATCAAAGCATAATTTACATCCATAATGTTCACTCTTTTAAGTTTCTAGATCAATGAGTTTTATAAAGTGTATACAGATATGTAAGTACTACCACAATCAAGATACAGAGCAGTCTGTCACCTGAAAATGTTCTCTTACGGCCCTTTGTAGTCAATCTCCTTTCCCCAGGTCTTGGTGACCATTGACCTGTGTTCTGGCCCTATAGTTTTGTCTTTTCCAAAATGTTATTTAAATGGAATCATATAGTACGTAAACTTTCAATTCTGGCACCTTTCTCTTAGCATAATACTTTTAGGGTTCTTTTAGGGTTCTTCCATATTATTGCATGTGTCAGTACTCTTTTATTTTCTTTTTATTGATATAACTAATATTCAATTGTATGTGTGCACCACAACTTACATATCCATTCATCAGCTGAAGGACATTTGGGTAGTTTTCAATTTGGAATAATCATGAAGAAAATTGCTATGCATATTTTCGACAGGTTTTTGTGTAGACAATTGTCTTCATTTCAGTAGGATAAATACTTGAGAGTAGGATTGCTGAGTCATATAGGTGTAGGTTTAACTTCATTAGAAACTGACAAATTGTTTTCCATATTGGTTGAACCATTTTATATTCCCACTAGCAATGTATAAGAGTTACAATTGTTTTGCATCTTCATCAGCACTTGGGATTATTATTTTTTTCCTAGCTATTCTAATAATAGTGATATTTAATGGTATTTAATGGTGAATATCTATTTAATGGTACATAATGGTATTTCATTTTAGTTTTAATTTGCATTTCCATAATGACTAATAAAGCCAATTGACTTTTCATGTCCTTATTTGCTATCTATATCTCCTCTTTGATGAAGTCTCTGTAAATAGATTTTGTCACATAATATTTTTAATTTCTGAGGAACTATAACGAGATATGAATATTTTTAAAAGAATTTTACTACCCAAGTATAAGTAATAACCTCATAATTAACATTACATCATTATAATAAATAATTCAGATCTAAATAATAAAAAAAGGTTAAAGTAGAAATGAGGATATATCTCAGAGATCAAGAATCACTACCTATAAAACTTCAACAACTAATAAAAATCAGCCAGTTTCCAACCACATAAAAACCCCTCTGATTCCTATTACTTCATACTTGGCCAAACACTTATAAGAATTAAATCTGACAGTTAAAACCATCATGTGTTTCAAGCATTTCACACTAAACTGCTACAACTGTTCCCTAAGGGACTGACCTGGAAATCCACTTACTTTCTTTTACTTCAAACAACAAATAAGAAAAATGTATTCCACTCATATTAAATTACTGAAATGTTTAAATTTTTATGTAATATCACAAACAGCATATTACTGGCAATGAACTGATTACAAGCACTAATCAGATACCAAGTTATTCTTTGATAATCAAGTGTTAAATATCTGTAGGACCAGGGATATTGAAAGCTGGCATGAAATTATGCCCTTGTAAATTATTAAATATGTGATAAGCTTATATTGACTCTCAGGGCTTGATATCTTCATTTATATTGATATCAATATCTACCTCAAAGGGTTATTTAAAATGTAAAATTATTCTCTAGACTAAATACTGATACTAAAATATTAATAGTATTTCTATTCATAATGGTTAAAACTATGAAATTCACATCCCTCAGTAGGATGTAATTTTGTTTAACGGAATAGTGGACACAAAGTTTGGTGGGTTATACACAATGCTTCCATCATAAACACATGCACAGTCTTACGAATCATAGAGAATAACATAAAAGACTTAAAATAACATAAAATTTTTGTGATATTATAGAAAATAATAATGAAATTCTAAAGAATATAGACAATGAAAATCTTCCAACTATCCATTCCTCCCTACCCATTTTGTAATTACTTATGTTCTAAGAGAAACAATTTTTAATCTCATATTTTGCTGAATAATTACAAAGTGAAATTACAGAAATTTTCCCTCTAATGAGACAGTAAGAGGAAAGATGAATAAGAATAAAATAACAAACCATAAGGGACTCCTAATCTCAGAAAACAAACTGAGGGTTACTGGGGGTGGGAGGGTAGGGATAGGGTGGATGGGTTATGGACATTGGGGAGGGTTTGTGCTTTGGTAAATGCTGTGAAAGATGTAAGCCTGATGATTCACAGACCTGTACCCCTGGGGCAAAAAATAAAAAAATAAATAAATTAAAAAAAAGAATAAAATAACAGAGCAAGAAAGAAAAGAAGGAATTACAATTTTTTTCTACAAAAAGTTAGTGAAAATGTTTAAAAATTTTAACTTAGCCCGTTACGGTAAACATTCATCAAATACCAATTATGAACCATCAGCTTTATAGGTAACTGGAATTAACATCATTAAACCTGCATTTATCCATGAGAAGACTAGATGGTCTGAGAGATCTTGCTTTCATAAAGTATCTGTTTGATGGGTAAACTGTAAGAAACATATTTAATGTATTACTGAGCTTGCAAGAAATCTCCAAAGGCAAATACACGCGCGCGCGCGCGCACACACACACACACACACACACACACACACACACACTATGTTAAATCAATACCCTGAAAGAAACACAAAGTCTAGGCTACCGTGGAGGAATTGACAAGCATATTGGGAACCTAGAATCTCATTTTTTTTAGTCACATAAGGAGTATAGTAGTCTTGGGGCGCCTGGGTGGCTCAGTGGGTTAAAGCCTCTGCCTTCGGCTCAGGTCATGATCTCAGGGTCCTGGGATCGAGTCCTGCATCCAGCTCTCTGCTTGGCAGGGAGCCTGCTTCCTCCTCTCTCTCTGCCTGCCTCTCTGCCTACTTGTGATCTCTCTCTCTCTCTCTCTCTGTCAAATAAATAATATTTTTTTTAAAGAAAGGAGTACAGTAGTCTAAACTCTGCTTGCATTATTGAGAGCAGTTGAGTTCAAGGCTCTAAAAAATAAGTCAAGATACTTAAAATGAGTAATTACATATTATAAAAGGTTGAGCTGTAAAAACCCTAGTTACAGGCAAGAAAGAACCGATAAGAAATCCACTTAAAAATTAAAAACACCAATAATAACACTCTCTGCTGTAGTTTGTAACCATAGACTTTCTCTTACATGGGCCATAGGCACTGCATGCATTAACACACACTACTAACACTTTCTAGGAAGCTCTAAACTGAGATAGCCAATTAAAGTAGAATCAGATAGTGAATCTGCAGCAAATCTTCTTTAAGATAAAAGCATGACTAAGGCAAGTTCCTCAGTATTCCCGAGGCTAAGTTTAAAAAATTCATAATTATATAACCAAGCATGAAGAAACAAGCCAAAACAAGCCAAACAAGCCTAAGACAAAGAGATCATCATTAATAACTAACGAAAGAGTTTAAGTCTTCATGACCCAAGGTTTCATACATTAAGTTATGAGATTAATAATACAAAATGTTTATGTAGTAAAGACATCAAGATAAATATGTTATATAAAAAAGTAAGCACCAAAGGACTATGTTACAAAGATATGAAAAAGAGCCAATAGAATCTCTTGAAATAAGTTAAATAATTGTAAACATTAAAAGCTAATAGAATATGTTATCTTTTTAAAAGATTTTATTTATTTGACAGAGAGAAAAAGAGATAGAGAGCACATGCAGGGGGAGCAGCAGGCAGAGGGAGAAGGGGAAGCAGGCTCCCCACTGAGCAGAGCGCCTGACCTGGAGCTCTGATCCCAGGACCCTGAGATCATGACCTGAGCCAAAGGCAGAAGGTTAATGGACTGAGCCACCCAGGCACCCTAGAATATGTTATATAACTGAATAGAGACACATAAAGAGACGATTAGTAAACTAGAAGCCATTCAGAAACCCTCAATAGACGAATAACTACATTAAATAGAAAACGTTTACAGAAAAGATGAAATAAAACTTGAAGTAATGTATCATTTCTTTCTAAATTGATAGTTCAGGTTCTAAAGCCCCAACATGATCTAGTGATGAAATTTGACAGTTTGATACCAAAAATCTTTTGGAAGCAGAAAAATCAAGAAAATGTAAGAATAAAGTGGAAATGATTTGTCTTGATGGATACCAAGTTATGTTATAAAGACTTATAAACACACAGTAATTAAATAGTTTGAAGCTACTGTGAATAGATAATTCAAAGAGATTAGAGAGCTCAGAAATAGATGTATGGATATGAGGAAACTATATAAGACAGGTTGTTCACTGAAGATTGCTTTTCAATGCATTATTATGAAAATGGTCTGACTGAACAGGTTATCCATAAAGAAGTAAATCAAATTGGATCGTGATCTCATACTTTACATACACAAGAATAGTTTCTATACTTTAAAATTAAAAGCAGAATATTGAAAATGTTTGTACTGCATTTAGAAGACTATCACTGTGACCTCAAAATTAGCAAGATTTCTTTAAATCAGAAAGAAATAACAAAATAAAAAGAAAAAACAGAGAGGATATATTTACTAATTTAAACACATTAAAAATTCAAAGCTATGTCATCAAAGTCACCCATTAATAAAAGTATAAAAAGCAACCCAAGCAAGAGAAATTACTTGCAATGCATAAAATCAAGAGCAGCAATAAAAATATGTAGAACTTTTTTAAAAATGGCAACTGAACAAAACCAGAAAATAAGTAAAAGTCATATAAATAAACATTTCAGAGAACAGAAGTCACCAGTGGCCAAAAAACAAAAGTCACCAGTGGCCAAAAAACAATTTTTTTTAGAAGTCTCAAAGTCATTAAGTCAGGAAAATATAAACCACATCATATACTCTTGGAAACCCAGTATACTGGCTTTTATTTCTTTTATTTTTACATTGATAATGTCAAGTGTTGTTATAGAAGTAGAATTCTCATTATTCAGGGCTATGCATACTGTCACATTGCTGAATGTGATGATATGCACATTCCATGGTATACAATTGTTTTTTTCTTACTTATCATTGATGTATAGTGTTTTAGAAAATGAACATGTCACCATACAACAGTATAGAATATAAAATGTTATGGATTCTACTAATATATTTATTTACTGGAATTATATCTATAGAATATGCAAAGATCTTCTATTTTCACTATTTGAAAACTCAAGGAATAATTTCATGTATATGTTCACTTTTTTATTCACCCAAATGTCTATTAACTACTGAATGCCAGGGCTTTTTTTTTCTTGAAAGGGTGTATATCGTGGAATGATTCATAGAAAATTTCTTACCTTTGTGGAGCTTATATTATGATGGGAGTGAGGTAGACTGCACTTTTTTCCCAATAGATTAATTACAGTATTACGTTAGGTGTATGTTTGGATGTAATGAGAAGTATGAAAAATAAGAACAGGGCAAGGGGTTTGGGAATGCTGGGAAGACTTCTGTTTGTTTAATGGCAATAGACTCCCATGGGCACTCGTAAGATATGGGATTGCTGACTTAGAACATATCTTCAATATTCAGTCAAATTCTTTATGTTCTTGAACTGTGGTGTCATAGATTAAGACGAAGTCCTCAGACATCAAAAATATTTTAAAAAGTGTAAGTATCTAAGTTTCAAGCTTCTTATTCTATTCTAACCACCCGAACCTCCAAAAAATGTTTAAAATGAATAATTAATATTAAGTGCCTCAAGTCCTGGATAGTAGAAAAACCCAAAAATATGTATGTTACATTAGAACAGCAATATACATGAAAATAAAAATTGTTCATTGAGGGGATTTGAGGTGTTGAGTGGAATCATATGAAGTTTAAGTCCTAAAAATAATTTTCCAACTATAACTTTCCATTTGAGTTTGTAGTTGTGAATTGGAAAGTGCACTAAATTTAGGGACCTGCAAGTAAGTGAAAATAACCTCAAGAACTTTCATCCCCTTAATTAAAAAGAAGAAAAAGGAAGAGGAGGAGGAGAAGAAGAAGGGTCAGCAACCCCAGCAGTAGCAGAAGGGGAAAGGGGTATGCTTGAACTGATTCTCAAGGATTATTCCCCCTTTTATTTATTGTTACTAATTTATTTAAGTCCTAAACATTTCATTTATAAATTACTCCTATTCACCAGAAACTGTCCTTGATGTTATTTGAAAACTGGGAGCTGGGCTTAGGGAGTTTTCATTTCCATGTTATTATTCAATGGTTTCTATGAATGGTCCACATCTGTTGTACAAGGTCCTAGATAGTCTGCCTCTTGCCTTCTTTTTGGAGTTTATCTCTATTCATTCTCTTCATCCACATGAAGAAACTCATGAACAAATCATAATCTTTCCTATGCCAGAGCTTTACACCTATTTATCAGACCTCACTAAAATGTCATCTCAGAAGATTCTTTCTCTCACCCTTACTGAAATTGTCCCATCACTCTCTATCCATTTAGACTGATTTCATTTTTCAGATAGCATTTATAGCTGAAATTATATTACGTATTTATTTATTTGGGCTTTAAGATGTAATAAAATAAAACAGACATAAAAATGATGAATGTATTATTTTAATTGCTTATAATATTCATTGATTATTCATAATACAAATTGGACTCAATCACCAAAAAACAAAAGGTATCCCATCTAAGATTTTTAAAATGATTATGATACAGTATGGCAGGTACAATAAAACAAAGTAAATAATACATGCTTCCATTGTGCTAGGCAACATCTCATAGTTTTAGGATTTAATAACTTAAGATGGATGATGTTGATGGTAGAAAAGTACTGAAATAATTGAGCAGAATCATAAGCCCCTAATCAATTTTTTGGAATATTTCTATCATTTATATGTAAGATTTTATAAAATTCACAAATGATTTGGCAAGGTAAAAAGTGGAATGCACAGACAAACAAAAAAATTCCTGTTGTTTACTTGACACTATAAGGACCTTGAAAATTAAAAAGACCACATTGTGGTTTGGAGAAATCTTCAGGGTTCATAAAGGTAATAATTTTAGGAGTTGGCTATTAAATTTATTGATTACTCAAGTTTTGAATGAAAAATTCACTCCATTATTCTTCACTGTTGGACATTTTACTGCTTATCAGTATCTCCCCCAGTGTATAGAGAAATGAAGTAAAAAAGATGCATAACTTTACCAACTGCACAGAACAGAACAGGAAGTTTACAAAAATAGTGACGAAAACATTGAAAGATCTGGCTAAAGTTAGTCTTCAGAATATTCTGGCAATTTATTCTCCAAGCTGTCACCATTCCCAATTTCCATAAAGAATTAAGAGCTACCTAAATTAAAAAGAAGATCAAAACCAAATCACTGCAAGTTTCAAATGCATTTTATCAAGTCAGATCAATGCAGTAATTTTGAGGAGAGATAATTCATTGGAAGCCATTTAAATAAAAGAATGCTTACCAGGCCTATGTAAGGATCAGGGAGGAGGCTGGGACTATTACATAGGGAAATTAGAAGGAAATGATCCAGAGGGCATATCAAAGAGGATCTGCTTATAACCCTAAGGGAGAAACCCCCTTAAGATTAGAGATTACGGTTTCCATAAAAGGGGAACTTTTTACTTCTACTTTTCTCATAGTAAATTATAATTAAAAGTGATTATTTACACAAGAAAAATGATGTACATTTATTTACTATAGTCTTAAAATAAGTAGGAGTTTGATCTATGGCTTCAGTGAAAAAGAACAATTGTGATAATTTTCTGAAGCTATAAAGTATGTGTAAATCTAATTATAAACAGACTAACAAAGGTGTTATCACTTTTTCAATATCTCCTCAACTCTTTTCCACAAAAATCTATTTGGAAAATTAGTAAAAAACATAACATCCCATGCTGAAGAAAAAGATTAACCCTGAGGCTTCTAGTAACAAAACAGTTTGTAAATATGTATTTCCTTCAAATTTTGTAAATATAAATGTAAAATCTTGGTTTACAATATAATGTTGATAATAAAAAATAGATTATACAATTAAAAAAAATAATAATAAAAATAAAATAAAAATAAAAATCAGGAAAAAAATATATGTAATCAATGGTCACAATAAAACTGTCAGCTCCTGGATTCTGCTTAATGACAGCTATAAGATTAGTGAAATAGATAAAAAGAAAAAAAAATCTAACAAAATTCTTTAAAATTCCATAGAAATGAAAGCACTTCTTTTTAAGGATCCATAAAAAATTCAAACACTGATGTTATAATCAATTTAAATGATTGACTCACAAGATATCATGGCATCATTCATTTTAAATTTCAAATATAAACTGGATCAAGTAAACTATTGTGTTTGACAGAACACAGACAATACAGAGTAAAAGCAATAATTAGCAATTTTTATTGCCCTGAAATATGAATCTGGGCTATCGTCATTCTAAATCACTGTGGCATTTGATTACAGGAGCTCAAAGAATAAACTATCAATCCATTCAACTACTAGATTACTATATTGTACATAATGAAGACATAAGAGGTACTTATTTAAATTGTTTCTGTGTAATATTAATGTATATATAATTATCAGGTAATTCAATTTACCATATTTGAAACCAAGGAATTTTTGTGGATCTTACCAAATATGAAAAAAAAACTCTCTCAATAATTAAGATAGTTCTGCTTCAGAGAATTCTGCGTAGAAGAATAAGCTATCATGACACCATGAAAAGTTGACAATTTTGAAAACTTAGACTTTAATAACTACATGAGTTTTCTCTACTTAATTCACCAGATGAGCCTGGGAAACATGGGGATTTCAATAACATGATGATTCCAAGAATCTGGATGTTACCTGAATTTCTGTTTTTACTTTCTTCTTTTAATTTTGAAAGAAACAGAGGACAATATACCATGAAATTTCTATGGTTAGCCCTAACTCATGATTCCAAAATATGTTGAGATAGCCTCTAATATGTTTGACTTTTATAATGATGTTTCTATTATAAAACAGTATTAGATTTATAGAAAATTGAAAATATAGTACAGATTGTTCCTGTATACCCCACATCCAGTTTCCCCTATTAAAATATTACAGAGCCTTAGCACTATGCATTTCAAATCACCTATGTCTTCTCTGGGTTTGATAGTACATTTCCTTTTATTGCTGAATAATATTCCACTATATATGTGTACACTATTTATACATTCATCTATTGAAGGACATCTTGGTTACATCTGTTTTGATGATTACGAATAAAGCTGCCATAAACATTCATGTACAATGTTTTTGTGGATATAAATTTTCAAATAAGTTGAGTAAATACCTGGGGATATAATTAAAGGGTCCTATGATACAGTTCATTTAATAAGAAACACCCAACTGTCTTTAAAGGGCTGTAACACTTTGATTCCTAACAGCAAATGAATGAGAATTACTATTGCTCTGCACACTTACCAACAGTTGAAGTCAGCTTTTTTCAAATTTTAGCCATTCTAACAGGTATATAGATAGTATTTAATTGTTCATTTAATTTTAAATTACCTACTGACAAATGATGTTGAGCTTCCTTTCATATAATTAATTGGGCATCTCTTCATCATTTTTGGTGAAGTGTCTGTTCATATTTTTGTCCATTTTTAAAAGGATTTGTTTTCTTATTGTTGAATTTAATAGTCCTTTGATAATTATGGATACAAGTCCTTTAGTAGACATACGTTTTGCAAATACTTTCTATTAATTTGTGGCGTATCTTTCTCTTAGTAGTGAGTTTGACAGACCAAAGGTTATTTAACTTTAATAAAGTCCACTTTATTATTTTTTTCTTTCAAAGATTATGTTTTAAGTATGGTATCTAAAACCTGATCACCATATCATTTTTTCCTATGCTTCCTTTAAGAAGCTTTATAGTTTGCTTTTGCATTTAGGCCTATGATCTATTTCAAGTAAATTTTATGATGTCTGTATTTAAATCTTTTTTTGCTGTTGTTTATTTTTTTTTGAAATTAGACCTTCAATTTTTCCAGTATTATTTGTCAAAAATACTATTCCTTTATACATTAAATTAACTCTGCTCCTTTTTCATACATAAGTTGATATATTTTTGTTGGTCTATTTCTGGACTCTTCTGTTTCCTTGACCTATTGCAATGGTCTGAATGTTTGGTAATCCCAAATTTCATACGTTGAAACCCTAACCCCCTAAAATTATGGTATTAGAAGGTAGAACATTGGGAGTTGCTTAGGTCATAAAAGTGGAGCCCTCATGAATAGGACTAGTACCTCATAAAAGAGTCTCCAGAAAGATCCTTTGCCTTCTTGCATTATTCGAGGATGTGTGAGAAGGCACCAGCTATGAACCTCGAAACGGGTGCTCACCAGAACGGCACCTTGAACTTAGACTTCCAGCCTCCAGAACTGGCAAAATAAATTTCTGTTATTTATAATGTACCCAGTGTGTGGTATTTTGTTATAGCAGCCTAAGCAGATGAAGACACCTATATATGTATTGTTTTTTTCCAATATCATACTATCTTCATTACAGTAGCTCTATAGTAATTCCTTTAATATGGTAGTTTAAGTCTTCCAAGTTTGTTTTCCTTCTTCACATTGTGTTAATTCTTCTAAGTGTTTTACCTTTCTATATTTAGAAGTTTAGAATCAGTTTTTTTTTATATAGTAAAAAAATAGCTTTCTTAGGAAAATGAGATAACAAGCCACAGCTTCGGAGAAAATACTTGCAAAATACGTATCTTACAAAGGACTATATCCAAACATGGAAGGAAGGAAGGAAGGAAGGAAGGAAGGAAGGAAGGAAGGAAGGAAGGAAGGAAGGAAGGAAGAGGGAGAGAAGAGAGAAGAAAACTTCTTAATACTCAATAAGAAACAAGCTGATTTAAAAATGGGCAAAAGCTCTGAAGAGACACATCACTAAAGAAGGTATATAGTTGGAAAATAAGCATATGAAAAACTGTTCTATATCATATGTAGTCATATAATTTCAAATTAAAACAAGATAGCACTACACACATTAGAGTGTCCAAAACCCAAAACACAACATCAATTGCTGGCAAGAATGTGAAGCAACAGGAACTCTCATTCATTCCTGATGGAAATGCAAAATGGTATAGATACTTTGTGAAGACAGTTTGGAACTTTAATACAAAACTAAATACATTTTAACCTATAATCAATCAACCACTCTTTTCGATATTTACCCAAATGAGTTGAAAATTTATATCCACACACACAAAAAATGCACATGAATGTTTATGGAAAATTTATTCATAATTGCCACAACTTAGAACCAACTGAGATGTCCTTCAGTAGGTATATAGATAAACTGTGGTACATCCACATAACTGAGTATTATTTAGCACTAAAAAGAAATGAGTTATCAAGCTATAAAAATACATGGAAGAATCTTAAATGCAAGTTACTAGTGAAGGAATCCAATCTGAAAGGGATATATACTGTATGATTCTAATTATAGGATATTCTGGGAAAAGAAAAACAATAGAATTAGTAAAGAATGTCAGTGGGTTGCCAGGGTGGAAAGGGAGGATGAATAGGCAGAACACAGAGAACTTTTAGGTCAACGAAATTATTCTCTATGACACCATAATGGCAGACACAGGTTAATTATACATTTGTTCACACCTGTAAAATGTACAACATCAGGAGTGTAAACTATGGATTTTAGGTGATTAAGATGAGTTAATGTAGGTTCATCGATTATAACAAATGTGCCACTCTGGTCTAGGATTTTGATAATGGGGGAGGCTCTGCATGTGTGAGGCTCTGCATGTGCATATGGGAAATCTCAGTATCTTCTGCTAAATTTTGCTGGGAGCCTAAAACTTCTCCGAAAAATGAAGTCTATTTTAAAAAGTAGCTTGCCCTGATTTTGATTGGGATTACACTGAACCTGTAGATAAAATTGGGAAGAATGACATGTAAATAATATTGAGTTTTCCTACCTATGTACCTGGCATATTTCTCCACTTACTTAGATCACTTTATTTCTTTCATTTAAGTTGTATTCCTTTCACTTATATAGATTCCGCAAATATTTTGTTAAATTTACACCTAAGTGTTTCATTTGGTTGGTGATACTGTAAATGACTTAGTGTCTTTATTTTTTTATTTTTTATAATTTTTTAAGATTTTATTTATTTATTTGACAGAGAGAGAGAGAGAGAGATCACAAGCAGGCAGAGAGGCAGGCAGAGAGAAAGGAGGAAGCGGGGTCTCCGCTGAGCAGAGAGCCCTATGCGGGCCTCGATCCCAGGACCCTGAGATCATGACCTGAGCCAAAGGCAGAGGCTTTAACTCACTGAGCCACCCAGGCACCCGACTTTGTGTCTTTAAAGTCAAATTATAATTATTCATTGAAGAGTATGGGAAAGCAAATAACTTTCGTGTATTATTCTTGTAAGCTATATTGTCTTGTAACTTTGCTTATAATGCTGGAAATTTTCTTGTCAATTTATTGGGATTTTCTACTTATGAAATATTGTCATCTACAAATAAACACAGTGTATTAGGATTCTTCAAAGAAACCGACTTAATAGGATATATATATATGTATATAAATATATATATACATGTATATGTGTGTATTATATATCCTCTCAAAAGCTATAAATTAAGTTTAATAAAGATGAAATATTCTCAAAAGTCTTAATGTTTCTATTTTACTGCATTTGTTCTTTAACACCTCGTTTTCTGGGCGCCTGGGTGGCTCAGTGGGTTAAAGCCTCTGCTTTCGGCTTAGGTCATGATCTCAGGGTCCTGGGATCGAGGCCCGCATCGGGCTCCCTGCTCAGTGGGGAGCCTGCTTCCCCCTTCTCTCTGCCTGCCTCTCTGCCTCCTGTGATCTCTCTCCCTCTGTGAAATAAATAAATAAAATCTTTAAAAAAAAAAAATAACACCTCGTTTTCTGACCTCTCTAGTTTTATGTGGACATCTGAATAATTACTTTTTTTTTCTTTTCTTGCATATCAGTGGTATTTCTTCTCTAGTGTCCTTCCTATTCTCTTTCCTCTTGACTATGGTCTTCCTTCAATACACCACCCCAGAGTTTATGCCTTACATCTCTTTCTATTATAATGAATTACTACTGTATCCAACCTCATTGATGTGTTGATAAGATGTTAGTGAGGGAAAGTATTCTATTACCTGATGATGAAATCAGTCTTTCAGTGTGGCTGTATCTCTCGTCTGTGACTTTTATAAATGTTTCTCTAGTGGTAGAGTTTTCCTTCTATTTTCAGGAGTAATAAGAAAGCTAGGGTATCCATTAGTAAGAGATATATCCTCATCCTACAGCCCTAGAAATAGGCTTTTGTAAAAATTTTTCCCCTTGAGATTAGTCTTTGTTATGGAGAATGCTCTAGGTGTATAAGTAAAACACACCGTAGAGTTGGTTCCCACTAAGACAGCCTACCCATAGGAGTGTCCACATTCTTAGCTAGCCTTCACTCAGTCTCCAGGAATTTGTCTCAATTACTATTTATGTGTTCCTACCTATTAATGGCTCACTGGCTTCTGTTCCAGGTAAGAAAATCCAAATTGTAATTTATTCAAATCAATAAATTTAATTATCAAATTTATTGATCTAAAGAAATTTTTACTTGTAACTTTTTGGATAAAAACTTTTTTTTTATTTTGGTAAAAACTTTATTTTGGTTAATAACTTTTTTCCCCACTTAATAAAACATTCAACAGTTACAGGACTAATCTTGAGGCACCTCTCTCTCTCTCTCTTTTTTTAAGATTTTATTTATTTGACAGAGAACAGAGCAGGCAAAGGGAGAAGCAGGTTCACTGCTGAGCAGAGAGCCTAACTCGGACTCAATCCCAGGACCCTGGGATCATGACCTGAGCCAAAGGCAGAGGCTTTAACCCACTGAGCCACCCAGGCACCCCTTGATGCACAGCTCTTATCATCTTATTGCCTTGTTTAAATCTTTAAAGCTCCTCACTGCCTACAGAAGGAAATAACCAAGTTTAAGCAATTTCCCACATCATTTTTTGCTCAGTTTTATATCTCTGGCCCTCTGACTCAGCTGAGCCTCCTGTTCCAGAATTTTAATTTTTTCAAGTTCCTGTCTCCTTCTTGGTAGGTCCATTCTTACCCTTGTTGCTGTCACCAATTTTAGCTATACTTTGATGACCAACCTCATTCCAATTTTTCCATAGAGGCTTTTCAAATCCCTTGGGGGGGGTGAGGGGGGACACCAAAACAAAAACAAAAACAAAAACAAACACTTCATTCTTTTTTTTTTTTTCTAAATACCCAGGATATTTTACTCATAACTCTCTGATGCCTGGGGCTTCTTCTATCAAATCTTATGGTTATTTATCTCATGAATTATTTCTTTTACTAAGTTCTATGCCCCTAGAAGTCAGGGATAACTGTCTAATCCATCTTTATAATCTCCAAATCACCAAGTAAACTTCTTTACCTAGAATATCTGTAATAATTATGTTCTGAAGGAGTAAAAATAAAATAATTGATTTTGATTCTTTTTAGAAAATTATCCCCATTTATTTTAATTCTGCATGCCATAGTTAATATAAACAATTATAAATGTGACTCTTGGTTCATGTATTGAAACCAAGACAAATGGCAACATTTCAATATTTCCTTCATTTGTCAGTAATAGTTTTATGATTTTTAATTCATTTTTACTTATATATTTAAAAAGTACTTGAGGGCGCCTGGGTGGCTCAGTGGGTTAAAGCCTCTGCCTTCGGCTCAGGTCATGATCTCAGGGTCCTGGGATCGAGGCCCACATCGGGCTCTCTGCTCAGCGGGGAGCCTGCTTCCCCCTCTCCCTCTGCCTGCCTCTCTGCCTCCTTGTGATCTCTCTCCCTCTGTGAAATAAATAAATAAAATCTTTAAAAAAAATAAATAAAAATAAAAAGTACTTGGAATTAAATATTGCAAACTTAACATAGCATGTTTCCTGATTTCCTACTAAAGTGACTTCAAAGGCACAAAAATAAAAGCATACAAGGACACATATAGTGCAGATCAGAGCAAAAAAGACATATCAACAGAATTTCTGTTGTTGAAAATTAGATGCATATGTGATGTGACTTAGCAGATCAGAGGTATATGAACCTTAATCCTGCAGAGTTGGAGTGGGTGTAAAGCAAGCAAATTTGACTGACAGGACATTGTAAAGGCTCAGGAATTGTTAGCACACACAAAAAATTACTTTTATGTTTTATCTTATACATTTAAACAATGAGTTTAAAGCTTCTCTTGATCAGAGTTTGTCCTTATCCTTGCCCCCTGAAACCAACAGAATGTTGCAAAAATGATGGGTCATTAAAAATTGTTATATCTTTCTATTTTTTTAATTAGAAAAATATTGAATGGCATTTAATGGACTTCAATTCAAATCACGCCTTCCAGTGCCCACAATTTTTTCTTCTCTTGGTTTAATTTTTTTCTCCTTTTTGAATAATTCACATATTACTTCATAGAGAAAATGATATTAGATAGTATATTCAAAATCACTTTGGAAAATAGTTGAAGATCTTATCAAAATTGAAGAAAAATTTGACATATTAATTTCTTCTACATGGCACTCAATTACGTAGTTTGGTCTGAGCTCTCAAAATAAGTATAAACTAATGTCACCCAATCCTTATTTTTTGTCTTGCAATGTGTTCAGAAGTTCATTTATTCTCACATTTTGTATCAATTTATGCTTGTGCTACTGAAACATAAGCCTGTCCTCTTCAAAGTAGTGAATCCCAAATTTCCACTATCAACTTACTTCTTATAAAATATTTTATTTCCATCAATACATAATGTGATCCAAGGTGTACTCTTACCAAGGTCTCTTATCTCAGTAATTTCAAATGCCATTTAACTTAGGTAGCTATTGTTAGATGTTCTCTTTCTTTCTTTCTCTGACTACTGATCCCTTCTAACCAGCTTCTTTTACTCAGTAGCTGCCAACCTTCTCCTCCCTATTACTAAAAGTGATTTTCTCCCTGCTCGCATAAGTCAGTGATGAGAAAAATATCATGAATGATATCTGCACTATATCTTCCTCCACTTCTCTCCCTTTTTACTTACCTCTTTGTCTCTCTGTCTCTCTCTCATACACACACATAAATACTACCCCATTTTCTCTCAGAAAATTATTTCTTAGATTTAATAAAGAGTTAATGTCTATTCAACCTTATCACCTCCACCCATCCCTTCCAATCCATCTGCATCAAAAGTCTGCAGTAATAATTAGAATATATATAAAAAGGTACAAATATCAGCTCAAGAGCATTAAATGCACTCTAATAAAGATGAAAATATTCTCAAAACAATTTTAATGTTTCTATTTTATTTATACTAATTAAATGTTTGTTAATGTATGAAGAGATGATCTCAGTTAAGCAAAATATTCATCAATCAGGTCATTTTATTCCCAAACCAAATTATTTCCAAACAAGTAACCAATGAAATCTATTTCTAAAATTTATTCCTGAGAAACAGAGCATGATGCGACATTCAACAAATCTTTGTAGTTTCTTCCATTTGCATAATAACTTTTTAGGATTTAACCCCTAAATATGTTGACATCAGTCTCAAATTCTCATTCTGTTATGTAATGCCCCTACATATATCTCCTGAAACTGTTGCTTAGTGATGTTCAATATTCATGATCAGGCTTTGGTAAAACTGCCTATAACATTTAGCTCAACATTCTTATCAATATTTTCTCTACTTGAAACTGTCTCTCCACTGAGAATATCTCTTCCACTAAAATCTTCTCAGTGGTAGCTATTTCCTCCATTGCACTCTTCCTGCAAAAGCCTGGGTGGCAGGGAGAAAGGTTGGGGGAGGTGAATGGGAGGGTAGTTGTTCCTCTGGAGTCTCAGAAATTGTCACAAGACCTGTAAATCATTGCTAAGATCATGCTCTCTCTTCCTCCTCCTTCCTAAAATTTCATGGTTTTGATAATAATCTTCAGGAATTAGTCATCCTTGTTATACTCACCATCTTCCTCCATAATTAATATCTTTTTCTTACTCTTTTGTGTGTCCTCTTATTTCTTTAAAACTTATAACCACAACAACTCTTATAAAAATCCTTGATAATTTTATTGTCTACATTGATGACTTTTGATCTTGGTGTCTCACTCAGCTCCTCCATGTCCTTTTCTCCAATGGGTTTGCTCTCCACATACTTCAGCTACTCTCATAATCATGCCTATGTTTTTAATTACCAGTAATTGTCACTGCTTTAAGAACTCAGCTGAAATATCCCACTGACCAACCACTATCTCCTTTCTTTCCAGCTTGCTTCCTCTATAATCTAATTCCAAAAATGCCTCTGACCCACTTGTACCTTCAATCCATCATTTCTACTGAATCTTCAATGTTCTTTATGACCTCATCCTTATGCTTTCTAGTATTACTAGCTTAAATTTCATGGTAAGTTTTAATTTCTTTCAGGCATGTACCCATAACTCTATTATGATCCCTTCAAACCAATTGCTTGGATAAGTCACAATCCTAGTATAAGCCAAATTTCCTCTTCCTTAGGGTCTGAACTCACAAAGCTTCATGCAGCTAGAGAAAAACAAGTTACCATGTGAGTTGTGTCACAATTTAAGTCTCACCGTCTCTTCTAACCAGCTTCTTCTACAGTGGGACTTTAATGGAACCCAGTATCTTTTTCTTATTCCATTCACTCTTCTGCATTTCTGGAAGAGTAGGCCAGACCTCTTCCCTTCAAATTAACAATACATCCTCTCCTATCCTTACTTAGTTTATGCCTTCTTATTTTCCCTATTTCTCAGAAAATAAACAAACAGAAAGAAATGAGATGTTCCACAAACTCCTGCTACCATATTTGTCCTCCTTTTAGGATAGAAAGGGATCTGGGCACAAAAATGTGTTTTTAAAATCTCACTTTGTTTAAAAAATATCCATATACAGAAAGAATACTTATCTCTTATTTATATGAATACTGTATCTAAAACTTATAGGTAAAGATTCCAGTGTAAGGGCTAATGAATGAAAGACTCTTCATGGGGTGCCTGGGTGGCTCAGTGGGTTAAAGCCTCTGCCTTCAGCTCAGGTCATGATCTCAGGGTCCTGGGATCAAGCCCTGCATCGGGTTCCCTGCTCAGCAGGGAGCCTGCTTCCTCCTCTCTCTCTGTACTTGTGATCTCTTTCTTCCTCTGTGTCAAATAAATAAATAAAATCTTAAAAAAAAAAAAAGAAAGACTCTTCATAAATGGAGGATCAATGAGCAAAAAAGTAAAAGGTGATAGGTAAGTTTTCATCAAAGAAAGGATGCATATCACTCTCATTTGCATTCTGTTTAATCATTTATCCATAATATGAATATCCATTGAACCTCTATTGTGTCTACGAAAGTACTTAATAAATGTTTTTTTGGGTGATTGAATAATATATTGATAGAGAGGCAGGAGGAGGAACTTCTAAAATATAGCACAAAATTCCAAGAACTTTTAATAAAATAGCTAAATAATCCTTCAACATAGGATTATGAATTATTAGTAATTATTTCCTCAAGTGAAGATGACTCCATCAGTGTCATCAATGGTACTACATAACTTACTATATTAGGTGAGATAACTTTTTTCATTTAAAAATTTTTAATTAGAAATAGTATCTATGTTAATTAGTTATAATAGCCATGTTTCAGAATGTCATGCAAATATATTTTATTTCATAAGACACTGGCTACTTTTACAGTCAAAAATCTAAATATAATCCACTATAAAAACACCGTGTCATTTATCTTTGTCTTATATAGTTTAAAAAGTGTTTATATAGAACGTGTACTTAGAATCATTCTTAAACAAAGAAAAAAATGGATTATAGAACTCCTAGAAGACGGGTGCCTGGGTGGCTCAGTGGGTTAAAGCCTCTGCCTTTGGCTCAAGTCATGATCTCAGCGTCCTGGGATCGAGGCCCGCATCGGGCTCTCTGCTCAGCAGGGAGCCTGCTTCCTCCTCTCCTTGTCTCTATGCCTGCCTCTCTGCCTACTTGTAATCTCTCTCTCTGTGTCAAATAAATAAATAAAATCTTAAAAAAAAAAAGAACTCCTAGAAGACAACATAGAAGAATGCCTAGATAATCTTTAGTATGGTGATGTTTTTTTGACACAACATGAGACACAACCCATGAAAGAAATAATTGATAAGATGAACTTCATTAAAATTAAAAGCTCCTGTTCAGTGAAAAACAATGTCAAGAGAATTAGAAGACAAGCCATAGACCAGGAGAAAATATTTGCAAAAAATACATCTGATAAAAGACTATTCAACATACACAAAGAACCCATAAAACTATAAAATTAAGAGAACAGCTCAATTAAGTAATGGGCCAAAGACCTTAAAAATATATACAGATATCAAATAAGCAGATGAAAAAATATTTCATATCATATGCCATCAGGAAAATGCATAAGATACCACAAAATCCACCTAATAGAATTACTAAAATCTGAAACAATGATAACACCGATTGCTGGTGAGGATGTGAAGCAATAAGAATTCTCATACAGTGCTAATGAGAATGCAAAATGGTCCAGCCATGTTGGAAGATAGTTCTTACAAAACTAAACATACCATTTGATCTTTTTTGGCATTTACTCAAAAAACTTGTAAACATGTCCACACAAAAATGTACACATGGATCTTTAAAGCAGTTTTATTCAGAATTGCCCAAACTTGGTAAGAATCAAGATGTCCATCAGTTTTTTATTCATTCATCTTTGGTAGGTAAGTGGAAAAATAACTATGGTACATCCAGACAAGGAAATTTTATTCAGTGCTAAGAAGAAATCAGTTATCAAGCCATAAAATGACATGGAGGACACTTAAGTACATATTACTAAGTGAAAGAAGCCAGTCTGAAAAGGCCATATATGTATGATCATAACTATATGCTTCTGAAAAAGAAAAAAAATATGGAGATAACAAAAACATCAGTGGTTGTCCTGGGTTTGGAGGCAGAAGGAAGGATAAATAGAGACTATTTAGGGCAGTGAAACTACTCTATATGATATTAGAAAGATAGACATTTGTCGTTATAGGACTGTCTAAACCCACAGAATGTACAACAGCAAGCGTGAATCTTAAGGTTAATTCTGGACTGTGGATTAATTTGAAGTTCAATGTAGGTTCATCTTTGGCAACAAATGCACTACTCAAGTGAGTGATGCTGATAATGCAGGAGGCCATGCACGTGTGGCAGTGGGTGATGTATGGGAAATCTCTATCTTCCTCCCATTTCTGCTGTGAAGCTTCAACTACTCTTAAAAAATAAAGTTAAAAAAAAGATATATTTTTCAATTGCAGTTCAATTCTTAAATGTTTTCATAATTTAAACACCAACACTGATTACTCTTTTTCCACTAAAAGTTGAGATAAACAACTCGTCTTTAGTCAGAATGCATTTTTATATTACAGTTATGAGACCCAATTTCAGCAAATATATGGCACTAGTTGAGATGATGATTCCAACTAGCCCCATCTGCCCTATTCATGGAATGAATTACAAATAAGCTATAAAAATACATTATTCTATGGAAGACTTGTATAATTCGTTAAACAGCAATTTTTTAAAATCTGGGATTAGTTTCCAACCAGACATTAAGAATAAATATCTCAACTTATCACCAGATAACATTAATACATTATATTTTGAGAATATGCAATATCATTATCATAGATGAGTTATGTGAAGATTGCTTCCAAAGGGAAAAATGCGTTGTAAATTTTTTAAATCTTGCTATTACCGGGTTGATTCCTGGATTCATAATAATGGATTGCAAAATGTATCACCACTATTTTAAAAAATAACTTTAAAAAACTTTGATGAAATATTCAAAAGGAAATGTACTATCATCTTAAATCAGCATATATGTTTTATCACTATTGAAAATGATTAACATATAACATGCCTAAATAAATTATAATATCCAGCAAATATCTAAATCATAGGAATCCTTATAAGATTTTCTTTCTCAAGAGGTAAAATGGTAAAGACTTTCCAAATAGAGCATGGTGTTCTAAAACTGATTTTTATGTGGAACACAAGGAATAGAGTAGAGGACCACAGGGGAAGGGAGGGAAAACTTAATGGGAAGAAATCAGAGAGGGAGACAAACCATGAGAGACTCTAAACTCCAGGAAACAAACTGAGGGTTACAGAATGGAGGGGGATAGTGAGATGGAGTAACCGCTTGATGGGTATTAAGGAGGACGTGTGGTGATGAGCACTAGGTATTATACGCGACTAATGAATTGAACACTACATCAAAAACTAATGATGTACTATATGCTGGTTAACTGAACATAATAAATAAATAAATAAGATTTTCACAAATTAATTATTATTAATTATTATTATTTGCCCCAGGGGTACAGGTCTGTAAATCATCAGACTTACACCTTTCACAGCACTCACCATAGCACAAACCCTCCCCAATGTCCATAACCCATCCACGCTATCCCTACCCTCCCACCCCCCCAGTAACCCTCAGATTGTTTTGTGGGATTAAGAGTGTCTTATGGTTTCTCTCCTTCCTGATCCCATCTTGTTTCATTCTCCTCCACCCCCCACGACCCCCTACCTTGCCCCTCAAATTCCACATATCAGAAAGATCATATGATAATTGTCTTTCTCTGATTGACTTATTTTGCTTAGCATAATACCCTCTAGTTCCATCCACATTGTTTCAAATGGCAAGATTTCATTTCTTTTGATGGCTGCATAGTATTCCATTGTGTGTGTGTGCGTGTGTGTGTGTGTGTGTGTGTGTGTGTGTGTGTGTGTGTGTGTATACACCACATCTTCTTTATTCATTCGTCTGTTGATGGACATCTAGGTTCTTTCCATAGTTTGGCTATTGTGGACATTGCTGCTACAAACATTCAGGTGCACATGCCCCTGCATATCACTGCATTTGTATCTTTAGGGTAAATACCCAGTAGTGCGATTGCTGGGTCGTAGGGTAGCTCTATTTTTAACTTTTTGAGGAACCTCCATACTGTTTTCCAGAGTGGCTGCACCAGCTTCCATTCCCACAAATGGTGTAGGAGGGTTCCCCTTTCTCTGCTTCCTTGCCAACATCTGTCGTTTCCTGACTTGTTAATTTTAGCCATTCTGACTGGTGTGAGGTGGTATTTCACTGTGGTTTTGATTTGTATTTCCCTGATAACAAGGGATGTTGAGCACTTTCTCATGTGTCTATTGGCCATTTGGATGTCTTCTTTGGAGGAATGTCTGTTCATGTCTTCTGCCCATTTCTTGACTGGGTTATTTGTTCTATGGGTGTTGAGTTTGAGAAGCTCTTTATAGATTTTGGATATAAGCCCTTTATCTGATATGTCATTTGCAAATATCGTCTCCCATTCTGTCAGTTGTCTTTTGGTTTTGTTGACTGTTTCCTTTGCTGTGCAAAAGCTTTTGATTTTGATGAAGTCCCAATAGTTCATTTTTGCCCTTGCTTCCCTTGCCTTTGGTGATGTTCCTAGGAAGAAGTTGCGACAGCTGAAGTCAAAGAGGTTGCTGCCTGTGTTCTCAAGGACCTTGGAGACTTCTCATAAATTTTACAAGTACTCCAGTCAGCTTTTTAATACAGATTATTTAGTAGTATATTAAAGCTAGCTGATAAATTGATGGCTATGGTGGGTAATGTACTATGATTTAAGGAATCATTTTGGTAGGTACCCCTACCAAAGAAGCTATTTGCTTTGATTTTTGTGAACAAGATCCTGGACTCTGGCAGGAAAAACACAGGGCTTGAGGGGACTGCTGTTAATACTTCAAATAACCAGCATGTCTCCCACAGGAGTGAAAAGGCAGAAAAGGAAAAAAAATGACCAGGGTCTCCCATCCCTTTGCATCACCCCTTTAAAATTTTCCATCATCAATCTGGTTTTGACTAGATCTATGTCAGATGAAATGCAGAAATATGAAGAAAATGAGGATTGGAGGAAATCCAACAAAATTACTATACAAGTAAAAGAAAAAGAAATACCATATGATGTCATCAAGGACCGATGGCATCAAAAATGAACTTGACACCTCTGCTCACTGGCTTCGTCAATAGCACTCCTTTAAAAATAAAGGTCCTATATTAGATATGTGAGTGTAAATCAGGCCTACTTTAGAGTAGGCCTATGTACCTGAATTTATACATGTATAAGCACATCCAAGGACCCTGGATAACTAGATTTTCTCCTCTATTATCAGGCAATTTCAGTATCAAGTGATTTGCCTGCTTGATTATATTGATTTTGTATCTTAGCAGCAGGTAAAAAGAATCAATGTGAAAAGGTCAGCATGTCAAGAGAAGAACTGCAAATCTTAGACTAATTGTTGTAGTAATGAAAAATACTCAAAGTCAATGACACTGACAAACTAAAGCCAGTTGAGCTTTTTCCACCCCATTTTAGTCCAGGCCAATGCATTTTAATTACTGACTTATCTTTGTAGTACACTGCCACTTGGAATCTTACTTAACAACTCTATGTATCTTGTTCTACTTTATAAGTAACATTTTGTTTTTTAATCCTGTGTCATGTAGCTGTACAATTTCCATTAATGTACACTTACTTGCATGTCAGAAGTTCTTTTTATGAAATTATTACTATTTATTATCTTTTAGGTTTTACTCTGTCGAATACAATTGTGCATTAGTTAAAGATCCATATTTTGGGGCAAAAACTTAATCATACTAGGTATATATCCTCAAAAGACCCTCTGATTACCCCAATGAGGAATAGGGATGTGTTATCCATCAGGGTCTGAGCAGATGGCACATTCAAAAGATTAACTAATAAAACACTAACTAAGGGACTATTAAAAGGATAATTGGTTGAATTAAGGGAATAACCAAGGTCAAGGTAAACACCAAGTTTTAAGCAACAGAAAGAAACCCCATCACTTACCCTTAGGCCTAAAGTACATGAAAGGGGTTTCAAAACAAAATAAAAAACCAGGGAGCTAGAAATTAATCAAACAAGCAAACAAACAACAAAAATCAAACATCTATTTAAGGGCATTCAAAAACTTGCAACTAAGTCAGTACTTGAGAGGTCATGATCCAAGGAGAAGAGAAACTCACTGAGGAGAACATGATACCCCAGTCACTCTTCACTACAAGGCATATAACCATTTCTAGGATGAGAAAGATAAGCTGAGAAGCTGAGGAGAATGGCTGCTAAGAGACAGAATACCTAAACAGAGTTTCTTCTCATTTATTAAGAGTGGTAGGTGAGGGGCACCAGGGTGGCTCAGTCGTTAAGCCTCTGCCTTTGGCTCAGGTCATGATCCTAAGGTCCTGGGATTGAGCCCCACATTGGGGGCTAGACCAAATAAGCAAACACTGTATATTTCCTCTAGGCACTCACCAATTAATAAGCTGTGAAGGTACAGAAAAACCATACAGAATCCAATAGTAAAGAAGTGAAAACTTATATGCAGTTATTAGCAGTCACAGAATACAGAGAAGAAAAAAATGTGGCATGTGGGGCTTGCCCCTGAATAGGGTCCCTAATAAATCTCCAAGACTTTCACTTGGGACTTCTGGAAATAAATAACCATGGGAATAAGGGAGAAGCAGAAACACACCAGGTCTTAAAAGCACTAAAACTCAGACTTGATCTAGCTAAACCTGGTTTGTATTAAGGTGCTATGTCCCTGTGCTAACTACATGCTCAAGATAATGTCTCATCTAGAGCCTTTACCATTTTTCATATTAAGACTTCATCTTCCTAAAGAGTTAATAGACACAGCAAAAGATATGGCTAAGAGAAGAAAACAAGCAATAGAATTAGACTCAGAGTGATTCAGATGTTGAAATTATCAGACACAAATGCTAAAATAACAATAATTAATGTGCTCAGAAAATATTTGATATTATGTTAAACTTCACCAGAGAACTAGAAACTATAAAAATGATCATATATAAACTCTAGATATAAAAAATATAGTAATTGAAATTATGGATTCTATGGGTTATATTAGACATGGGATTGTCACATTACAGACTATGGTCCAAATACGGCACACTTAATATTAATATCTTATTGGAACACAGTCACATCCACCTGGTTACATAATGTCAATGACTCTGTGTATTACAATGCAAAGTTTTCTAAACCGTATATCCTACAAAGCATAAGATATTTACTATCTAGCCTTTTACAATCTTTTTTTGTAGATCACTGATCAATGGATTAGGTAAAGAAGAATAGATGATTAAAATAAAGTTCAGGAGAAAATAGCCAGAATAAAGCACCAGAAGAATATTTTTAAGTGAAAAGAAGGAGGAAGAATAAGATAAAATGTGTCTAATATTTTTTCTAATAGAGAATAAGGTCTAATTTGTGTAATTGTAACTGAAGAAAAACAGAAGACAGAAGGTGATGCTAACATAATACTTGAAGAAATCATGATTGAGATCTTCTAAAAATGATAAAATGTATCATCTATAGATTCAAGAATTATTATAGATGCCAGGCAGAAAAACACAAATAAGCAAACAAACATCAGATACCTGAACATATTAAAACATATGGTAAAAATAAATTAAAAACTGAAAAGCAGCTGGGGGTGGCATTAGGAAAAAGTTTAGCCTTCATGGAGCAAAAATAAAATTAACAATTAACTATTATCAACTGAAATGATGAAAGCCAGAAGAGAATGAACTAACCTTTATTTTTTTATTTTTATTTTTTTATTTTTTTATTTTTTTTTTTTTTAAAGATTTTATTTATTTATTTGACACAGAGAGAGAGATTACAAGTAGGCAGAGAGGCAGGCAAAGAGACAGGGAGAGGAGGAAGCAGGCTCCCTGCTGGATTCGGGCCTTGATCCCAGGACGCTGAGATCATGACCTGAGCCGAAGGCAGAGGCTTTAACCCACTGAGCCACCCAGGCGCCCGAGAATGGACTAACCTTTAAATTCTATGAAGAACATGACTGCCAAATAGAATTCTATACCCATATCTTTTGGACTGAAGAATAAAATAAGTATCTGGAGCCAAAGTAAAACTGAAATAATTCATCAGCAGTAGATTCTCATTTGAAAGAATTACTAAAAGTAGTTTACAAAGAGATGAGAACAGAGAAAAATTCTAAAATCACTAAGGAATAGAATAATGGAAAGAAAAAAAATATGTGGGCAAATATAAGTAAATCGTAACTCAGAGCAATAACAATATCATAGAGTATAAAATGTATGTAGAATTAAAATGTATGACCTACCTATAGTCTATGATCCAGAAGTCCACTCCTAAAGATATACCCAAGAGGCATTTACACACACACACACACACACACACACACACACACACACAAATATACCAAAAGATGTAATAATAAAACTTACTGCAATATTAATTTTAATTTTCTAATAATTGGAAACAACATAAATGTGTCTTCACAGAACTACTTATAATTATAGTTAATGAGAACAAGTCAGACAACCTATAAAAACATACGTGTTTTAGGGGCGCCTGGGTGGCTCAGTTGTTGGGCATCTGCCTTCGACTCAGGTCATGATCCCAGGATCCTGGGATTGAGCCCCGTATCAGGCTCCCTGCTGGGTGGGTAGCCTGCTTCTCCCTCTCCCACTCCCCCTGCTTGTGTTCCCTCGCTGTGTCTCTGTCAAATAAATAAATAAAATCTTTAAAAATATATGTGTTTTAAAGCCTATTCATGGAGTTAGGATTTAAAGAAAGCTCAAGGTACTTTGTTCTACATGGAGATAAATGTTTCCTAGGGCAGAAGTGACCCATAGCTACCCTGACCTCTAGGGCTATGTGAATGAATGCAAGAGCGAAACCTGCGGTAAAAAAGACAGAGAGCATAAACAATGAATCTTGGATCACTGAAAAAAAAGAGAGAGAGAGAGAGAGAGAGAGAGAGCAGAACCTGTAACAATTTAAGCTGCCACTTGTGGAGGTGGGATTAGGGAGTAGCAGGCCCTTCACTGAACACACATGGAGAAAGCTGAGAGGGGGGCCACAGTAAAGGGTCTGCCTCAAGTGTGCAAAGCAGAGAAAGCTGCAAAAGGCTGTACGAGACAGAGCACCAAGCTGAGTGAAACACCTGTGGGGTACAGAGGAGCCCAAATACTGTTAGGAGTCTAGAGCTGGCCAAAAGCTTAGGTCGCAACAGGAGGTGTCCAAGGCTTCCATCAAGGGCAAAGTAGCAACTATCCTGTCTGGGTGCAGAGCAGACAGTGGGAGGGTTCTCTGAGAAACTGGAAATCCCAGGGACGTGCTGGAGATCAAAGTACAATCCCATCACCCAAAGAACTGGGTTGTAAAGCACAGAGAGATTTCTGGAGCTGCCAATATGGAAATTTCAGAGAAACTCCTGGTCTCACTGAATAAGCATTTGAAACTAGTGGAGAATCAAGTCTTGTTAAAATGTGCTGTCTCCTATTTTCCAGCCTTTTTGACTTTTGCTGAGCAATAATATATCTGGATGTTATGTATCTTTTTTGCATGTATATGATTATAATTAATCCAAAATACAACCTGCTAGATCCAGCTGCTAAAAGAGATTTAAAGCTTATATGATATAATGAGAATCACAGATCTTGTTTAAAAGCATTCCTATCCTAGGATCTCCATAATCACCTATAAATCCAACATAATTATTTCCTTGCTTTTCTTTTGGTGACTGCGCTATTAGATGTCAAAGAATGCCTATCACTAAGGTTTGTTCTTAATTAAATAAATTCATTCTAATGAAACCTAGAAATACCCATATTACTCACTTTAAAAGCCTGCATAGTTTTAGGGTTGAGATATTCCTCTGAATAGCTTATACCTTAAGAGACTGTCCCATTTATTTTGACTGTCTATATTTTATGATTGCTTATGTAGCATTTTCAACTTTAAAATTCATGTCAATGAATCCTTCTGAACACCAGGTGCCATCCCAGTTAAATCTTAAATAGACTAATTGCTCATGTTTCATGTACTAGTTATTCTTGAAAAAGCTTCATCAAAGTGGCATTATGTCCTGTTTTACAAGTATGTTAAATTCTTTTCCCTCAGGGAAAAAAAGGGGGGGGATAACTTGGCATTCATTGCTCAGGAAACAGAAATACTGGAAACAGAAATACTAGTTTCTTTGGGCTGTTTTCTTCCTTCCTTCCTAAATACTCAAATGTCAACAGCAAATCTATGAGATGGGGTTTAAAATAATCCACACCAACTTCCCAATTTTTATCACTCCTTTTCTATTATCTCCTAGGTTCCAGTCCTTCTTACCTATACTTAGATTATTACAGGCTCTAACTGGTCTCTGACATCAATCTCAGTCTTCTGGATTAATCCACACACCTAGCAGTCAGGACTGCAGAAAGAAGTTCACCATGGCCCCACAGTAAACGAGCAGTGCACAAATAACTGTAATACACAAAAGCTAGTTCACTGCAATTTTATGTTCTGAACTAGAAGAGGAAAAAAGCCTCATTTCATTTCTGCTATGGAGGGTCACAAGAATTATTTGTAATGCAATCCTGGAGTTAAATAGAAGTAACATTTATATTGGTTTTGTGGAAATGTAGGCTCCAAGATGGGTGGAAAACAGTGTTTTAACCAACACTCGCACATAAAAGACATGATCCAAGAATGACTGTATATACAGAAGAGGACTTTGGTGAAAAGACAGCATGAGCTTATAAAATAATTCTTAATAAATGCATGCTAGAGCAGATGTGTTAGGGTGGAACATTCCAGGGCCTTAGAAAGAAGAGTCTTTGGAAGGTTTTCCTTCTGATATTCCTTAAAAACTACTTTTACCGTCTGAAAATGAAAGGTTACTGAAATTTGTCAGAAAGAATAACATAGGAAATTCCTGTTGATGTTATGCATTGAGATCTAACCAAATAGTTATTTCTAAAATAATTTCTATCAAAGCCATTTAAACCATCAAGAGGAATACGTGGAATACTTACATAATTCTGTAGCAGAAATATGCAGCAAAAGTGAAGGCCTGAGACTGACATCAGTCATAGACTTCTTGTTTGGTGCATACCATAAAAACAGTGAATTTGAAGTGTGTAGAAAGTGACTGTTTTGTCTGTAATTTACCAGTGGAACCATTATTCCCTATTGTTTTATATGTTTAATCATTTCCATTACCTGCCTGAGCCCTAAAGTCATGTGGATTATAATCTTGTGTGATCACCACTGCTGTCAATAACCTTGCTCTTTTTACCAATGAGCCAAAAGTGTTGTTGGGGGAAAAAAAAGAGAGAGAGAGAGAAGAGAAGAGAAGAAAACCAAAGAAAAATTACTTTCTGATGAAAATACTTACTTAAAAATAAAAAGTTAAATGATTTCTACTGAAATATGTTTAAAAAGTACACACTTCAGTTTTTTACATGGTAGGCTTCGTGTTTCTATAAATGAGGGTCACGAGCTGGGGTGCAGAGATTCCTCTGCACATTAAAATGCAAGTTTCAAAATTACACTAAATTTTACGAGGCACAACAGCATTGTGATTAACAAGAATGACTCCGGAGCCAGGCTACCTTAGTTTAGATTCCTGTTCTATCAGTTTCTAGCTGTGAGTGACTTTGGAAAAGTAATTTATAACTGTGCTTCAATTTTCTTAAGTATAAAATGGTGGTGAAATTTTTTCTTGGAAGTTGGTTGTGGGGGATCAAATTAGTTAATATTTGGAAGGAGCATAGCACAGTATCTGATACATAGATAGTTATGCAAATTTTAGATATTATAGTTATTATTAAAACCTATGTCCAAAGAGCATTTGTAAAAACAAGGAGAACTACATTGATGTTTCTATCATATTAAAGTGATGAACTGACAATCAGATACTGTTAAAATGATTTTTGAAAACAACTAATTTAATCACTCTCAAGGTTTATACTTAGCATGGTACATAGTAATTTCTGTTAGCACACCTAGTTAAGAAATAATGAAAAAGATTTCAGGAAGGAGGGAAACCTGAGTAGCTCAGTGGGTTAAGTATCCACCTCTTGATTTTGGCTCAGGTCATGGCCTCAGGGTCCTGGGATAGAGCCCTGTGTTGGGCTCCCTGTTCTTCGGTGAGTCTGCTTCTCTCCCTCTCCCATTGCCCCTCCCTTACTCTCTTTCGCTGTATTGCTCTCCCAAATAAATAAATAAATCTTTAAAAAATATATTTTTTGCCCTGGTTTTTAGAATTTGTGACTAAATTTAGTATTAGCTATACATTTTAATGGGTATTATCCTATGATGTAATAGAGAACATGGCTTTAAATGGTCATAATTGCATCCATTTTAACATTCATGCATTTTTTAATTTAATTAAATAATAATTAAAAGTACTATCCTTACATGAATGAAAGTGTTCATTTATGTTGTCATGCCCTATAAAATATAGAATTATTAATCTAAATGTTACCATTTGAATTAATTTCAGCATTGCATAACATCTTAGTTTATATGAGGATTACTTCCGTAATAAATATGTAATTCTGTAACAAATCTCCTTTTTTTTTCCAAAATATTAAAACAGCTGTCCACAGGATTAATGGTACTCCTCATGCTGGTCCAAAATCCATACTATTATATTGAGTAGTTCAATAAAGTTGGATTTTTTAATTTAAATAAATTTGATAGTGAATCAAAGACCCTCATGTCTAAATCTAAGAATATATTTAAATAATATACAATTTGTATAAATACATGAATACCTAAATTGTTTTTTGGAATATTGACATTTAGTGCACAAGGCCTCTCTAGGTTAAAGAAGCTCATTCTATTTTGACATTTTTTAAATTATTTTTTTAAAGATTTTATTTATTTATTTGACAGAGAGAGATTACAAGTAGGCAGAGAGGCAGGCAGAGAGAGAGGGGGAAGCAGGCTCCCTGCTGAGCAGAGAGCCCGATCCAGGCCTCGATCCCAGGACCCTGAGATCATGACCTGAGCCAAAGGCAGAGGCTTTAATCTATTGAGCCACCCAGGTGCCCAATTTTGACATTTTTTTAAAGATTGTATTTATTTATTTGACAGTGAGAGAGTGCACACAAGCGGGGGAGTGGGGCAGAGGGAGAGGGACAAGCAGAATCCCTGCTAAGCAGGGAGCCCCATGTGGGACTGGATCCCAGGGTCCTGGGATCATGACCTGAGCTGAAGGCAGATGCTTAACCGACTGAGCCACCCAGGCGCCCCAAAGAAGATCATAGGATGGGTAATAATAGTTACTTTCTTATAGAAATTTCTTTCAGCCATTTCTCATCCTGCTTTCTGTCAGCACCCAGGTGTATTTTCCCTTGAGTTTTATGTTATAGTGCTGCTCTGGAGATACCAGAATCTGTTAATGCCATCTAGAGATTTCTTTTCAAGTTTAAATTTAAAAAAAGAAAAAAGAGAGAGAATATGGATGAGATTAATTTTTGTACATTAGAGCTAAATCAAATGATAGGAGGTGTGCCTGAGTGGTTCAGATGGTTAAACATCTGCCTTCAGCTCAGGTCATAATCCCAGGGTCCTGGGATCGAGTCCTGCATTGGCCTCTCTGCTCAATGGAGAGTCTGCTTCTCCCTCTCTCCCCGCCCCTTCTTCCCACTTGTGCTCTCTCTCTCTCTCAAATAAATAAAATCTTTGAAAAAAAATAAATAAAATGATAAGACGTGAGAGTAAGAGGTAAGAAGAGAACACTGAAAGAGACAGTAAAGGGCAAAATTCTATCTGACAGGATTCTTTATATTCCGTGATTGAGTCACAAATTTTATACTACTTATTTCTACTCTTAGGTAAAGTTATCAGTAGGATTCATGTTCACCATGTTCACCTACTCACTCCACAATTTCTCCTCCTTAGAGAACAGAGACATAGCACTGATAGTCTGCTGCTCCAAAGGGACCATTTCATTTTGACTATGCGGAGCCATAAAAACGATTTGAAATGACAATCCTGTTTCAGTTAATTTGAAATTTTTCGCAAATTGAGGGAACGAAGAAGTCATGCCCTATGAAATATTAATATGGGCAATTTTAGCATATTAATTCATATATCCTTAACAAAAATATTATATTATGAATAAATAGTATGAATAAAATGCAAAATTGCTCACATCAGCACAAATAAATGCAAAATAATACAAAAGGAACCCTCTGAACTTAATCATGGGAAAGTGTTTTTCTAAGTTCCCCATTAATAATTTTCAAGAGTACATTTGTTTAGCTAGTACATTGCCTACTAAATAAATTTACAGGGCTGTTCATTAACATGTTCCTCCATATACATTGGTGTGGTGTCACTATTGCTTCCTTTAGAAATTGAATACCCAATGAACACTATAAAACTACAGTGTAGGATGACAACATTGTCATATTGTATTGGTGAGATTATCACTAATTCAGATAAATGAAATGCACCACTGACATAATATTCATACATAGCAATCATTCTTTTATCTAGCATTTGAAAGATGAAGTAAATACAGTGACGAGATATTTGGATGAGAGTCATAATTATTGCATAACTCATTTAGAATTCCTGGAGAACATTAATAAAAGAATACATTATCAATATCTTCACATCAGTAATGTTAAAGAACTACAATCAACTCATTAAAACTTACCCACTCTTGCAGTGCTTTTTTTTTTTAGACATCTTTATCTTGTATTCAAAATAATAGCAGTACCAGCCTTAGAATAACGGTAAACAGAACTAGAGACTATTTACCAAATAATTAATAAAAAATGTTTACAGTTTTAAGAAGTAAAGGGATGGTAAAAACAACAATAACAACAAAGTTTTTAGAAAATGTTCTCAGTAAGACTAGTATTGTGAAAGCAAAAAGAAGGAGAAGGTGTAAAGAAGGCAAGAGAAAAAGTTTAAAAACGTTATCTTACTCTTTAAGACACATAGCTTCAAATGAGGGAGGCAAAACACAGTAATATAGAAAAGGTAAATAACATTTAAACTGGTAAATTATACCTCAATATAAAGATAGGAAAATTGCTTATTATGAATTTGCACATGAATGACATGGGAATTCACAGTCTAATGACTGTCATCAATACCTGTGAATTGTTAAAGGCCCAGCATCATTTTGTAAGGGAAGTATTAAATTTACTCTGACAACTAATCTCTTGAAGATGGTGGGGCAAGCTATCCAGGTTACGTCTTTCACATTTCTCTTTCTGCTCCTTTATGTATGTAGAAATGCAACCAATGCCTGTACGTTGATTTTTGTTTCCTGTGACTTTACTGAATTCATTTTATCAGTTCCCGCAGTTTTTTGGTGGTATCTTTTGGGTTTTCTATATACAGTCTCAGGTCACCTACAAATAGTGAAACCTTATTTCTTCTGTACTGATTGGGATGCCTTTTACTTCTTTTTGTTGTCTGTTGTGGCTAGGACTTCCAGTACTATTTTGAATAAAAGTGGTGGAAGTGGACATCCTGGTCTTTTTCCTGACCTTAGGAGAAAAGCTTTCAGCTTTTCCCCATTGAGGATGATGTTAGCTGTTGGTTTTTCATATATGGCCTTTTTTATATTGAGGTATGTTCCCTCTGAACCTACTTTGTTGAGAGTTTTTATCTCCAACGGAGATTTTATTTCATCAAATGCTTTCTCTGCATTGACTGAGAGGATCCTATGGTTCTTACGCTTTCTTTTACCAGTGTAGTGTATCATGTTGATTGATCTGTGAATACTGAAATGTCTTGCAAACTGGAAATAAATCCCACTTGATCAAGGTGAATTTTTTTAAATTTATTGTTAAATTCAGTTTGCTAGTATTTAATTGAGGATTTCTGCATCTCTATTAATCGGGGATATTGGCCTGTAGTTCTCGTTTTTTACTGGTGTCTTTATCTGGGTGGTATCAAGAAAATGCTGGCTTCATAGAATGAATCTGAAGTTTTCCTTTCTTTTCTCTCTCTCTTTTAAGATTTTATTTATTCGTTTGAGAGAGAGATAGCAAGAGAGACCAAGCAAGCAGTGGGAAGGGGCAGCAAGAGAGGGAGAAGCAGGTTCCTGCTGATCAGGGAGCCCACTGGGGCTCAATTCCAGGACCCTGGGATCATGTCATGAGCCAAGGCAGGTGTTTAATTGACTGAGCCACCCAGACATCCCTTTTCCTTCCTTTTCTACTTTTTGAAATAGTTTGAAAAGAATAGAGATTTCCATCAAACATTTAAAGAAGAGTTAATGGACCCTGGGATTTTGCAATTTGTTAGCATATAGTTTTTCGTAATATTCTCTTACTCCTACTATATTTTATCCATAGTACTAAATTAAAAGCTGTATATTTCACTAAATTTATCCTTTTACTGGCTAATTTCTTCACTAGAATGCACCCTCTATGAAGGCAGGGATTTTCTTTGTGTTCCTATTTACTGTTACTAGAAAAGGGCCAGGCATGTAGCAGTGAATAAATACTTGTTGAAAGAATTGATGACAGATCTTGCGAAATGTACTGATTAAGCTATACACTGCTGCAACAAAAAGACGAAATGTAGTACTTCAGAACAAAAATGGCTAGTAATCTCCTCAAGTCCTCTATACCTCAGTGAGCCCGTGTGCCTATCAGTCATCCTTTTGACCAAGTCCTAATTAGCATATGACTTATGAAAAAAGCCACATATGCAATAAAATCAGCAAAACCTGTTGGCTTTTACCTGTTCCAAGCATTGGAATCCTACTTCAACTTCCACTTTCAGCCCCTGGCTTCTCTTCTCCCCTGACTTTTCCCTCCTTACAGAGTCTCACACTGTTTCAGGTGGGAAAAAAAAGCAAAACAAAACAAAATAAAAACTTGCCCTGTGTCTGGGCCCAAATATCTCCCTCTCTCTTTTTCTGGAAACTCCACCCTTGTCCTGCAAAGTATACCCAAGACATGCCCAGCTGATAGACTGTTCAGATTTCTATGAACCATCTACAGAGTGGTCAAGTGGTTGAAGAGAATTTATTTATTATTTATGTTCTAGGGAAAAAAATCCGTTTAAAAGTAGATATGATATAGAGGTTTCCAAGAAAGTGTTCCTGAAGGTTAGAACTAAGATTTTTTTTAAAGATTTTATTTCTTTATTTGATACAGAGAGAGAGATCACAAGTAGGCAGAGAGGCAGAGAGAGAGAGGAGGCAGCAGGCTCCCTGCCGAGCAGAGAGCCCGATATGGGCCTCGATCCCAGGACCCTGAGATCATGACCTGAGCCAAAAGCAGAGGCTTTAACCCACTGAGCCACCCAGGCACCCTAGAACTAAGATTTGATCCACAATCAAACATAGCACTTTCTTTTACATGAAATGTGTAAACAGATACTATTTTTTTTTAAGTTTGGTATCCTAACTTAAATAGAGGATACCAAAACAGAAGACAAGAACAAAAACAAACATACAAACAACACACACACACTTAATTGAACCAAACTGATCATTTTACTTTGAGGTACTTCCAAGACTACTTTTTATATTATAGGAAAAAATAAATCAAGTAAGCCACCTAAAAGGCAGCAAGAAAAAAAGCAAACAACTAAAAAATTCTGTGTTGGGAAATTTCTTAGTTGGTAACCAATTATTCACCTAATGGAAATATACAAAAAAAGAGTGATGATAAATAGCAATAACTTGGGTAAGTCGAGAAAAAAGTAAAAATTTGCCCTAAACTCCTCCAAATTGTAATTTCTCTTTATAACTGAGACAAAATGAAAATATCAAAATAAATTACCACATACCCATAACAACAATCCCAAGAAAGACCTTAGAAACAGCATGTGACATTTAATAGCTCCTTGCTGCTCTGAACCCAGAAACCCTCTGATTTCCTCAAGAAACTTACAAAATCGTATCAGAGAGATCATATGATAATTGTCTTTCTTTGACTGAGGAACTTGAGGGGCAAGGTGGGGGGTCGTGGGGGGTAGGGAGGGAAAAATAATGAAACAAGATGGGATGGGGAAGGAGACAAACCATAAGAGACTCCTAATCTCACAAAACAAACTGGGGGGTGGGAGGGTAGGGATAGGGTGGCTGGGTTATGGACATTGGGNATGGGATGGGGAAGGAGACAAACCATAAGAGACTCCTAATCTCACAAAACAAACTGGGGGGTGGGAGGGTAGGGATAGGGTGGCTGGGTTATGGACGTTGGGGAGGGTTTGTGCTATGGTGAATGCTGTGAAAGGTGTAAGCCTGATGATTCACAGACCTGTACCCCTGGGGCAAAGAATAAAAAATTAAAAAAATAAAAAATAAAAAAATAAAAAAAAGAAACTTACAAAATCAATTATCCCTTTCCTCTTCTGGAATTAATTACCCCTTTTCTCCTGTGTCTTCACACTCTCACCTTATTAGATCTTAACTTTTGGCAAATAAAAATGTTCAAGCTTTTATTCATCCATAAATTGCAAAAAGTATTCAGATCTTCTAGCTTGTCCCCTGCATACTCAAACATTTGAAAATCTCTCTGTTTCTCTTTCTATTCCCTTATAAACTCAAAGCCATCTTGCTACTACCAAGACCATGGGAACACTTTACCAAAACTCTTCTTACATTAATTCTCTTATTGCCAAACCTAAACTTTTTATCCCTTATCTTACCGAAACGCTGTCACATCTCACTTTGTAAATCTCATTTCCCTTCTGATTCTTCTCCACATGAATCCTCTGGACACCACCATTCACCACACTGTGGCACAAAGCAGTGGCCTTCATCTTCTCAAAATCCATCCCTCTGGCTGCTATGTTCTGTGCCAATAGTGCATTTTTATATGACACTTGTTCTACTCCCAACTGCCTTGTCCATGAGAGAATCTGAAGCCTACTCTGTATGTGTAGTTTATCTCTTCCACCAGATCTACCAGGAGCATCTACTCTGACCCAGCAGTCATCCCTCAGACCCACCCTGGATGGAGGACTCAAGTGTGATATCTAGGCTTTCCTGGATTCCTATGGGCATCAAGGCACCAGACTGAGGGATTACATGAATTTTTGAGTAATGACTCTTACAGTCCATTGCATCCCTGATCCATATCCATTATTTGGTGGCTGTCTTTCCCTGTCATCAGTGCTGTAAGCACTAAAAGAGTAGGAGGGCCATGAGAGTGTGAATGGTAGATAACAGTGATTTTTCAGAGGATTGATTCTGATCAGTATGTTCAGCATTACCCAGGAAGATGTTGGAAACACAAATTCTCAAGTCTCACCCCAGACCTACTGACTTAGAAACTCTAGGGACAGGCCCCAGCAAACTGTATTTTAACTAACCCAGCATATGATTCTAAGGTAGGCCTGAGTTTGGGAAACATAACTGTTTCCTATCAGGATTAAGTACTAGCATGTTGGCTCCAGACACCAGAATCTGTCCTCAGTAACATGGCTGGGGACACACTCTTGTTTGTTCCCCTGACCCCACAATCATCTGTTCAATGATGGAGGCAGGCACAGCTCTCCTTAGTCCCTGTACCTCCTTCTCGCCAGCATTCCACCTCATCTTTTTCATCCTGTTCCATTTAGTGGTTGAGCGATCCCTCTTCCTTCTACATCTCTGATCTATTCCATTTTTCCAAGCATTCTTTTTTTTCTCTCTCTTCTCTCTACCCTTTCCTCCAATTCCCTTCCTTTTCCTTTCCTTTTTCAGGCAATACCCCTTTCCTTCTTTTTTATTCCAAGTATAATGATATTTTAAAAATACAATAGTTACAGAACAGACTGCTTGTAGAATCATAAAACACACAGTCAATAAACACACTTAAAATATGGACTTGAGAATTTGCAAATTTAAAAGTCTGTATTTCAACTGCTGAAGAATCTAAATAAAAAATAAAATATAAATTTGCCATAACGAATAGAGGGGAAACTATCAATTTTTAAATTGCATAGATATATAGAATAGATATTATTTAAAATTCGTGTTAAGATTTCTTAACCTCAAATTGTGAGGTTTTGGTTTCATTATCATTTGGGCTTCCATATGAAAATTTGGAAGTCATCTAGTCATGATGGGTTGTTTCAGTGATGTTTGGAATTAATCTAAGGATAAAGCATATTTCCAAATATGATTTCCAAAATTAAGTTAATGATAGATTGTTCTAGTTTTTAACCAACAAAGTTAAATTTATTTTAATTAGGCATCAAAATTTGGGAACTTGTTTTATTTTCTTTTTACTAGGGAAAAGCATCTAAAATACTACTACTAAACGACATCAGAGTATGAGAAATAAAATGCAAAGTCAGTACAGAGAAAAAAAAATGTCAAACCATTACATATACCACAAATTTCTGATGGTTCACACTCATTATATTTTTTTAAAGATTTTATTTATTTATTTATTTGACAGAGAGAATACAAGTAGGAAGAGAGGCAGGCAGAGAGAGAGAGGAGGAAGCAGGCTCCCTGCTGAGCAGAGAGCCCCATGCGGGCCTGGATCCCAGGATCCTGAGATCATGACCTGAGCCGAAGGCAGAGGTTTTAATCCACTGAGCCACCCAGGTGCCCCAACACACTCATTATAAATATTTTAACCTAAGGTGGATTTCATGAACTTCAACTAAAAGGGGTATGTAATTTGGATGAGCTTATACTTTAAATATCTTTCTACCAGAAATTTACAATTAAATGTCACATTAGTCTGTAAAATCACTATTAAAATACATATATATATATGCTATTTTAAATCAGTGTGTCTTTCAGTCAATAAAAATACGTTTTATAAGGAAATTATTGAATTATAGAATACTGTATTATAAAAATGTCATTAGGGAATTTTAGATCCCAATATAGTTTAAAATAATAAAATTTAATCTTTATTTAAAGATGTTTTAATTACAGGGGCAAATATTACTAGTAAATGGGTTTTAAGTGTCATTGATACCTATGTTCATCAAAGCAAATATACTACATCCATGCACAGTTTTGAGACTCTGGAACTAATGATGGACAAAAATCAACAAACATAAATTGGGGCATATACCTGAAATTTATATGATTTGAATACTCCTAAGACTCAGAGTACTTGCAATGATCACAATGATTGCAATGATAGTCACTTGTGTATATCTCTTGGTATGATATTTGGTATGATATTTCTACACAGTCTTTTTTATTTAAGATTTATTTATTTTAGAGAGAAGGAGAGAGAGTGGGTGAACGAGCGGGACAGGGAGAGAGAATCTCAAGCAGACTCCACACTGAGCGGAGAGCCCAAAATGAGTTTTGATTGCAGGACCCTGAGACCATGACCTGAGCTGACACTCAGAGTTGGACACTTAACTGACTGAGCCACCTAGGCATGCTTTCTATACAGTCTTTTAAAGATGTGTCCTTTTTTTTTTTAAGATTTTATTTATTTGACAGAGAGAGAGAGAGAGTGAGGCAGCAAGAAAGGAAACACAAGCAGGGGGAGTGGGAGAGGGAGAAGCAGGCTGCCTGCCAAGCAGGGAGCCCAATGTGGGGCTTGATCCCAGGACCCTGGGATCATGACCTGAGCCAAAGGCAGATGCTTAATGACAGAGCCACTCAGGTGCCCCTCAAAGATGTGTCTTAACATATGAATATATTTAAGATTATAAACGTACATACAGTATATGAATTTTGTGACTATTAAAGTTGTTTTTAATCTTCTTTTGAAAAATTCCTAGAATTTAAAGTATGTCTTTCAAAACTTTTACACTTAGAGACTATGTTATTTTCCTACGATGGCTATAATGTTGGTTTGCAAACTTGTTTCCCCCAGTGAAGTCTGAAACTGGCCACCATATATGGAGGGCTGGGAGAGACCAAAGACAGAAGCAGATGATTCTAGATTGGTAGGTGGCAGTTTTAATAAACAAGGGAACTTACATATGAGGCTTGTCTTGGTTGGCCCCAAGCCAAGAAGATTTTCACACCCTCCCAGTGGGATCTTAAAAGTTTAGAGGTGTCTGGATGGCTCAATTTGTTAAGCATCAGACTCTTAATTTCCCCCCAGTTCATGATCTCAGAGTTGTGAGAGGGAGCCCTTCATCAGGTTCTGTACATATTTTTTTTAAGTTTATATAGAGCACTTAACTGGGTTTAGTTATCTATTTTGAGAAAAATCTTGCTCGCTTGCTCTCTCTCTCTTTTTAAGATTTTATTTATTTATTTATTTGAGAAAGAGAATGATAGTAAGTGTTGGGGAGGGACACAGGGAGAGAGAGAAGCAGGCTGTCCACTGAGCAGCAAACCCAATGTAGGGCTGATTCTCAGGACCTGGAGACCATGATGTGAGCCAAAGGCAGACACTTAACTGACTTACCCAGGTAAGCCACCCAGGTGCCCCCCAAATCTTGCTTTCCACACTTTACTCAATAGGCTCAAAAACACCTTACTCTCACAAGACTTCATCCTTGAAAGGGCTGTTAGTACGGGAATAGTAGTTCAAAGGTACATTTCAAGAACAAGAGAGTGTGTAAGGAGCTTTTCTCAAGATTTTTGACTTAAAATCTGCAAAGATCCTGTCTTCCAAATAAACTGACATTCCCCAATATCCAGAGATTTGACATGGGTATACCCTTTGGGGGAACACCATTTGACTTACCACAGAAACTAAGCATTATTATTACATAAAAATGTTGTTCCTATCTGTGGTAAGAAAAATATTGGCCCCTTGAAGATGGTCACATTCTAATCCTTGGAATATTTACATTGTAATGCAAGTGGGCTTTTGCAGACATGATTAAGTTAAGGACTTGAGATGGGAAGATTGTCCTAGATTGCCCAGATAAGCCCAATCTAATCAGAAGAATCACTGTAAGAGGGAAGCAGGAACGTCACAGCAAAAGATATGGCTACACAGGCAGAGAGGTCAGAGTGGTAGGTCCACAAACCAAGGAATGAAGGCAGCTCCTAGCAGGTGGAAAAAGCAAGGAATGGATTCTCCCCTACAGCATCCAGATAAACACAGTCCTTGATTTTAACTGTATAAAGCCATTTCAGACTTCTACTTCCACAAATGTAATTTAATAAATTCATGATGCTTTATACCACTAAGTTTGAGGCAATTTGTTACAGAGTATTGGAAATAACACACTAGACAACTTTTTTTTTAAGGCATATTAAAGTTGTGTCTATGACTTTAAGAAGAGAGCCTGAGTTACCATGGTTTTAATTTACTGCTAGGGCTGCCTAATTTGAAAAAAGTGAAGTGAAGTCTATTCTATTTTTACTCACAGAAATTATTTTATGTTAGTTGGGTTCAATGTTAACATAATCAAGAATTTGAATTTTGTTTTGTTTTATTTTTCCTTGACTTTTTTTTAAAGATTTATTTATTTGACAGAGAGAGATTACAAATAGGCAGAGAGGCAAGCTGAGAGAGAGGAGGAAGCAGGCTCCCTGCTGAGCAGGACTCGATCCCAGGACACGATCCCAGAACCCTGAGATCATGACCTGACCCGAAGGCAGAGCCTTAAACCCACTGAGCCACCCAGGTGCCCCTTTTTCCTTGACTTCTAAATAATACCTGTGGTTGATCCTACAAGAGGATACATAACAGATGGACAGAGCATTTTGTGGACTCACTCTCGTGAGTCCACGCCCTCTCAGTAAGCCACTGTTTAAAATTCTTATCTCTTTTAGAACTATGAGATAAATAGGCATATTTACTCAAAAATCATTTGACAACATTAATAGTTAAATTTAAAAATAACCTATTTTTCTACTTCAAAATAAGATCAATTTTGAAAAATCAAGATTCCAGTGTATGCTACTTTTGTTATACCTTGCCTTATCATTTTGATGGCTTGTAGACTTTGTATTTAAATTTTCCTGGAGAAAGAAACTAAGATATTTGGTAGAGAGAAGACGTGGTAAGAAGTACAAATATTAATGACCTGGCTCTCTATTTAATTTTTGTTTGTTGTCATTCTTCTATTCCTATGTAATTTTAATAGCATGAAAATTAAATCTAAGTGGTTATTCATATTATAGCTTTTATAAATATGTCACATTAAAATTTTCTGATTTCACGAAATTTAATTTTCATTTTATCACACGTTAATTTCCATTTTAAAGTTAAAAATCTATCTCAAAGGTTATCAAAGTACTCAAAGGTACTTAAAATTATATTTACCACTAATTAGAGCAGTCTATGCTATTGCATATATTCTCTCAGTTGTTATTATATTGTCCACTTGGCCTCATTATATTAGACTTCCTTAAAAGTAATATGAAAGAATATACTTATAAAGCAAGTCTACTTCAGTAACTTGGATTATTGCTCCATTTCATTTTATTGACTTTTCCCTAGTGCTTTGGTAGCATTATTTAATACCTTATGCCTAGTTCTATTTAGAGTTTACAGATCCATAAAGTGAAAAAGATTGATCCCAACACTATTTTGACTTTCTACTTGTGAGAAGAACATAAGGAAATATTTTTAAGGGCATTTGTTTAAGGGCCTCGAATTTCCTTCTGTAAACGTATAGTATTTAATCCCTGGATGCTGATTTGAATTTTTTCTCAATATAATGTAAGTCTAGAAGAAAAGTGAAAAGGCCATTTATTCTATCACTTCATGTACAAGGGCTAACAAGGCATATATTGAAAATATCTTGTTTCAAGGCTTAATATCCATTAATATTCAAAATATACTAAAGATTTAGAAATTTTAACCATATGAAAATATTCAACTTCAAAATTTAGTGCACACTGAAGGAAAAAAAAATAATCCCTGTCCTCAATATTTTTTCCATAAAAAGTGCACAGATCAAAAAGAATAGCTTGGGATTTGCCTCAGTGGAAGATAATAATTTTCAATCAGTTTCAATCACAAGTAGTTGTAATCTTCCTCATCTTTCAGCAGGCTCACTGCAGAGAGGTCGCTTGTCTTAGCCACTTAATAACATTCTACCAAGATACTATGTGAATCATGTCATTGAGAATTGACCAGAAATTCGCAGCAATTCAAAAGCCAGGGACACAGGCAATATTTCACAACTTTTTTTTTCCAACCTAGACACATCAATATATTTCTTTTCCTATATAAAATATGTGTGTTTGTATGCATGTGTGTGAAATTAAGTTAGGCTGTTGTAATACACCAGAGACTCCAACACCAATTTAAATGATTTACTGATGAATAAATACTTGTCAAGAGAATGACTGTATAAAAAATCATTTTTCAGTGTGTATAATGCTGGTCTAGGTGTTATTCCACCTCTGATTTGATCTATCAATAAGCAAAAAAGAGCAAACATATTTTTTCAATGTATTGTAGGAATAAACAATCCTCCTAAAGCAACACACAAGGAACACCCTCCAGCTACTGTCCAAATGTGCTTATTACCTAATATTTTCCCCTCTAAATCACTGGTTCTCAAAACGTGAACTACAGGAGCACCTGGGTGGCTCAGTTGGTAAAGCAGCTGCCTTTGGCTCAGGTCACGATCCCAGGGTCCTGGAATCAAGCCCCATATCGGGCTCCCTGTTCAGTGCAGAGCTTGCTTCTCCTCCCTCTGTCTCCCAGCTTGCGCCCTCACTCTCTCTCTGTCAAATAAATAAATAAAATAAAACCTTAAAAAAAAAGTAGACTACAAATTTTTTTTAAAGATTTTATTTATTCATTTGACACAGAGAGAGAGATCATAGGTAGGCAGAGAGGCAGGCAGAGAGAGAGGAGAGAGGAGGAAGCAGGCTCCCTGCCGAGCAGAGAGCCCGATGCGGGCCTCGATCCCAGGACCCTGAGATCACGACCTGAGCCGAAGGCAGCGGCTTTAACCCACTGAGCCACCCAGGCTCCCAGTAGACTACAAAATTAACAACATCACCAACACCACGAATATTGTTAGATGAGCAAATTTTAACCATGCCCCAAACCAGGAAGTTAAGAAACTGTTATGGTAGGGCCCAGGGATTTCCAAAGTCCCCATGAGATTCTCATGCAAGCTAAAGTTTCAGAACCACTGTTCTATGACCATCTATGAACAGAAGATACCCGAATGAGTGTGTGTGTGTGGGGGGTTTCACACACTCAGAATTGCAATCTTGCAAATAGTAAACAGTCATTTGCTGCCTGGTTTCCAAACTACCATTTAATAATGGAAATACTACCATAAAATCAACAATGTAAAAATATCAAGTGAACAAGAAGCTACGGGCCGTGGAAGTCTTTGTATTGATTGACCAACCACATCTTCACATTTGGCAGAATTGGCCTGGGAAGTTGTCAGGGAGGGAGACATCCAATGGTTTCATGTCTTCATAAAAGTAAACATTTTTTTTAAAGATTTATTTATTTATTTTAGAGAGAACACGAGCACGAGTGGGAGGGGCAGATGGAAAGGGAAAGAGAATTTCAACCACACTCCACCCTGAGCTTGGAGCTGTCCAGGGACTGGATCTCATGACCATGACATCACAACCTAGGCCAAATCCAAGAGCTGAATGCTCAACTGACTACACCACCCAGGCTCATCAAAAGTAAACACTTTAAATGATAGTGAGTTGTCAATAGAATATAAATCATATTTTATATATTTTTTCACATTTTACAGGAGACCCATTTTTCACTTAGGAAGATTCCATGATGTTGTATCACAGACCTCTACACTTTTCTGAGGTGTCTATATTTGGGGATATTTATATGAATGCACTGACAATACTAATTCCTTTTATACCTAAGTAATTCAGAGCCAGCTAATTTTTCATATTCTCTCCTTATTTTACAGTCACATTTCCAAGTGAGTAGGTGTTGAGTGATGAGAATATTCAACTTTTATAGATTTTTTTTACTCTTTTGCTAACTTTTGAGAACAAAAGGATAAAAATTTAATACTTTCCTGATATTATGCAGTGACATATTGGCCAAAATACCAGTAAAAGCTACACATGAAATTAAGTTAATATGGATTAAACTTCCCTATTCTAATATACTTGTTCATTGGAAACTTTAACTAGACAACAATGCCAATAAATGGAAGTTTTAATATATTAAAATTATAAAGTATGTATTTTATAAATTTTCTATTATAAATTTTGCTTCAATGTATAAATTTTATGATTATAATTATGCAAATATGGGGCTATGTTCAATTGATCAGTCTATGTTAATATTAGTAATATTTTTAAAGCTAAAACAAACATGATATGTAAATCATTATAATGTTGGTTGTATAATTAATAAGAAAATCGAACTCTAATCATCATCCAAAAATACTCAATGTGCAGAGAACATGATCTATAGATTATAAAAATATCCTAGAAAAATAAAGATATGACACACAGAACAACTTCCCACTTACTTCCTAGTTCTGAGAGTATGTTTTTAAAATTCTTCTTAAGGCTTTTTTGTGGACCTTTTATGACAATAACATATATTTCTATAAAATTATAAAATAAATGTGACAATAAAAACACTCAAGTAAGGTATGTGTCAAGAGAGAAAGTGAAATTTATTATTATATTAAAGATCCTGTATATTTCAATCATATTCCCTAACATTGATTTTAATCTCCAGTATTGATTGCAATGACAAATGTCTATCAATCAAGACATTTTCAAATTTATTTTATGATTAATATTGTCAAGTTATTTTTGCTGAATCTCTGGTACTTCTGGCATATTTAGAATTGCTGGAGATGATCTGAACAGCAAAAAAGCTGATAAATATTTCATTTATGATTTTTTTAATATTGCAAACATGAGTGCTTAGTCATATTCATAAAATTTTCAATTGCTAAGGGAGTGCTGCACAATGGTATGTTACGGGAATAGCATTTAGGAAAATTAAGCCATTTCCATTAGAATGTGCATTCCAGGAGAATGGAAAGTTTCATGTTATATCAATAGTAGATTTTCTGTTTGAGGAAGGTTGGTGGCCCAGGGTATGTGCTCAGTAATTGTTTGCTGAATGAATAGCCTTGATCAAGACGTTTAACCCCTTAGCATCTCAATTCTTTCATCCATAAAATTAACATTTTTGATTATATAAGAGTCCAGCATTATTATTCTGGACTCAAAGGGAGGCTGTTCTGCCAAATACTTAATATAAGTAATTTTTATGTATAATACAGAATTGTCCAAAAATGAGCCCTTCATTCTCCTTCCTCTTTGTTAGGCATGTGCTTCTCTGAAGCTCACCTAGACAGGGCAGGGAGGAAACCTGTATCCCCTCTTAAAACATCTTAAGGCAAATACATACATACATATGTACATAGATAGATACATACATAAATAAGCTTAGTAAAATTAAGAATCCTAAAACCTTACAGTGATTTCTTTTCTGAGTATTTCTCATCCATGGCATCAAGTGAAGAAAACGACATGAATTAATAGAGTATGATAGATTTGATAATGTTACTCTTAGCTTTGCATCTTTTTAAAACTTTAATATGAAAGAGCATAAAATAGGTTTTAAAACCCATTACTTTCACTCAAAAATTGAAAATTAATATTACTTTTTTATTAATTCAATTTTTAGATTGAATTTAATTTTTGCATATATGTTATTTAAAATCTGAAATGAAATTTTAATTTGACTATCTTAGCTATCAAATATTGTAGCCTGAACTCTTTCTTAGCTATCATCAACACTTTCAAAAAGGCTTAATTTTTTTTTGTTTATTTTTGGATTATACAGCTAAGCCATGGCCAAAGTAGTTAATATGCAAAATAGAGAAAGGGATAGGGATACAACTTTAAATATATACATAAACAATAAAAATATCTACTAAAATATTTTGATTTAAGTATGTTCAGTTTTTTACACTAGTGTATATTAAAATATTCATATATTGATACAAAATAGTTTTAATACATATTTTTGTATTCAAATTTATCCATCTGTTCTGATGTGAATCTTCTAGTAGTTTTAAGCTAAGGCGATTCTTCTTTATTATGTGATCCAAAATTCAAATATCCATTTTTTCTAAGATATTTATGATATCTTTAATCTTTATATACTTAACATTTTTTAAAAATCTAAAATTTATTTTAATATTAGTTTTGACATTTAACTATTCCAAATCTATCTTTCAATAAGTGACCAATTATCCCAGGACACTTTCACTGAGAAGTCACCATTCTCAAATTATTTTTTAGACAATTAGAATGCAAGCTCCTTGAAGGCCATTCCTGTTCTCACCTGACAGAATCAGGAATGACAAAGAGGGAGGTGAGGGTGGAAGTGAAGAAGGGAAATGAGGAAACAATAAAAACATTCAAGTGTTAATCTGAGATTGTCTTATATCTAGTAATGTTTCCTTTAACTTGTAGCCTTATTTATAAGATTTCTATGTGTGAATGAGATTCTTTAACATGCTAATTACTTTAGTAATTGTTTGTACAAAGAGAAAAATTTTACTGAAGATTGATTTTGTCTTTGAAGAGACATGGACAGAGCCTTTGGGAGGTAATTGAAAAGCAATACTTAGATTCAGGATTTCGTTAATCTCTTCTTCCAGACTTGATATTTAATAACATTATTTCAGTAGAAGGAAAGACTGCTTACATTGCCATCATCCAGGATTACTCTGTAAGGATCCTATGAGATAACAGTGTTGTGCACACAGTAAATAAAACTATAAATAAGATTATATCACAAAAGCAAAATGTTGGAAGAAATAAGTGCTTGCTTTTTGCAGCATCCCCACCCATAATAAAGAGTGACCTTAAGGGGAATCTGGGTGGTTTAGTCAGTTAAGCTTCTGACTCTTGGTTTCCAGCTCAGGTCCTGGAATCAAGCCCTGGGTGGGACTCCACTCAGCAGGGAGTCTGCTTGGGGTTTTTTTTTTCTCTCTCTCTCTCTCCCTTTCTCTCTCTCTCTCTCTCTCTCTCTCTCTCACTCTCTCTCTCCTTCTTCCCCTCCCCCACTTGTATTCTCTCTCTTTCAAATAAATAAGTTAATTAAAAAAAAAAGTTACCTTAGGAAAAAATGTTTTTGCATTGGTAAGACACTCCTGGAAATATTATTGTTTTTTCAAAAAGGAAATGAACAAATGAAAAAAATGAAGAGGAGATATACTGGAAGGAAGTTTTTATCCCAGACATTTTCTCTTCCAAATATTTACAGTAGTCAGTCATCCAAAGAGAAACAAGTAAAAACAAAATCACAGGAGTGGAGTAAATTAATATAGATCTATGATATTCAATTAATATGACTTACATTTTAATTACTTCATTATATTTTCAACAACAAAAATGGTCATCAGTACAGCATAGAAAGTTCTATCAGAAGGTAAGAGTGATGGAAAATTTCACTTAATAGGATCACTTTTAAAAAAGACCTTATTTCTAAGTTATTCTTCTATAATATGAGGGATTCTAGCAGAAGTCCTTAAATTCTAAATCCATGCTTCAGTTGTAACCACATACAATAGACACATTCATCTAATGATCCACTTAGAACCACATAAGAAATCAGATAAAAAACTGAGTGTGTAAATCTAAAGACATTATTATATTAAGCAATTTTTCAGAAAATGATTACAAAATAATTTATTTTTTCATCACTGAATGTTGTTCACTCAACAGATAGATAAGCATGAGTGAGATACACTGAAAGAAGAAAGAAATGAAAAAGGATACACATATAATTTTGTCTCTAAATATGGCTTAAATTTCTGTAAGACACTAAATAATTCTGATGGAAAGAACAGAAAGTAACTCCAGAAAAACTATGAATTTAAAATTATTGCCACTCTGCAGGTTACATTTGTATAGAATAGAGACATTTGAGCCAAGAAAGAAGACATGTTACATAATAGTTAATCATCAATTTCTTGATCTATTTTTAATATCTGAAATAACTTTTATTTCTCTTTAAATGTGAAAATGGAGACTAGGATCATAAGGATTTTCAAAATAACATGATTAAATTAAAAGTTTTCTTCGTACAATCAGCAATGACATATTTTCACAGGCATTTTTTTGTGAAACTTTAAGTAATTCTAAAAAATTTCATTGAACGAATTTATTTCAATTAAATGTTTAAAAGGGAATTCGCCAGCAGACACCTGAGAAGGTACTCTACATCACTAAGCATCAAGGAAATGCAAATCAAAATCACAGCAAGTTCTCTCCTTGCAACTATCAGAATGGCAGAATCAAAAAGACAAGAAATGACAAATGGTGGTGAAAATGTGGAGAAAAAGGAATCTTCATACATTGTTGGTGGGAATGTAAATCGGTGCATCCACCTGAAAAACAATATGAAGTCTCTTCAAAAATTTAAAATAGAAATACTACATATAGCAGAAATCCCACTTCTAGGTGTTTACCCAAACAAAACAAAAACACTAATTTGAAAAAAAAAATATAGACCCCTATCTCTAGTGCACTATTATTTATAATAGCCAAAATATGGAAGCAACCCAAGGGTCCATTGACAGATGAATGGATAAGGAAGATGTAACATACAGAGATGTAACATATATGTTATATGTATACATGTATATATGTGTCATAACTAATATATATGTCATAACTAATAAAATATTGTTTTAACCATAAAAAGGATGAGATTTTGCCATTTGCAACAACATGGGTGGACCTCGAAGGTATTACATTAAGTGAACTAAGTCAGAAAAGGATAAATATCATATGATTCCTCTTATATGTGGATTCTGAAATATAAAAATAAATGACCAAATAAGCAAAGAGAGAAGAAAAAAACAGACTTTTAAATACAAAGAACAAACTGTGGTAGTTGCTAGAGGGGTGGTGGGTAGGGGATAGGTGAAACAGATAAAGAAGACTAAGAGTGAAAACTTTGTGTTATAAAATAAGTTATAGAGATAAAAAGTACAGCCTAGGAAATATCGTCAATAATATTGTAATAACATTGTACAGGACAGACGGTGACTATACTTAGTGTGGTGAGCCCTAAGTAATAAAATTTTTGAATCAATATCCTGTATACCTAAAACTAATATAATACTGTGTGTTAATTATACTTCAATTTAAAAAAAGGCACTTGAAGTTATATATCCATTATTCCTTATATCCATCATAATTCAGATAGTTATTTCAAGTTAGTCGTGGTAACTTATATTACCCTAATCAATTTTTTATGTTAGAAAAGGTCATTTGCCCCAGTTGTGGCCATGTGAACCATTTTTGTGCTAGGGTTTTCTGGGACAATTTCCTCATTCTCACCAAGAGAAACAGAAATAGATAGCCCTTCATACTCCCCTAGTCATCTTCATATCTAGGTATAACTGAATGTCTCTGCAGTCATGATATATAAAGTCTGCAAAGTTGCCATACAGAATAGCAGAATATAGTAGATAGAATCTGGGTTCTCAGACATATACTGAGCTGAATGAACCAGATGGAGTCATTTTTCCTTTGATTTCTTTATGTGAGATGATGAATAGATCTACTTTGAATTTGAGTTTGGTTTTCAGGTGCTTGTAGCACAGAGCACCTTGGATAATACTGGATGAGTGTGTATGTTCCAATAAATGCATTAAAGATGATAAAGCTTCCAAAACATTGTGGTGACAAGTGTAAATATTCTGAAAGATTAATTTTACTAAAAAAATGTTATACACATTTATCTTAATAAATGCAGCTTATATCTAACTAGTCTTATGATGCATATAGCTTGGATGAACTTAAAATAAATGCATAGCAAATCATTTCTTCTTCCACTTCAAATAGATCCTTTTTTTAACCTAATAATGTATAGCTATAACAGGAAACTGACAAAGAACTGATAATACTTCAATTTACTGATGATACATAGGTACAGTTTTCTACACTAAACTATAATGTAATATTAAGAAACATTAAGTAACCACATTTAATATATAAGCTAATTTTACTAATATGCACTATCTGCTCCTCTTCTACATCAGTATGTAATAAATTATACTGCCTCGATTTTTAATCAGTGATTTTAACCAAAATCTCTTTAGTTTCTTCTATCACAGCAACTACAGAATCTAAATATTTAGAGCTTATAACACACCAAGTGAATCAACTCTTTCCTTTCAGTATAATAATATTGTGAGGAAATACGACAAAGGGGTAAACAACGGTAAGTCTGGAACCAGACTTCTGAGTTTGAATTTGAGCTCTGCCTTATACTAGATCTGTGAAGTAGGGCAAATTAGCTGAACACTCTGTGTTTCAGCTTCTTCTTTTGCAAATGGGATATTAATAGCCTTTATCTCTAATAGATGTTCTGAGGTTGAAATGAGATAAAGCACATTAAAGTGCACTTGATCTGTAACACATCTTCTTAAGTGTTAGCTGCTTTTGCTTTCATTAGTATTATTACATAAGTCAATTCACGCCTTTATTTTTATGTTTTTAAACCTTTTAAGATTCAACTTCTTATGAACCTAAGAGTTTTTAAGATTGAAAATCATTTTTTACTTCTGGGATGTATGTAATTTTGCTCCCCAAACCCCACAAACAATACAGTCGATAGAATGTTTTCAAGTTGTAAGTCCCAAAGCTGGGAAAACCAGAAAAAGAAACATAATGACAAAACCTTCTGAGCTTGGAAGGAGAGGGACAGAGGGCATATTGAAATCCATGGCAGGAAAGCTAAAACCAAACTGACATAGATTACAGAATCTACAAAAGTGCAGTAATCAGCAGCACTAGGCATATTTGGAACTTGGGATAAAGGGAGTTGTTAAAAAAGATGATTGAATTAAACATGTTTGAGAAAAATTCAATCTCTAGATTACTGCTACTCTCCCAACCCCAGAAAAGGTATGAAGTTTTAGTCACTGAAGAGGGTTAAACAGAGTATATGGGGAGTTATAAGGGATATCAGGCACAGGTGAGAGAATCTGTACCATAATAAAACTAAAGCCAAGTTATCTTATATGAATACAGATCTTCTTTGACTTATGATGGGATTAGATCCCAATACACCCATCATAGGTTGAAAATATTGTAAATCAAAAATGCTATATGCATAACCTACCAAACATCACAGCTTAGCCTACCCCTATTCTAAACATGCTCAGAAGACACCTTAACCAACAGTTGGGCAGTCATCTAAAACAAAACCCATTTATAATAAAGCATTGAATAGTTCATGTAATTTATTGAATACTGAACTGAAAGTGAAAACAGAATGGTTGTATGGGTACAGAATGGTTGTAAGTATATTGGAAAAGATCTAACAATCTTAGAGAGAAAAAAAGGTATTAGCTTATTTGCAAAGGATGACTTGAAATAACTTCAGCTTTCTCAAACAGGAACACTGGAAGGAAGATGTCAATAAAACAATACCTCTAAATTTCTGAATGGAAATTATTTCCAATATAGAATTTTTTACCCAGCCAAACTATCAACCAAGTATTTGAGAGGAATATAATGTCTTTTTAGACATACAAAGTCTCAAAATTTTGCTTTTAATACATTTTTACAGGAAGTTACTAGAAGAGGCTTCTAAGCAATACAAGAAAAATAAAAGGCAGCCACAAGATAAAGAAAACTAGAGATTCACCAAGAAAGAAGTCAAGACAATCTCCAAAATGATAATAAAATGAGAACCCAGGGTGCCAACTATTTATCAGGCATAATAGGTTAATCCATTAAGACTTAATCAATGGCCATGCCATCACCATGCTTTTAACATAATGAAAGTACTGAAAACTATTTTTTCTGGTAGCAAGCGAGTAAATTAGGAAAGATCAAGACATGAGAAAAAAAACAACAGAAAGAAGAGAAAGAATTCTTTTTTTTTTTTTTAAGATTTTATTTATTTATTTGACACAGAGAGAGAGATGACAAGCAGGCAGAGAGGCAGGCAGAGAGAGAGGAGGAAGCAGGCTCCCTGCTGAGCAGAGAGCCTGATGTGGGCCTCGATCCCAGGACCCTGGGATCCTGACCTGAGCCGAAGGCAGAGGCTTTAACCCACTGAGCCACCCAGGCGCC